>JBBPCS010000001.1:2952974-2982457 GCA_037974645.1 Hollardia meadi
GGGATATTTCTCCTTAGGGGGTAGTTGTACATCCGACAAAAGTTTGTCTGCTTGGTGTGGTGACCTTTTTTTTTTTTAGAACGTTCTCATCTCTGCTCATTTAGAAAATGAAAAGACGCCATACACACATATGCTATTAGACTGTGGCCCCAAATAAGGTAAATGGTAAATGGACTTACATTTATATAAGCGCCTTTCAAGTCTACCGACTCCTCAAAGCGCTTTACAACACTTGTCACATTCACACATACACTCACACACCGATGGCTATGCTTTTGGAGGCAATTTGAGGTTCAGTATCTTGCCCAAGGACACTTCGACACGCCGACTGCAGGTCGGGGATCGAACCACCGATCCTCCGATCAGTAGACGACTGCTCTACCTTCTGAGCCACAGCCGCCCCAAGGAAAAAAATCCTATTTTGCTTAATTGTGTGAGAAGGAAAGGTCAGACAGTGAAGAGTGGAAAAAACCATGGAAATAAACTGCACACTTCAGAATAGTCAACAGTATATTGCTACTGTTAACAAAGTGTATTTGTGTCAGGCACAAAAGCCGCGTTTCCAACTATGCAACTGTACCTAAATCCTAGTTTAGCGTTTCTACTGCAGACAGTACTCTCATGTAAGCAGGGCTGTTACTGAGGCTCCGAGGGTAACCACTTTTACTTTTCCCGCAGTTGGGAATACAACAGAGGAGATTTTCCTTGGTCGTGAGAAGCTGCAGCATTTATTAACTTGCTAACACGCTGCCTATACCCTACTGTAGGCTTAATTACTGCCAGATCGACAACATACAAGCTAACGTTTTCCTCTACTGCTCTCTCTCTCTGTTTGTCTATGACACACTCACTACACACACAAGTTTCGGATTTTTTATCCCAGTGTGTGGCTGTTTATTACAACAGGAAGACAAGCTTTGTTTGAAAAATGGCTGCAGGCAGCAAGACTAGAGACTGCTAAAAAAAAGACAGGAGAGTTGGGAAATCCTACATCAGAGCACAGAATCTGGCTGCTCTGATTGACCAATCAGTCACCTGGTGTGTTTTAACTCCACCATTAGGTAGTGAATTAGTGTGCTAAGTACCTCAACAAAGGGGTAACGAAAAAACAGGGTGCTACGGAACGGTTCTAATGGTTACATCCTAAACTTTTGGTAATGGTAATGCAAAAATAACCATTCTAATCCCGAATGAACTGTACTGATCCAGACTGCTTGGTGGAAATGAGGCTAAATACTCTTCAATTTAGAAAGTGGGTGGGGGCAGGAGGAATCGGTAGTGAAAGATGCTTTAACTGGCAATGATAAATGAATGAATATTATGCTGAAATTAGTTATTGGTTTCACGGAGCAGAAGATTAAATCATCATGGAGATCTGCTAGGATTATTTTTAGGGCATGCCTAAAGCACAAGCCCTTGCAGTTTTTCATTAAACACAAAAGGTAGAAGAAGATCAAGATAAAAGAAGATAAAAGCACTTTCTAATAGTATTCATGAAAAACTGCACATGTTCCTCCCTTCTCCCTAAGATTTGAGCGCATGTATGTTCTCTCGAGTGGGATGTAACAGTAAGGAATGTCTTTGTGTAAGCCCTTCATTCCCAATGATTAACACAGAATCTTTCTTCATGCCTCTCAGGAAACATGGTGAGCAAGGAGGGTGGCAAATGTATGCTCACCAACTCAGAGTCTGACTCGGAGTCAGCGCCCGTGCCCTCCACCTCGTTGGCACTGGAGGTTAAGTATTCCCTGGAAGCCAGTCGACAGGTGAGGAAGAGAAACAAGGCCCTGCAAGTGCGTTTCAAGGATATCTGTGAGGCACAGAACGAGCAAAGAGAGGCAGAGTTGCAGGCAGCAGGGAAAGGTGGCAAGCCAATCTCATACAAAGTAGCGTACCGCAAGTACATGACCGTCCCTGCTCGCAGATCCATCCCAAACGTCACAAGGAGCACAGGCGTGCAGACATCTCCTGACCTGAAGAAACGCTATCAGACCTTTCCCTTTGAGCGCAAGAAAGGCCACACCTTTAAACACATGGCGGCCGTGGAAACATATAAAGGTCAAAAGAATGGTTTTGTCATGGAGGTGAAGCAATCCAAGGCTACTGAGCAGGGTTTAGATGAGGAGGAGGGAGCCTGTGGGGGGAGTGGAGTCCGGAGGACCAGGGCTCTGCTCCATACTAATGAGTGCATTGCCACAGTGGAGCAGCACACTGCACCTGATGGCCTGTGCTCTGACGCTTTGCTGCTTAGTTGCTCTGCAGACACAGACTGCCTTGCAGACACACCGAGAGGAAGCAGAGCCAGAGAACAGGCAGAGTACCAGCTCTGCAGTGTCCCATCCAAAGCCAGAACAGGATTACAAAACAAGGAGGCCGATACAGACCGTTTGACCAAGAGGCAGCTGCTCAATCTGGAGGAGGGCTCGTCCCGAACTCTGCCGGACAGGGCCTCCAAGGTTACAGGCCCCATCGCCTGGAACTCCCTTACCCAGGTGGAGTGCCTGGACAGTCCATCTGTGCGGAGCAAACGGAAGAAAGCCATGCAGCTCAACGGGCTGCAAAGTGAGACGCTACCACGTTCCAGCAGAGGCTGTACAACACAGGCACAGTGCCACACAGGACAGTTATCTGCCCGGCCTCTACGGGGCATGGAAGAGCCTACATCACCCTGCACAGGTGGTGAGGCTGGTGGGGCACCGCCCGACCAAACACAGGAGGCCTGTAAGCAAATAGTGCCTATGAATCAGGATGGGGAAGTTAAAGCACAGCTCCAGGCCATGGAAAGTCTTATCAGCTCCAGCCAAGAGACCATCAAGGTGCTGTTGGGGGTCATCCAGGAACTAGAGAAGGGGGAGGCCCACAGAGAAGGGTAAGACATCTCGCTTATAGCCTCTGCTTTACATTAGAGATGCACTAATTAGATTTTTTACTGGTTCCAATACTTCAATGCGGGGTACCTGCTGATATGGAGTACTTATCCAATACCAGTGCTGGGGTGTAGACATTGCTGTAGCATTTTTAAAAAATGAGTCTGCAGCGTAACATGGCTAAACAAACTGCAGAAACGCTGAATTTAATAACAAAATGAACCAAAAACTTGAATTGGTCATACCATGGCCAATACCTGATCTGCTTAATAAGGTCTTACTAATACTTTGCTACAGCGGTGTCAAGAATAAATTGGAAAAAACAGAAATCAGCTTTGAGAAAAGGACAGGGTGTTTACAGGGTAAAGCCAAGGGAACATTAGAGACACAGAACACATTTATGATTCAGCATGAACAGAAAAAGTACCCTGATGTGTCACAAGATCTCAGTATGTATGACAGCTGTTCAGCAGAGCCTTGATTGAACCACCCAAAGGGTGTCGAAGTGGCATGAGATCACAGTGGCATGTACCTGGGATGATGTGGCTTTCACCTGGTGTGCCCTGCAGTGCTATTACAGCACAATGTCCTTTTGTGATTATTCCCTTCAGATAGGACAGAGCAGCTGCAGAATTTATTTACAGACAAATCATCTCAAAGAAAAATCATCTTGCTCAATTTGCCCCAAGAGGTTGGATGACTCGTAGAAAAGTGTACTTTGAATGTGGACTTTAAACCACATTCAATCCAAAGCTAGGGAATGGCAGACAATTTGCACCATTTCTGAATGAGCTGATTCAGCCACTGAAAACAAAGCCATGTTTGTGCAATCACTATTAATGGGCTCGTATCAGCCACTAGCTTTCTTTAGAATAAATAAGAATACTGACAGTCAAATTTTGAATATGTCTGAATATGGGAATGTTATTATTATTAGTATTATTATTATGATACTGAACAAAAAATGTATATCATCCTCAGGCCATTAAGTAATGGAGTCACACGTTCAAGTTTTTATTTTTCAAGTAAAATACAAAACTAAACAATTAATAATTGGCCTCATCCATTTCAATGCCTCTACAACCCCATTCCAAAAAGCTTAGACAGTGTAAAATGTTAATAAAAACAGAATGCGGTGTTTACTGATAATGGTTTTGTCAAGTAAGTATTCCCAAGGCCCATGTAGTAATATTCAATTATGTTTTCGAACAAAAAAAGTGGTGCACCTCGCCCCATCCTTTCTCATGAAAAACTGAACCTTTCAAATATACCCCTTTCATACCCAATCATGATACTATCATCTGTTACCAATTAACCTGTTAAATGTTCCAAACAGGTATGTTTTGAGTACTCTACTGTACCAACTTGTTTCAAATGTGTTGCTGGCATCAAATTCAGAATAAAGCTATATTTACAAAAATCAATTAAGTTGATGAGGTTTAACATTAAATATATTGTCTTTGTATTGTATTTAATTGAGTATCTATCAAAAAGGATTAGCAAATGATCACATTCGGTTTTATTATGTTTTACAGCGCATCCAAACCTGTTTTTTGGAATCAGGGTTCTAGTAAGTTCGAGGCCTTTGAAAAAGCCATGGCCTGTGAAAAAGCCATTTACTGTCCAATTCATACGGAGTGTATACAAAAGGGCTGCAGATTGCATCTAGGCCGCTGAAATAGAGGATTGTCTATCCAAAAGGATGAGGCAAACAAAATGGCCAATTTGTTGAGTGAATTGCTGGGGCTCGGCACTCAGATACTGATCTGTTTTGACCCAGCACTGTGGTGAGGTACAGGGTAAGAAAATCCATATAATCAACATCATACCAACCTGGAGTCAAAAACTTGTGGGAATAACACACACACAGGCATGCGCACACACTCAAGCTTATAAACAAAGGGCACAAAAACAGAAAGTGTACGAAAACAACTCTAAATATTAACTTGACTGAAAAACAGGGTTAAATTCCTATTCAGCAGGGCTTGAGTAAGGAATACATCTTACAACAGTCTAAGTTTATAGCATCTAAAAGGACAATTATTTTCCTTTGCCAAACACATCTGGTTTATCAGATTTGTTTAAAGTGGCAGGTGGGAGAGGAGAGGACAGGAGAGGAGAGGGAAGGAGAGGCTTAATTTGTAAATGAAAATTAGTGACTACGGTTTAATGATGCCATCTGGTCACATACATAGAGAAACAACACATACATTAATTACAAAAGCCTACATTTAGTTAAAGTCAGTGAACAGTATAAGTCTCTTGTAATCCATCTGAGCCCTACATTTAAGTGAACCTCTACTTCTCCATACAAACACAGTCGTTGTATTCTTCCTGTACATATTTCCAACATCCAAAGTCAGATTTGTAGTGAGCCAAGCAAAAATTCTAATGCTTTTTTTTGTCACACTACATTAGCTTCACACTCCTATTACATAAATGTCACTGACACAACAAATAGGAGTGCCCACAGGCTATAGGTGAACTGTGAGTGCAATTACATCTGATGTATAACTGCTTATGTTATATGACATTCATTTTTCATTGAAGGAAATGCAACGCTGTGCACATTCATCACTTCACACGTGTTCCTGACATGCTGCTCAGACACAAATTGAAAAGCAATGGCTAATGTGCTGACCAAATGAAACATTAAAGAGCTAAATAAATAAATAAATAAAAAATAAATAGAGTTGCAAAGTGGGAGGAGCGACATGTCCCTGGAGCAATTTACACCACTTTAAATTCCCATTTCAAAGTTTTTCAGTGGTATCCTCAATGTTCCTCAACACAAAAACAATGAAGCCTCAGTCTAAGTTTGAATGCTGAAGAGACAAGTCAGAGACGGAAATCCAAGCGGTAACAAATTAAGATTGCTTTGTGGTTGCAGTTGAGAACAAACCATTGCTGAATTCATCTTAAATTAAGCCATAATGTAAAAGTAAAGAAATTAAAATGCAAAATCAGAGTTTTAGGTGTTGAAATTGGATGTTTCTAAATGAAAGGCTCTGTTGTATCCATAATTGATAATCTGGCTTTATGTGTTTCTGTACAAAGATTTGTACATTTGAGTGTTTTTCATCAAAGATCTAGATAGATTTAGATCTAGATTTTCTTATACGGTTACTCATATTTAGTATAGATGATTTAACCTGGACAGTTTTATGTAAGATTGCCCTAAATGGAAGTCACCTGACCTAATAACGTCTACGCAGAAAATTAAGGGGAGTTCCGAACACCAAACACTCAAAAATAACTTCTCCGTTGTTGCTAATTGATGAGAGCAGAGACTCTTGAAGACGAAAACAGAAAGCAAGTGTGAAAGAGAGTGAGAGTGACAAGGAAGTGAGAGGCTACATCTCTCTTATTGTATTATTAGAACTTTCCACATTATACGTATATCCTTCTAGTGCAGCCCTGCCCCGCATACAACACAGTGTGAGTACATCATTGGTTGCATCCAACAATACAAGAATAAATTTGCTGCATCATCAGCCAGTGTTGGCAGGCCGGACCCAATTAATCACACTCATGGGGGCTTGTTGTCTATTAACACTGTGTATGTGTCCATGTTTTCATGCCGTTGGACTCCCACTTACTCAATGACCTTTGGGAGAGCTCAACTAAAAGCACAAAGGGGTAGGGTGTATAAATATATTGTTAATGGCACCTTTGGCTTCAATCTCCCCAGAGGTGCCTGCTGAAATGAGCTCTGCTCTCTTATTTTCTCTCATCAACTCAGTGTGAGAAAGGGATGAGAGATAGCGGGAGAAAAAGAACCAGACAGCATCAGGGCAAGAGACAGGGAAAATGAGCTTGACTTGTTCAAAGGACGTGATCCAGTTGCTGGTGCACTGTAATGGCTACTTATTGATTGGCTGTGCTGGGTGGAGAGTGAAGAAGGCCTCGAACCCCCCCACTGCACTGCACTGTCACCTCCGATCCAATGGAAGGCCCCTTCTTTACAATTAATCCAAGTTGCTCATTTAAAGTAAAATACCACCATCACTGCAGTTGTCCTTTTCTCAGACACTCCCCATTACTTAATTCCGTGACAGCCTCAAGTAACAATATTCATATCAATACCTCTAATATATCTGTCAGAGCATATAGGGCAGAAAGGAGGAGATAAGGAGGTGAAATTTATGATAGCAGTTTAATTTTTATTGGTGCCGCACCTTATGGGAAGCGTGACAAGAGTCCCTGAGAGATCTGACAAAATGTCTCTGCTACTGCAAAGATGAGAGACAAAAAGTAGAAGTGCTGAAAGTTAGCACATCTACCTCAATGAGGAGAAGAACCCACCAGATTTTGATGCAATGTTCATTTGAGAAACCCCTGACTTATGACAGTGATTGTTTGTTTAAGGATTGGTTCACCCAAATTACAGAAAAAGAAACAACCAAAGACATTTTCCCACTTACCTCTAGTGCTATCTAGCTACTATGATTTCTAACCCCTGTACAATGGAGGTAAATGGAATTATAGTAGTGGTGCTAATTGCTCAAAGCACTGGATACTTAAAATTCAACATCTACCTTGTAGGGATGTGCGTGATTATTCAACTAAACCTAAACTTGCTTCCCTTGCAAGTCGGCATCATAAATACTAGTCAGTTATTAAACTAATTACTATTATCCTGCTAATGTATATGAAGAGCCATTGCTAGAGCTAAGTGTAGCACACCAAATGCATCACCTTTGTGCTTTGGGTCGTTTACTTTAAGTTTTTCTAGGCGAACGCTGCAGTGTTTTATTGGTAAAATGTTTGGCTGTATGGGGAGTCATGGAAAATTGTTCTAGATTCTTGCATGTTACATGTCGAAGAAAGTTAACGGTGAGCAATAAATATTCCATCAAAGACAGGAAGTGGAAGTTTCTTACCGTTTGAACTCCTGACTCCCTTCAGAAACAGTGCCCCCATTACTGTAGATAATCCACAGACCTCACTGTGAACAGTGTTTTTCTGTTTGAAGATTAGAGTAACGAGGACATCGTTTCTGCACAGACACATTGCTTTTCTCTTTTAAGCTACTTTTTCAAATTGCTGTGAGCAGTACAAATTAATTTGTATTGAACTCCACTATAACAGGGTGAAGGCAGGAATTTCAGATATCTCAAAACATGGGCAGATAAAATCAAAACTATATCCACACCTGGGTACCACTGATAAGCAAGTGTGTATAATTTGGGTGAATTGATCTTTTAACATAGTGTGCTTCTCACTGTAATTAAGGTAGTTCCCCTGTTTATATAACTGTGTACCAATGGGATACTCGAGACATTGGCAATTTTATCCTGGTAGGACAAGGGAAATGAGCAAAGGCTTGTGACACCTACAAACCATCAAACTAAAACCTTCTTTAGGTAGGAGGGTGGTTCCACTACCTATTAGCTATTATGTGACTCCATATAACCACTTGATTGTGAAGCAGAGGTTGATGAAGGATGATGCACGTGTAACTAACACTTAAAAAAGCCTGACATCTGCAATGGGTTTACAAGAATCTATTCTGTTGATGCAGCTGCACAAGTCATTACCATAAAAAACAACCTGCAGAGGATTTCCTTCTTGTCCATGTCATTGGTGAAATGAGTCCACAGTAAGCCAATTGCAATAGGTCATTTATTACAAGGAGAAAAACTTGCTGTCAATCAATATGCACATTTCCACATGCTAATCCAATAAGAAAGGCATTGAGCTTTTGGAGCATGTAACCAAAGAGTGGTCTTTAGCTTCCCTTTAGCTGAGATACAGGGATCTATAATGGGAAATTGGTCCATAACAATATTTTATCTCAAAGACAACTGATAATAGAACTATATAAGCACACACAGGATGGAATAGGATATCGATGGGCTTGAATGTGAATTTGGTGAATCAATAGTGCAAAGAAATGAAGGTGGACTGACTGTATAAAGCCAAAAAGCTGCTATCCTGAACAAAACTGTCAAATTTTATCTGTTTTCTTCAGGTGGTTAATGGTTCACACTGAAAATAACTTACTGCATACTTTATAACACTATCCTGTACAGAATGGATTAATCAATAGTGAAATTTCTCTAATGAATAAATAGGCTGGTGAAAGAAGGGATAGAGGATGTCACTTTGGACTCTGGAAACCATGTTTATTCCTCACATTTTATATTAAAATCAATAATGAAATTGGCAATGAGAATAATAATTGTTGCCAAACCTATTTTTTGTAATGCCCAATGTATTTTTAATGTAACGCTTAATTTAATGATTCTGACAGAAGCTTGACCAAATACTTATCTGACCTCCAATCCGTCAACCACAGCTAATGGGTGACACTGTGCTCTAGCTGCCGGACACAGGCCACTCAGGGCAGTGTGACTCCTCATCGGCCTCATTTACCTCAGCCCTGCTACCGAGGGACGACAAACAAGATGAGAAAGGAAGGTGTGATAGAGCAGCTTAACGAGTCCTGTAATTACTTATTCACGACTCTTATCTTCCCCGCAGACTCTCCTATCGAACCGGACAGGACACGGCCAACTGTGACACATGCCGGAACAGCGCATGCATTATTTACAGGTTAGTGGCCATTCCTCTTCAAAGGCACAAAGATCCAAATGTGCCCTGTCCTTTCTCCTTGAGGGAAAGTGCACAGGTGGAAAAAGGACAGTAGAGAGGAGGGGAAGGGGCAGGGGGATTCAAGACTAATGTGGATTCTGTTAATGAGCACATGGGGATGTGCGACATTTGCACACCACCCTCTCTCTCCGTATCTATACATCTTTGTCAGCCTCTCCATTGTCACTTCACACCGTTCACAAGGGGTGTGCAACAGGTGCAAGGTTAGCTGGATTTAGAGACAAAAGACAAGGCTGAAAAGGAGAGAGGATACATACTGAGTGAGAATGAGAATGAGTGAGCACAGGGCTGCAAAAGGTGAAATTAATTATCAACACATCATTAAAACATCATCACTGTGAGCCTCTGCATACTTTCAATTCAGCTCAACTTATCTGAAAACCAGTACAGATGTGAGTCCAAGGTCATTATTCGACCACGGTGTATAGTTATCTCTTTATGAACGGTCAGCAAAAAAATAATTTGGCATCAAGTTTGATAATTGTTTCAGTAGCTTCTCACGAACAAATGACAAATATGTCTGGTTCCAGCTTCTCAGATAAATGCAATCCCTTTCAGTTTCTGAACGGACCTTTTGGATTCTCAGAACTTGTGACGGTATTTGTCACTATTTTTTTTTTTTTGACATTTTAAAGACTCAACAAATGACAAATTATTAAAAAGACAAGACTAAGTATCAAGGGCCGCACTATCTATGTGTGAGGCTCACAATGCTAACATGCTAATGTTTAGCAGGTATGATCTTTGCCATGGTACCATTGTTTAGCCTGCATGATGGGAATGTCATGACTTTTGCAGGTATTTCATCATAAACCGTAAGGGAAAAATGTTAATTTTGACCTGATGATGGTTCAAGATTTAAAAAAAAAAAAAAAAGTCAGGGTATCACCAAAGTTATTGGAATTCATCCTTTAAGAAGCTTAACTGTCTGTAGCAAATTTCATAGCAATACACCCAATAGTTCTCAAGATATTTCACTCTGAACTAAAAATGTGAACCTCACGGCAGTGCTAGAAGAGAAGTCAGGGGATCACTAAAGTTATTAAGACGTGCCCTCTGGGGACCATGAACATGGCATCCCATTTGGTTAAAGGAAATCCATCAGATTAAGCATAAGGCAAAAATAACCACTAGTTACAGCTTTAATGTGAAATGGCGTTGAGTCAGCGGAGAGTTCACAGTCGGTGGCCCTGACCTACCTACCAGCAGAGCCTTGCAGGTCCAGACACCTCTGTCAGACTAGAGCCTTCCTCTTTGATACCCAATGAGACTGACATTCTACAGACCACATGGGTGCTATCTGTTCACCGTCAGAATGTCACATGACACAACCTGTATGTGCATACTGTATGTGTATATATGTGCTTTTCTGTTTGGTGTTTAGAAGTACAAATACAACAGTCACAGAGAACAGGACAGATGAGAGAGACAAGAGATTAAAAGAGTAGCAGTTTGAGAGGCGATCAATAAAACTGTTTTTCGTGGACACCGCTGCTGCTCAACTCAGTCCACATTTCGTCTCCAATGAGCCAATTAAATCATTTTATATCCACTCCTCTCAATAACCGATAAGCCACCGGGCAAACTTCAATCGTATCCTGAAAATGAAGGAGCAGCGCACAGCTCTGTTCCTTCTGATATTTGAGCTGAGGAAATGCCGCATCTCGTAAAGCGTGTTTAAATCGCTGTAGGTCCTCCACATAGCTGCAGGGTGGAACACTCGCTTTTACAACAATTCAGTGACTCGTGGCTAGATGAATTGAGGTGAGCTAAATTATGGCACATGATGTGAAGGACACTGGAAGAGCACAACATGGCATTGGGGAATTATGAGGCAATGGGTTCAGTAAAGGGTTACAGGGATGGATAAAATGGGACAGACTGCTGAGACGGGGGCTCGCCATGTATTATAAATTAGTCAGCACCATGTTTAATGTTAACTCTGTGAGATTTGACCCTGGGGAAGGGAAGACCCTGCTCCCTCTGGTCTACCTATCCTCCATCTCTGCTCTGGCAGAATCTGTGAGCACAAAATGCAGCGTGATAACATGTTCTTTTTTTTTCTTTTTTTTATAAATGTGATTAATTCCATTATAAGACTCTTTTAGTCAAGATATTCTTGGCAGCTCAAAGTGTACCTATATTAATCAGTGGTGTGCTGGGAAAGGTGTTTCATTCAAATTTCGCCATGACCTGAATTCCCAATGAAGGATTAAAATATGCAAAATGCAGGCTGCAATAAAAGCTATGATTAAGTGTGCCCATTTGAATATGAGCCAATTATACATACATATGTGGACCCCACGAAGAGTAGATGATGTTCTGCATCAACTAATGGGGATCCTAATTAAAAAAAAAAAAAAAAAAAAATGTCAGCGAGTTGTCCAACATACTTGTCTTATCTGGAGTCCTAACCTATTTAGGGTTTCAACTTGACAAAGGGCAGAGATTTAGAAGTGAGATGTCTAAAAATCTGTTCAATTGATCCGGGTTCTCCTTTAAGAGAATTGCTTGGCATGGTGAATTGTGTTGATTGGACACAGAATCAAATATAGCAGTTGCATTCACACAGGCAGCGGGATTAAATGACAATCTAATTACTTAGATCTCCATGAAAACAACCTCTCTGGAGGTGGAGGAATGCAAGATAGGAAGCAGAGCCACGAAGGATCGCACACTCTACATGGGGAGAATAGCTGTCTATAATATCTATTAGCAATTTTTGTGAGTGTTTTTGTTTCTTTGTGTCAGGGCCAAACCCCTAACTCTTGTGTTTACGATGAACCTCATGACTGGAGTAGACATATGGGTTCATAAATCATTTTAACGCAGCCTGGTAAGGAGCTAGCCATGCACTCTTCAATTTGTCCAAGAGTATATGGCATCATCTCAGAGCCCCATTCTTAGCAAAACAACAGTACCTGATCAATACAGTGATGTAGTCTATGGGCATGGACTTCAAACAGAATACACAAGCTGCTGTAGTCTGTTGTCCTTGTCTGGTCCTGCTTTCCTCATCCTGAACGCAGTCTGACTTGCTTTTATCCTCCCTCAGTAACTTCCTTGCTCTCTCTCACTGTTTCTCTGGAATATGATATCCCCTCTTAACAGCTAACAGTGTGTGTTTGAATGAACTTTGGGATCCGATGCTTTACACGACGCACATGACAATGCAGCAAAATGGGAAAGAAGGGGATGAAAAGATTATTGCAATTCATTCCATCTTGCCAGGTGATGTAATATCTATTACAGTGAAAGGTGGGGGAGAGGAGAGGGATGACAAAGAGATGAGTGTAAGCATGAGGGACAAACACTGAGCGACTGTGGGAAGGAAGAAAATGAGACAGATGGGACGGTGCAGAAAAGCTGGGGATTTGAAATGCATTCCATTTATTTCAAGTCCGCAGGCATCAAGTCGTGATGCGTCTTGACGCAGTAACCTTGTAATCTCCTTTTCCTCGCATTGCAATTATATGTGCTAATGTGATGATCAAACAGAGATATAGGTATAAGTGGTTGTGATTAAGGAAGTTCCCTACTGCTGGGCATCATTGTTCATAATTGACTACAGTTATTTCAAATCAGTTTAATTTTGTCAATATCTTGAATGTCTTTATTTCAGAAACTGGGCTACAGCTGATCAACAAACTAACTATCTGAGGATAAAGTTATCTTTAATAACACTGTGCAGCGCAAACACATTAAAAAATATAAAAAAGGAATGGGTATTTAAAAGGAGGAAAAAATCAATTAAGAGTCGCTAAAGGCTGCAGAGCTGATTACATTATAACATATGGAAATTATTGAGCAGCAAGTCTGTCCTACCGCACGACTCTGCTGGGAGAAGAGATATCTCTTTTTGTGCAAGCATAATGAGTTTCCCAACATGGTGGCACGCTGGTTGCCATAGTTACAAGATGGATGGGACAGACAGTGCGAGGGGACAGCGAGGACAGTTGGGAAGAGCACATTCACACCCGGAGAAGATAAGGGGAACAAAAAAGGAAGGCAGGGGTGAGAGTGTGAAACAGGGAGACACGGAGAGGATGAGGGAGACGAGAGACTCACAGATGTTGAAGGTGGGATAAAGGGCAGGTGAGAGGTGTGTATGTCCATGACTTGACATGGGACGTTTTGTCCTCGAACATACACTTTTTGGAGAGCAGGACCACGTCAGGAAAAGAGTGGGAGTAAGTGAGAGAGAGAAAGAGAGACAAAACAAAGAGTCGGGAACAAGTGAGTGAGAGAGGTTAAAGACTCGAAAGGTCCAAAGTTTCTTCTTCAATTTGTTCCGATCCAACGACCCACTCTGGGAAGAGGCAGCTAGTGGACAGGAAAAAATGCCAAATAACGCTTCTCTTTGGCTTTAAGCAAAAAATCAAAATGTGGAGCGACGCAGCGGGGCGCTGACAGTTTGATAAGGAGATGCTGATAACTGGGCCGGGTAGAGACTAATAAATCTTTCATTAAAAGGCCTTTTGAGTATGTTTCAAAGATGAGATGATTATCTTTTCACTCCGCTTTCTTTCCAATATGAAAATTATGCCGATTCTTTTTTTTTCTTTCTTTTCAGTGACATTTAAGTTTTCTGGCTAATGCTTTCCCCAGGCCACTTTACCTCTGCTTTGTATGATTCTCCTGGCAGATTGAAAGCCATGTTTTTGAGCAGCAAAATTTACTAAAGACTCAATTAAGCTTTGCAAAAATAACTCGGGATAAGATCAAATAAACAGCTTATAAACATCACGGATCTCCAGGTTGTTCAAATACGTGCGCCGAGGATCTTTAAGAGTGTGTTTAAGCATTTAGTCTGACTTCAATACAGATGCAGAGCTTTATTAAGCCTGAAAAAAAAAAAAACTCTGTCAGAACATTAATACAGAAAGCATGTGAACTTGAAAGGGCACTCAACTGATTGCAATCTGACATCACATAGATGTTATCAAGCAGGATTAGTGGTGTAAACAGCGGGTAAAACGTGTCAGGTGAGGCATGTAAACATGTTTAATACTTCATACAAAAACTGAGATGTATAAACATGATTTCTGCCCACGAGCTTAGTGCTAGTGTGAAATCATGTCATGACATTTGTGTTTTACTGGGCAGTGTAGCATGGGATCCAACAAGAAACACGGCAGAGAGAGAGAGAGGTATGTCTGAACCATTAATTCAAGACTGCTCTCAGACGTTAATCCCCAGTCACGGCCATTTATTAAAGATCTGGATCTACAGCTAACGTTTAAGCACATCACTGCAACAGAATTGTACCAGCTGTGTCATGACTAGTGACTGTAAAGGTTATTTGCTAAAAACAAAACAGTATGTTTATGTTTTCCTAACAAGCAACTCTCCTCTCCTCTCCTGTCCTCTCTCAGTAACAGAGATGAAAGTCGCTACGCTACATCGGTGTCAACCATGTGGGTGTTTTCAGATGGCACTGACTAGAGATCTACTTTGTCATTTACATATGAGGACCTGAATAAATACACTAAAAACAAGTATAAATGATACACTTTTGTTTTTGCCCCCCCATCTCTCACAAGTGGAAGTGAAAGATCTAAGACTTCTGTGGCTTATTTCTCTCAAATTATGAGCACAAATGTGTTAAAATCCATGTTGAGCACAAGATAATCCCTATAAATGACAGGTGTGGCATATCAAGATGTTGATTAAACAGGAAATATCTTGGCAAAGGAGCAGTGGGAACTAAAATGGATTTTTATACATTTGTGCCCTAAATGTGACAGAAACAAGCCTTTTGTGTGAAAATTGGGAGCGAAAATCAACATGCTGCATTTATATTTTTGTTGAGTGTAAATTTGGTAATCAGGTCATTATAATAATTTGTCGTTATCATGTTTACACAGCAGATGGCAAACATGAACAAAGTGTAGTCTCTTTCTTTCTTGAGCAACTTTGATATGATCATTTAAATAATACACTCAAGAATATTTGGGATGAAGAAGAGCTATATTTAAGGGGGATACAAGCTGACATCAATAGCTACTGAAAGGAAGATTCATGGAAGTAAGTAATAAGTAAGATAGACAAGTAATCCGAAATTTCCCATCTTAAGTAACTGTATAGTAAGTCTATAGAGGCACAAACCCAAAAAAAGAGCTGAACACGTACAGAAACGCAGTGATAATGTACACTCTCAAAGCATTATTGCCTCCACCAAGGAGGTAAGGTTTTCAGTGTGTCTGTCTGTTTGTCAGCAGGATTACACAAAAACTACTGAGCCAATTTTCTTGAAACTTGGTGGAGGGGTGGGGCATGGGCCAAGGAAGAACCCATTCAATTCATTCCTTCATTTGCCGCGGATCCGGATAAAAATCTAGCCGATTTAAACGTGTTTTCATAGGGGGTTAGTCTTTTCCTGGCTGCTGTACGGTAACAAATAGCGCTAGAAACCTGAAACTACCACCAATGTGTAGCTAAGTTAATAGGGATTCAGTAAGGTACTAACAGATACCACTTTTACACCAAAATTAGCATGTATACACAAGTTTTTTTAAACGCGGGTGAACCTGCTAAAATAGGCGATCAACCCCATTCACACTTCCTGTAGCACCTTCTGTTTTTTGTTTTTTTTATATGATGCGTCACGTTCTACGTCACGAACGCACCGGAAACGGGTTTAGTAAACCATAGTAAACACCAGGAAAACACTAGAAAGCAGCATGGAGGCCAGCGATGATGTCACGGTGGTTTACGGTTTTGTATCTTTTACTACAGTCTCTCTTTCAATGGTCCACGTTGGTACAGTAGTGTAAAAAGAAAAATAGGCCGCATCACTAAGTTCCTTGTTATTTACATGCCACCGTCTGGATGTTGAATGCGCATCATAGCATCGCGCCGGAAATGGGTCAGAAATTAGCGTGTCCACCCGGGTTTTACGTTTACATCCAGAGGCGATAAATACCCGTGACTACTGCAGGGTCAATTGACCCGGGAGTAAATCCTGATTGTACACATCCACATTGCACACAAAAGCCAGATGTTAGCGGGTTTAAGTGGGTTTTTTGGCCAGTGTGAAAGGGGTAAGAGCTGCAGTTGGTGCTAAGGCTTAAATAAGAATGCTGTTGGGCCTTGGCGGAGGTATGCGCTGTACTGAGTGCCATTTTCTAGTTGAAAAATATGTTTAATGCTTGCACCGATATAAAAAGTAACCATTTAACCTGATTAAACTAAACTGGAATAAAACTGTGCGTCCATTCAGAGCAATAATCTGAAGCCGAGGATGCAGAGCAACAACAGTCTCAGCAGTATTAGAGGCTTACACTGAAGAGCAGGAAAAATCCTATTGCTGTTAAAGTGCATTTGTGTGTGTGTGTTTGTGTGTGAAACACAGCCCACAAAATTGACAGCAAGCATTAAGCTACAGCATTTCCCCAAAGATGCCCCCAAAAAAACAGGAGACATCTATCCTTGCTTGCCTTACACAGTATTAATTGAAGGTTTTTTTAATAGATGAAAAGGCACAATGAAATACTCAGCGTACTGCTTCACCAATGTCACCACCGCACACTACGCTCTGACAAACACAGCCACTGATCACAGAAGCCTTTGATGCCGTTACGGCAGTTATTTGAGCTGCAAGAGCCAGTTAATTTTGCAGCCCATAAATTACATTTAATATATGAGCTTGAGTTTGACTTCTAAAGACATCATGATCTTATTACACATCGTGACCCAGAGAGTTGTGTTCACACTGGTACTTAATTTCCTTTGGGCTTGACAAAAGTAAAAAAAATATATATATATAATAGCATTATTAAAAGAATCAGTAAATGTGAGACAATGACATGACAGTAAAATCAAAAAGTAGACTAGATAGAGAACAGTCAGGATAAATTGTACAACAGCAGGTGAAGTCATGTTCAAAGCCGAAGGTTTTTAGAGGGAATTTAAGGGCCAGCTCTGACCTCTACAGCACAATCATCCTCCAAAATACGGTGGGTTTTTTTGGGAAATGAGAGAAGCTTATTAGCAGACTTAAGGGCACATTCGGGAGTGTACAGGGGGATATGGTCACGAATGCAGTCTGCAGCCAATTATTTTGTGATATATAAAATTGTGAAATTCATTTTAAAATTTGATTCAAGACCAGTACGGGGTAAAATATGAAGAAAAAAAAGGGCTGTAATTTGGTCTCTCATCCTGGCCCCTTGCCGCTGAATTTCGGACTAGTTTTATGCCAGGAAGACTTTGAAAAGAGCTGCAGCAGTGAAACAATATCAAAGCATGACTTACTGTACCTTTTATACGCCTTCAAAGTGAAGGTTTTATTTTGGGGATATTACTGAGCTGGACCTCAGGACAAATCTATTTGCCCGAGTATCAAAAAAGTAATTTTGAGCAAAACAAAGCAAAGACCTTTCTTGAGCAGGGCTTAATATTTGGTTTAAGGCCTGCAAGGTTTTTCGAAAGTTTAGCCACCCAAACAGAAAAGGCAAATGGTTCATTGTTGCCTTTCAGTTAGCTGTGCTCCGTTTCAAGTCTGTAAACATTTATAAATCTTGGTCCACAAATGAAACAAGATTTGGAAATATGGAGAAAAGTAACTTGTTCATTGGTCGGTTTCAGTGCCCTATCCTGCATGATCAGCCCTACATGAACCAGACCCAACAAGGAAAATTCAAATTTGTTTAAGATACACAAAACAGGTTCGAAGTGAATGCAGCCTCATTCACTAATAGATACAGTATATGCAACCGTTTACACATGCAGACAACCATGCATGTGCACACTCTGACAGACTTCACACAAAGTGAAGTGGATATATACATGTGTAAGTAATGGACTGTGATTAATTGCTTTAGCTGCAGTGTTCTTGGCCCTGTGTAAAGGTCGGAGTCAAACAAATACTTAATAAGTGCCGAGTATCTGGTTCAGCACCCAACATTCACTTAAGTCACTGTCCGACACTGACATTTATGTCTGTTCTATTCTAATCGAAGTACATAATAAAAACTACTATATCTGTAAATAACTGGTACCTGAACTATAGGACTTATTCACTCTTTCTAATTCACATTTCCAAGTGTATAAATATCTGCACCTACAGCTCACCTGTCACATTTTACCTACATACAGAACTGCAGTATTCATGAAGGAGATCCTGCTGCTATTATGTAAGTCCGTCCGTCACAGTCCCCACCAGCCCGACTCGAGCTGTGGCTGGAGGAAGCTTTAGCAGATTAAAGTCCCCCTATACTTACCACAGCTAAGGCTGTAATCTGAGGTTCACTTAACAGAACCTAGCAGTCAGATGTGCGCGGGCGTGGGATTACAATGATGGCTGGTCCAGATAAATCCCCTAGCACCCTGGGGGAAATGCGGAGTACAACGAGAAGGAAAAGACTCTTTGCTCGTGGCTGTGTGTGAACAGAAATCCCACAAATTAAATCATTCTGCAACCCAATTACCTTTCGCCGATGATGTCATATTGTGCAGGGATTAAAGCAGCGGAACATAAACTAAAACCCTAAAAGGCTCACATCAATACCCAAGCTCTGATCTCAGTCTAAGTAAAGCAAATGTTCTTCGGATCAACACCCCCTCCACTGACCCAGCACTCCTCACTGGGAAAAATACTAATGGGCTTCCCTCACGCTGTATGAACCATAATAAGAATTCAAGTAACCAGAATAACAGCAAAAGCAGCAGCCAGAGTGGGCAGCCAGATGCAATAAAAAAAAAAAAAATGTGAATAAGGATGAAGTTAGCAAGGAATGTAGGTCGCTTTACCAGACTGAGCAGTGATGTGACAGATGCTTGTGCAGGGGTCAAGTGAGAACAGGCCACAATGTAGATACTTAATATGGTTAGAGGCAGAGTAGGGCAGTCAAAACATGTCAAGATTAAAAGAAGCGTGAAGGGGAGAGAAAAATGGCCTGATTTTAGTGTTGATGAAGGAAGAATAAACACGATGAAAGTGTCAAATAAAAGACAGTATTCAAATAATGAATCAAAGACGTAAAGGCTGGTTCAAAATAAAAGAAATAATAAAGGGGCCAAAAATTTAAAGAACAGGTATCTGGACTATGACTCATTGACTCGAATTCATATTTCCACAGCATTTATTCAATCTGTGCAATAATGTAATCATGCTATACTCACAATTTTGCTGCTGTGAATATAGGAGAAATACTGTTATTACTCATTCATTCGCATTGATCAATCTGCAAATCTTTCAAAAATATAAGTCCTCCTGCAAATGGCAGGGATTTTAATTACTTGGTATGCTTTAGCGTGAGTTGTGGTGATGGGTGTTTGGGTTGCATTAACAGCAGAAAGCAGCAGCAGCAGGAAAGAGAAAGCAGTAGTAAAATCAGAAAACATGGACGTTTTCGACTAAAATACTGGCCGAGGTAGTGTTAATAGCTGTATACAGCAGTAAGCTACCATTTGAGCTGATTATCTGTCTCTCTGTTTCTTTGTTGCAGTGTGGAGCTGGACTTCAAGCAGCAGGAGGACAAGCTGCAGCCGCTGATGAAGAGGCTGTGCCCTACGGAGGACGGCCACTTCGCCCAGCTGCCTTACCCCCAGGAGGCCTTCACCTCCACCCCAAAACGCAAGTCCAAAGCTGACTCCAAGAAGCACGCTCGCTGGAAACTTTGGTTCCTGTGAAAACACAGGACCATCTCCTTCTCCACCACCGATGCACAGGATTTACACGCTCGTCTGGTCATTCATATTTTTTCTGGGTTATTCATCGTTTGCCGTTTTATCACATCTACTTGGCTTTTTGTAGACCTGGTAACCACTGGATACTGAACCCCATCTCAGAGATGACAGGATGTGTAATGGGACACAAGTGTGGATTCCATGGAAAATTCAAAATGTCATGCTTACCAAAAATGGATTCAGAGATATTTTGAACTAATTTCTTCGAACAGGGTGTGAAATTACACCAGGGAAACATATTTGGAGATCAGAAATGTGAGAAGACGAGTTTGATGTCTGTCTATTTGCATATATTTTTCTAGCTGACGTCTATGGGGTCCTATTCTATGACAAAGGTTCAGTGACTGTCACATTTCTAATCACCAGTCGGGACTTTGTCTTTCCTCCCAGCCTCCAGGAGAGGTTGGCAAGTCAACCGCGATGCTCTGAGGTCTACATCAACAGCATATCACCGTACTGCAAAGCACAATTAACACTGGTCAGGATACATTTTCTCCAGAATAAATAAAAAGAACTATTTTGAGTAGTAACTCACACATGTAGATCACCCGCTGACCATAACAGATTGAAGACTTTCATAATATCTTAAGAAGAGACCTAAAGGACAAAGAAGTCAGAAATGTTTATTGTAATTCTATGATCAACTTTCTATCCATCACTAAAATGTCTCCTTGAATCAACTGACTTTGAAGTAAAGAATGAATAAATAACACTTATTTTCTTAATAACATTTGCAAAGTAAGACATCAATGTACTTTTTCTATATAAATATATATCTATAGACACTCACTTTAAGGTTTAGTGGAATATATTTATTAAGCTGCTGTGAAGGGGGCTGTGTATTTCAAAAAACTACAGTGCATAGCAGAGGCAAATAATTTCTGATTCTTACTTCCTTTTCAATCATCAAACTTATTTTTTACTCACCTCACAATACATATGGCGATCAAAGCTAAAAACCCTAAAGAAAAGAGGGAATCCATACAGTCATACTTCATTAGTATGAAACCATAGAGGGTTCTGGCGCAACACAGAAAATAAAGATTTAAGTTTGGGGTTTTTTTTTTGTTTCAGTCACGAAACAAAGTATAATAAATAATGTTCGTTCTTAGCACATGTGAAAGGTAACGAAGATAGCTGTGATTTTATTGCTGCAGTGTCCTGCAGCAGCTACTACAGTAGCTACTGAAACCGAGCCAGAAAGACTGAATGTGCCACTCCTGACCACAACCAGGGCTTCTACAGTGCAGGGTGGTAGGCCTGTAGCCTTGCATGCTTTTTACAACTCTCAGATTTTGCAGGATATTTTTTAGCTTTTAAAAATAAAAAAAAATACAATTTTTAAAGAGAATAACAAAACTGGTTTTTTTCCACCCCCACCCGCCCTTTTTTTTAAGCTCCTGCTCATCGCTTCCTATCTATCTGACTGTAAAGTAAAAACCCCTAAAGTGACTCCGTACAGGGTTCAACGACTATGTACAGCCAAAATAATACTTGCATTTACTATATAAATACATGTTGTACAGCATCAAATAGGGCTAAAACAATTTTGAGGAGCGGGAAAGCAGCCAATATTTAAAAGAAAATAACATTACAACTCCTGCAGGAGCATAAAACTGAAGTCACTTTGAAAAAGCCAAAAACACTGCCCCAAAAGACAGGAAATGCGCCAAAGTGGTTTCAAGGGCATAAAGGAAACATCTTTATCTACTGTTACAACAATACCTAGCAAACTATTAGATATCAGTGGTTTGACTTTCACAAGCTCCAACATGCTGCTTTCTGTTGGCTACATGTGATTCACACCTCCACTCTTGTACATGCCAGGTTGGTTTCTTTTAGTAGTTATGCTGTAGCATCAAGAGAAAACTAGATGTTTATCTGTACCTTAAAGAAGTGCAATTTATTTATTATGTGCAATACTGTGTATTTTATACTGTTTTTTTAAAAAGAAAAAAAAAAGATATTTAATATGCAAAATATGAAAAATAAAAACATACATCTACAGAGCTCTCAAAGCCTAAAGAAGACTGGGTATCATTTGTGTAGCATAGTGTTACTTTCATCAAGGAAAATGCCAGTTAAAGGGTTGGCTCACCCAAATGACAAAAAAAAGGAGTATATTTTCTTACTTGCCTCTAACATGATCTTAGCAGTTCAGATTATATTTGCAGGGGATTGTGACATCTGAATTGTCCAGTCATTGTCACAGTTTCTAAAAAGATTTGTTGCTCTCGACATTTTTTAATGCATTTCTTTTCAATGCCGTGAGCACCACAAACCAAATGTCATTCACCTCAGTTGCAATGTAAGGTGTCAGCACAAAACTCGGAGCCAACAAAACTACTAATTTATTTGTGATTTGAGAAAATTTGTTGCGTTTGTTTTGTGATTTTGGTGAAACAACCCTGTAATTTACTATTTAATTTAGGCTTAGCTTAAAATTTCTGCATGCAAAACAACCCCACACTCTTATGTGATGAAAAGCGGGAGATAACCTCTCTTTGATGTAGTAGGGTGGCGCACCGCAAGAGTGGAATACAACAGAGGGATAAGCAGCAAAGAGCTTCTGGTGCAGGGAAGCTTAAACTCACAGCACAGTTCTCACCCCAGTCAACCCTACTTTGATGCCATGTACGGGCCCGTTCATCTATTGGTGTGCGTACAAGCACCTGCTTAATGTTGGCATAGACCAGCAATGAGGTGGACTCATGAGGTAAACTGGGGACAAAGCTCTGAGTAAATGCCTCAGAGATGCACGGTCACCCTTACATGAAGGCATGAAGCTGCAGGAACCAATGTTGCTCAAGAACAGCACTGTCCCACCTCCTATCACCCGTAACAGGGCCATCTGCATGGGGCTTCACGCGTGTAAAGCACAGTACTGGCAGTATAAACAAGACGCCAAGTGCACCTTCAAATGTTTCATTCTTACACCCTTTAATCACAGTCCTTTTGTGGTTTGAAGGCTGCGAGCAACCCCATTCGAGCCGCTGTGGTTTTCACACAGTGTTGACAGCGAGCACATGTCTGACATGAATTGTTGCAGGGTCAATAACGTTTCAGCACAGGAGAGCTGCAGTGAGTGAGTGACAAGTGCATGTTTGAGGCATTATGATGCAGTGCCATATCTCACTATGCTCCTTTTCGTAAGAGCTCTGCAGCAGTCTGGTCAGCAGGAGAGAGGGGGCGAGAGAGTGAAGAATGAGAGAAGCAAGAAGATGCCGAGAGAAATATCTGGACAGGAAGAGATACGAAGACAGAGAGATAAAGAGAGTGAGTGATACAGAGAGCCAAAGATATAGGAGAGGATTCTGTTCGGAATAGACGTCATTGAGAAGGCCTTGTTGCAATATATTCGCAGTGAGTGAGTGAGTCAGTGAGTGCAAACAGCAAAGAAGGAGCCCCAGCCCCTATAGCCTGGTCAGCCTCACACTGTCAATCAATAACATAAAGTCCTTCCTCTGCAGCTTTCCACTCAGTTCCTTCTGCACACTGCAGGAAAATCTTCAGGATAGCTGTGAAGCACTGCAGACAACCAACACCACAACCAATTGTCAGTTAGTCCTCAAAAGAACAGCCATGAAAAGTTCAATAGGTCATTTAGACAACATTAAGGACAAGCCAACTGTCAGTGTTTCCAAATTATCCACAGGATCTGTTAGGTATACCATTAAATTTGACATTTACGGGTCTGCTGACAAAGCATAGTAAAGCATGCAAAGGTCAGTTAGTAACAGCTAACATGACTGAAAATACATGTTTCATTTGTTGGGTTGCACAAGATCCTTTTTCCAGCTGCAGCTTCCTTTCCATCTGCAGGGCTCATCCACAGCTTAAACTAGTGGAAATGTAATTCAAGGGCATAAAAGTAGAACTTGGTAATTCCAGCAGGGAGGGACAGCCGAAATGTGTCTCCTACTATGCTAATGTAAATGTATTCACCAGGACTCATCTCAACCTGTGTGAGGGTGGACATGAATATAAAGATACAGCCTGCTAGGATGTCCAACGAGGCAAATGAGTGACGACGCTCTGTCTAAGTTGCTAACAGGCGTAGCACTGCAGTGACAGCGCACAACAAAACAAACGCCCTGAAGCCGTCACTGTGATCATTCTAATCAACATTCTGCGTTCACCGCCACCAGGAGGGAAGAGAGGAAGGAGAGGGAGCAAGACAGAGAGAGGTGGGACACAGAGTAAAACGTTAATGCATAAATCTTAATGTAAGAGGCTGCCACTCAGAAGAACAAGGTCGGTGGCTGGGCTGCAGTGTTGTTTGCGCACAATCTGCCTGCAGAGTAGGCAGCAGCACCCAGCAGTAGCAACAACAGTCCTCTGATTAGAAAGCGACACCACTTCTGGCAGCCCTAACTGGGTCTTGTGGCTGTTAAAAATTCACACCGACCTTATTGATCATTAAATTGTGATTTGGGGACCTGCTTGAAATGCAGGTTCTGTCCCAAGTACTGTATAATGTATGGTGTGTGAGAAAACGAGCCACGGTGCTTTCAGAAAGCTTCGATGTGACCTCTAAGTCCCGCTGGGTAAAAGGACACTCTGCATGCCGATGACAAATATTATGCAGGTACTTAGACATGTCAAAGCAGTCAAGTACAGTGGCTGGCTACCTATAGAGGTGGCAGCTGACAAAAGGCAAGGGTCAGTAGGGAAAATAAAAGCAAGCTGTGTATAGGGAGTGAAGTAAAGGGCAGCTGCAGCACATGTATACTAAGTAGGGCCCGCAGGGGGTCATGGGTATAGCAATTTCATTTACTAAATAGGAGGCCGGTCTACTTTTGCGCCATTCAGCAGCCACTGCTGGAAACAGGGAACATCATTTCACCTACGCCATGAAATGGATGCAATTAGTATAATACAGACCAGCATGTGCTGCCTTTGTAAGTGTTGAGTGCCTTTTAGACAAAGTGGCAGGTGAGTTCCAGATCTGAAATACATGATCTAAATAACCCCACTGCAGTGAAAAGTAACAGAGTGAATAATGTCTCTGACCATGACGGGAAGATGCAGAGTCTGTATGCGCTGGTGGAAAAACGAATAGATTGGAGAGCTAGAGAGGCAGATTAAGTGGGAGTCCTAGACCCCCCCCTCCAGGCTGGCAGCGAGACAAGGGGCAGCAGGGAGGCCTGAGCTCAACTCTGAGCCTCATTAGCTTTACAGTATGTCGTGCAATGCATGCTGGCGATCTGTTACACAACAGCACAACAGAGGGCTCCCCATTTATGCGATTAGCTTAGTGCACTGCTGAAAGAGAGAGGGTGGGGGGGGAGTGGGGGGGACAAAACAGCTAAAGAACCTCTACAATCCAAAATCACTTTACTGCAACTTGGACAGAAAACGTGAAAGAGATGGAGAGGAACAAAGAAGAGAGTAAGATGACACAGGGGACAAAGGATGAGTGCTGCGGACGTATTACGGCACTATGACGTAACACAAACAAACACACACTGGACGATTAGTGTGTGATAACTCCGACTACTGTTGGGATTATTAAATCACTCTCTGCTGGTGGGGATCAGTGACTGGTAATAAAAGCAGATAAGCTTCCATTTAAACAGGTGATGCCGTTTCCTGCAGCTCCACAGACAGGGAGGGTGCTGTGCCTGCACATGATAAATAACCCCGAGACCGGAGGAGAAGGGATGCGACACCAACCAGTGACAGTATCCATATAAAAATTCAGAGTCCCCATTTTCCTGTGCATACTTTAAGTCCAGGGAAAGTGTCTCTCTTATCACTCAAGTCTTTTTAAGTGGTCTGTAAAAGTATCTTTAAGTGCCCCTCAGAGGAATCTCCCTCATAAAACTGTTTGAGTAAAAAATACAAATGTTCATTGCCCAAGTATTAGTTTCAAAGTCACATCAAAAGCTACAGGCAGCATTACTGAATATAAGCATCAACTACAGAAGTTGACATTCAATGGACCCATTGGACCGAGCTCTAGCCGAGACAATGATAGAGGGAAGGGTGCTGATGGCAGTGGAAAGGAAGGGCTCGGTGGTGTGTGTGTGTGTGTGTGTGTGTGTAACATACAAAAACAAACAGAAAGAGAGACAGTCCTAGGAGTACAGCTAATAGTTGCAGAGAATCAGACAAACTTACGATGTGAGGGGAATCACGGCCCATTGAAATGACTGTCCTGTTAACCGTTCTCAGCAGCTTCTCCATGATGATCTGAACGTGCCACTGGGTGGGGCCCTGCAAAATAAAAACAGGCGCACGTTCAGTGCATTCAAAGACTTACTTTTAGATGATGTACATTCAACTTGTCATTCGTCCATATTCAAACAACCTGCTTTTTATAATTATTAGTTTGCTACGTTTTCCAAAATGGCTATAAGCATGTATGAGAGAGCAAACATTATTCACAATGTCGCAGCCATGATCGGGTTCCAAGCAGATCGCAAGGATTTGGGTGCTTGCTTCTTATTTAATTGACAAGAAGCAGTTGAGAACACACCACATACATACAGCATGTGTGAAGAGTGAGACTAGGCCAACTGGGGATTCGAACTCTGGACCTTTCTACCTCTGGAGAACACTACTGGGGAGAAATGGTTTCCCAACACCTGCTCACAAGTTGAGGCAATGACATCACATGTGCAAAACTGGTTTATTTTTTGTCTATTTACACCTTTGGCACTTGTAACAGTCACATTGTTGGTGATACATTTCACCATTCAAATACTTGTAAAGCTCGATCAAACATTAGGCAAAATAGAAAATGTTGTGCATACAGCACAAAATACAGAAAGACACTGAATGTCGCTGCGGACCCATTGTTTGAACTTTTCAGAACACCATCTAGCATTCAAAGAATGTCTGTTTCAATTTTGGCAGCATTTGAATGAAAACTTGAGATATAGATGTTAATTCATTTTGCATATTTTGTTAGACATCAGTGGATGTGGTAAGTATCAGCTCTGGATGTAAGGGTGATAAATATATTTTTTTTAAACTTGTAATGTGAAATCTCTAGAAAATGCGATTTATGGCAATAAGTAATTTTATGTTTCAACTGTGTCGTGACTCTAGATCGTGAAATCCGGCCTACCGTTTTGGGAACTGTAGCTGTTACAGTTTTGAGAGACCCAAATACTTTTAGGACACAAGAAGAAGAAGAAGAAGAGGGAGATGAATATGTGATACAATAGAGTTCCAGAAGCTTCATTTTTTTGGACCCCGAATGAGTCACACTTCACATAAGGCTGCACTGAAAGTGTTAAAGACAGAAAAAAAAAAGAGGAGAGTGAGGTTTTACCACCGGTTACAAAACAGTCTTTTCGCTGCACTACACTCTGCTATCGGGGCTACTTGTAATTTTAAAATTGCTGGCTCCATCTGTTTTATAATAGATTGAGAGTTGAAGGTGCAGATGGATCAGTCTAGGGAGAACCCTCAAAGCATCAGTCATCGGCAAAAAAAGAGAAAAATACATCACCACAGACGGTGTTGTGCAAGTTCACACTTAAAAAGAACTAGCTCAAAATTCAGTTCACAGACATTAAAATGAAGTAGTTCAAGTTCATAGTTCACTCTTTTTTTTTTTAATTCTGAAGTAAGTTCACAGTCCCAAAAATGAACTAGTTCACGTTCATTTCTTCCATTTTTATTTATTTATTTTTAAATTTAATTTGAAATAGAACTTCCTCCTACCAGGGACACCCGAGTCTACATAATGACTTTATACTAAATGGTGCACAGTATTCATGTTTTTGTGTTTATTTTATTTGTAAATGTAAAATTACTTTTAACTCAATTCAAATGATTAAAATCTTAGAATAGTAGCCGAGTCTTCTGCAAAAATAGAGACAGACTTTTGCTTTGAATGCAGATGATGACTGACATCTAAAAGAATTCAAACCACATACAAAAAAACCCCCTAGGTAACATTATTAGATACTGATCACCTTGTGTGATTACCATGAGGTGTGCTTTTATTTGAGATAGTGGGTTAATATGACTTTTTTTCAGTGTTTCAACTGCCCCCAACCACTCTAACAAATGCCCCCACCAAGGGGGCAATGGTTACACTCTGACTTCTTGCATGAAATTTAATATTACAGTCTTGTCCTTATTGGTGAAAATATATCAATTGGATTATTAATTAATGCACATATATATGTTTCTCATATCAAAAGATGACTAGTGTATTTCAAGTAGTCTGTGAGTTATGAAGGTTATTTCTTTGTGATTTTTTTTTTAAATGTTACAATTTACAGTTACAATCTCCCCTATCTTAAGATATTGAGTTAGTATCTCACAATAATGAGAAATTTTATGAAAATAATGACTGACTATCTCAAAAGAAAGACTTAATATCTCAAAAATAATGACTTAATATCTTTAAATAATGATTGCTGAAATTTTCTCATTATTTTGAGATTCCAAGACATTATATCGACAACGTTTCTCATTATAATGACTTCCAGGATCTCCTTTTTTCCATCATATTTGGCGGCGCTGGGCTTCCATAAATACAGACGTTTGGAGATGAGCGCATAACTCGGATCTGTCTGTTTCTCACTGTTAACAGACTCCAGCTGATCCAATGACACACCACAGAATTATGGAGAAACATGAGGCTTCGTGATCAAAGAAAGTTTTTATATCACGTCGACACTTCTGTCCATATTCGCGCGCACACTCTCTCTCTCTGCTGCGATCACACTTTGTTTTTAATCAGCTGACGATGTGAGCGCCGTTATCTCTCTCAGGAGTGAACGACCCTCACGTTCATCAATTGCAAACTGATTCGTTCAGTTCACCGTTCACCAAAAATACGAATGTGTTCAATGAACAGCATGCACAACACTGACCACAGATAAGAAAAATGCACCATCACAGGATAAGGGCCAAAACAAATCTCCTTAAAAGCACATTTTCTGACAGTGTTAAATCGGTTTCGGGAAGATTCCTCCTTCAATATGAAGGAATGCACGTGGTGATGGATCAAAAATCAACTGCTTGTTTCTTGGTCCATGGCTCAACTTTCAATTTGCACTGAGATCTGTTTACAGTAGGGTTGGGCATCTCTGGTGTGAGGCCGATGCGATACGTATCTCGATACAATGTCAACGATCCGATGCATTAAAGATACATATGCAGCAACTACCGATGTGATACGATACGATTCACACCCCAATCACGATGCAATGCGATTCAACACAATGTGATTCAACACAGTGAGATTCGATGCGATACAATGTGATTGGACAATGCAAAGGAATGATGCTACGCAATTCAATGAGTTTGATTATTTATTAATCAACTAAAATTAAGACC
>JBBPCS010000001.1:2984364-2995499 GCA_037974645.1 Hollardia meadi
CAATTCCAAGACCTTTGGTAAGTATGAATCATTTACACATCCAAATATATAAACATAAGGCCCAGGTTTGAAAATACCAGAATTCCCCTTTAAAGGTTCCGAAAGCCCTCTGAAATTCAGTCAATTAATTTCTGTTTAAAGTAATTTAGATCATGATTTCTGGTCTGTTTGACATTATGTGAATATATAATCAAGTACCACAGTAACATTAGCATGTGATACCTCAGAAGTCATTTGTTATTAAGATGAGCATTAAGCTGTAGCAGATGACATTCACGCCAGACAACATTAAATGAAATGAACACTTGAGTGGAGCAGTCAGTGGGTTTCCAAGGCAGCCTGGGCATGTTTAACCAGTGCCCATCACAGTACAATGACTGAATGTTGAGTTGTTGAATACAGACGGCAAGAGGCAGAGAGCCAGACAAAAAAGGTAATTGGTGCTTCTAAGTCTTGACATCCCATTAGCTTGTTAGGGATACATCTAAACATGAAATTTTAATTCAAGCCTTATAAAAATAAACTGAAGAGAGAATTCTCCTTTCATTCTCCAGCAGAAAGACAAAGGCAAAGTGCAGTTTGAACATTTTCTAAATGTTTGCTTTAATGAGCTGCAGTGGTGCTCTTCAGCAACATGATGCCCGTTTGAGAAACTCACAGAAAGATGCAATTTGCATTGAGGAAAAAAATAACGATAAGAAAAGAAAAAAAAACAAACAGAACAGTGCATAAAATAGAAACAGACTGCTGTATGATCTCATGATCTGCCAAAGATGACAAGTTCTCTACTATTGAATACTTTCCCCTCCAATTATAATTGTGTACTGCAGATGTAATTGTAACAACACGAGCTCATCTGATATTACCTTAGTTCCTTCGGATCAAAGACCAGCTTGACATCATTGACAATGGTGGGAACGTACTTCAGTGCAGCACCCTTGACAACAAAAATAAAAACAAATCATTAGCAGATCACAAGTTAATACGTTCAGTCTGACAGATTGATTGAGGTTTGGCTATTCCACGCCACATTATGTAATACAGTACCGTTCACATGTAAGATGGGAATTGTGGGCTGTTGCAATGTGTGAAGTTAAGTGTAAATGCGTCTTGTAGTTTCATTAAGCCGTCTCCTCCTTAGTAGGCGACACTTTGCCTTCTGTGTGCCACAAACTAGATTTGTTTTTGTTTTTTTGATGAGCAATATATTTGGTTTCAAAACCTAGTGTTTGTGTGAGGGCAGGGGGTGATGTTAAGACTTGTAATAAATAAACTGGGACCAAAGGAAGTTCTCTGCAATGATACCTTGATAGATACAGCCAGCTGCGATCTTCGTTTACCCGTCGATACGATAATAAAGTCATCAAGTGCGAGCACCCAGTGGCTGATTACAAAGCCATCCATTATAATGGGAATGATTAACCGAGCTGACACTTCCCTCTCTAACTGACTGCTGCTAAATGCCGGCCAAGGTGGGTTGGGGTGTTTATACAGCATCTGTGCAAATTAGCAGCAGTGCCAGTCTGTCTCATACAGGCTGATTAGCCGTACAGATGTAGCACACTGGCCGTCACCTGCTACAATACACCGTTCGCTATTGTGCATGATTATTTCTGAAAATCCGTGAAAGGTAATTAGCAGTGTTCAAATGAGGTTATTAAGAAAGAAAATATTTTGTTACAGACTTCAGTGATGTGATGAGCTCAGATGATAATGATGTGGCAGAAGCTGCCATATAGTCACGACCTCCAAATAAAACCCTGCCTTAATCTACGCTAATCTCAACAGATATTTTTAGTGCTTTAATATGCAAAACTCAACGCCTTCACCTTTCTCTGCAGACAAAGAGTTAGAGGGGAGATTTAAACTTGGATTTCAAAGGCGCTGTTTGACTTTCTTTCAGTCAACAATCCTTTCTGATAAAAAACAGACTGCATCTGTTTACCCCTTGAAGAAGCCATTTTAACAGGATGTCTTTTTTTTTGTTTTTTTACTTTGTTCTCAGCAACGACTTAACTCCCACCTGTTAAGCGGGGAGGGGGGGGGGGGGGGGGGGTGTTGTTGTTTGAAGTATCGCTCCGAGTCTCATTGGAGTTGTGTCTCCTACACGTGCGTGCGTATAGTGTGCGTTTAGTTTTCATAAGTTTTCGCCTGCATGTGTGTGTCGGTCTGTCCAGATGTTCATCAGGATTCAGACTTGAGGTATGATGGAGGTGCTCATTAGTTTCCACCTGTCACAGTGCCTTCACAAGGGCGGGCTTGGGAAGAAACCAGGATTCCTCGCTTTCATGCCCGTTCCTCAAGATCAGTTTTTAATTTACTGACAGTAAAGCTAATATCTCACCCAATTACACAGCAACTGACTCCTAATTGACTCCTGAGCTTCTCCTATGGTTGAGCATGCACATGGATCTACTGTAGGTGTGCCAAGGTGCATGTACACTGTGATTAGGTTATCTCTAAAGGCATAGGTGTGTGTGCGCATGCAGGGATTTGAGCGTATCTGCACAAAATGGCAAAAAATATGGACTTGCTGAGTTTGGGGTCAAGGACAATGAAATGAAAACACAATGGAGAGAGCTAAAAGGCAGAAGGAGCGAGACAGTGAAATAAATACCTTAAGGAGCAGCTAAAGAGCAGAAGGCCAGAGGAGCCCCAGACCACAGGACAGTCAAGGTCAGAGTGAAATGGAGAGAGAGGAAAAGCACAAACACACATATAGAAAGTACAAGAAAAAAGAAAACAACACAGAACAAACACACGTAAGGTGTGGATGCAAGAAAAATCTTTAACGTTAGGGCTGCATGAAAAAAGCCTTCACATATCAGCTCCACAATACGAACACCCCCCGTCTACTGAATAAATAACAAATACAATAAGTCAAATTGACCGGCATTTAAAATTCAATCTCCAGCCTGTGAGACTACGATCCCTCAGGATAAAGAAATAAATGAACTCCTACTGAGGAGTCTAGCTTTTTTTGAAACAACGTAGTATGCACATTATTTAGACACACAAAATATAATGTACACTACTTTCTCAACATTCTCCAAGTTCCCTTTTTAGTAACAAAAATTTTTTTCAAACATTTGATGTTGCCTTCATACAAGCAGCCCTACAATAAATTTGACAAAATTAACGTGCCAAAATTCAGCTCTGCTTTGATTGAAGACATATATGATCAGGGAATTAGTAAATAATGCTAAGAATCTGAAAAAGCCTTCCACCTCAGATGCGTTTCGGCCCACACTGAGCCGTAATCTTCAAGGAATACTTCAACATTTTGAGAATGCATTTATTCACTTTCTTGGCAAGTAAAAAAAAAAAAATCGATAACAAGCAGCTCACCAACACATATCTAGAAATAGTCCAGCACAGATCCCCTTAAGACCGCAACTTGTTGCTTTTACAGTCTTTGTGCTAAGCTAACCTGACCCGGCAGCTGGCTGTAGCTTCATATTTATCGTACAGACAACAGTGGTGTCTTCATCTGACTTGCTTAAGTGTATTTCACAACTATTCTTTTAACCTAAATAAGACGCCCTCTAATATACCTAATGTCATTTTATGTGCAGCCCTCACAAAGTCACACAGAGAACAAATGAGAGTAGAGATCAGGAAAATCTGCACAAAGAGACGTGACAAAGGTGAAGATAACAAATACTGCAGGACATAGAAAACATCAGTGAACAGAAGGAACGCTTATATTAATGTATAATAAGCCGCATTTAACAAGATAGATGCATCTCCAGTTACAGAGCATGTCATCCAAAGCAAATCACAGCAGATTTATTTACTATTCACACAAGCAGCAGTTATTTACTATTCACGCAGCGGCAGATACGTCTTGGCACAGAGTTTGAGTGATAGCACACAGTTGGACTTGTGCGATAGTCAACCTACCTTCACCATGCCAGTGTTCTCTGAATTACTGTTCATCATGTCATTAAAGGATGTGAAAAGGTTCCTCAAGGACTCCATGAAGTCGGCCTCTCCTTTGTTCTCATAGAGCCTGGGAGGAGATGAAGTCGAGAATTACATTGGCAGATGATCACAAGGCTGTTGTTTGTTTCATCCCTGTGCAAACAGCCCCGCACGCAGTGGAAATGACAAGAGTTTGATGCTTTCCTGTTAAATCATTCAAAGCAGCCAGCAGAATGGCCCGTGTGTGTTATCAATGCAAATATTATTGGATCAGAACCAGAGACATCACTCTTGCTGCCAGCCAGATTAGCATTTAAAACAACATGACAAGACCCTGAAGCACCTGGCTGCAGAAACAAAAAATCTGAAAAATTAATCTTCTAAGCTGATGTCTCTCCTGGAATACTATACAACGAACAGAAAGCAAATGCTACATGAGGGTTCAGTGACTTTACTTTCTAATCTGTCGTGGACGTACTAGTATTACTTACTAATGCCTCTTCTTTAAGTTTGGTTATGTGGAGCAAATGCTAGCCAGCGATTACAATGGCTAAAAGCCAATTATCATGTAAAAAAAAACACTTACCCCAATTTCTAAGTGAATAGGAACACAAAGCAGGGCTTCTTCCATAATCCCTCCAAAAATGCAAATGCATTCTATCCCTCTCGCCGAGCCCATAAATCTTCACAAACAGGGAATTAACTGTAAATGAGCCACGTTGTGCTCACTGAAAAGTGTCAACCACTTGCATTTAAAAGAATAAAAATCAGGCGGGTCAAAGAGGGGTAAAGTGTTTAGATTGCTTCCGCTGCATCAGATTTCACTGGATTCCTTCCAGAGAGGTGGGTTTTGTGGTGCCATAATCTCTCATGGGGCTGTGGGTATTACATGGTCCAGTATAGTCACTGCTGAGGGGCTACAGAAATCATGGGATTAGGGGCATCCATCTCATGGCTCCCACAACAACAATTACTTAAAGCTGCTTCTCACCTGCAGCACCAAGGAGCTGATTGAGCTCCGGACAGCCACACCAGTTTCAAGCCACAATGGGAAAGTGTGTGATTAGAGTGTTCCCTCTGCCATTTCATATAAATGCTCCACTGGACCGCAATGGAAAGCCAAACGTGTGTTGGTGTAGCCTTGTCACCTTTTAGTCAAAACAGCATGAAAGGCTTCAGCAAACTCTGAGTCTGACTCAGCAACAATGGCCCAACAGAGCCAATTCTGGCAACCAACCAAAGAAAGCGCTTCAACAACAAAACACAGCCAGTGGGTGCACTTTAAGTTTAAAGGTTTTCCGTTATTCTGAGAAAGAAAGCACTTGGCTGTGCTGGCACTGAACATGGACAGCTCCACAACTGACGTTGCTGTAGTCGGGTATGAGAGGTAAAGGACGGACCGTCCTCTAAACATCGGCCAGAAAACCAATCAAACTCTGCACACTCAATTAGACCAGGATCATACATCAGCCCCTCAGCCGCCAACAGCTTCATTCCTTGGGCTCGACAACATTATCATCCATTACACAGCCCCCACAGCCAATTAAAAATGCATCCATAGAAATGACCTCACCTAAAGACCGTTCACTTGAACCCGTTTCAACTTAATTCGAAAGCTCTAGCGTACTTTGGAGAACCTCAATCAATGCCGCGCACTATATCAATTCATATTATGAAATAACACCGAAACCAAAGTATTAATTAAGGAACAACAGCAGCAATTAAGACATGAATCCTATTAACGACACAAATATTTAAAAAAGACAACCAAAAAACAGTGTTTTCACAAAGTATGGATAATGGGAGTATGCCTGCATGCATGTATGAAGCTTATAGTTAACTCTTAACTGCTTGATTCACTTGTGGTGAGACATAGATGGCAGTTGGATGACATCATGTGTAAATAATGTAGTCTGGCACTGGCCTTTGTCACAGTATCAGAAAATGTGCATATCACGTGAGCGTCAGGACATACTGGTTGAAGAGGACTCTGGAGCGGACGATAAACTTGAAGATGTACTCCAGAGCCTTCATGGCCTTCAGCAGCTGTTCTGTCAGCTTTTCAGCGTTGTCCACATAGTTCTTCAGGACTTTGGTCAGCTTCCTAAAAAAACAGAAACACAGAGGGTGTGACAAATCTGCTTTTAATTTGTAATTAAATGTGTATTTGTACAGAGGGTTTTTAACTCACGTATAGGCCAGCGTGGCACTGAAATGCTTTCGAATGTAGGTCTCCAGGACAGGGTTAAAGTGCTGAAACTTTCTGTCGGCTATAAGCCCAATTATGAACACCTGTCAGAGAACAAAGACATATTCATTAAAATGTAAACCACATGGCTCATAACGGCGAGCAGGCAAAACCGCCTGTCTTACTCAATATGCTGAAAAAGATTGGGAAATTAAGCAAGATTGCATTTGAGCAGAAAGCCATTTTCTCTCAATTCTCTAGCCTGCATACAATCTAGGACACCTGACAACATAATTTATACCTCCTTTCCCCTGAAAGAGAAAACTGTTCTTTGGGGATGTACGCCATGATCTTAGGCGATGGCATGTTAGATAGGATTCTGCCAGATACTTTGTCAGCTCATTGGTTATAAATACTTGATTTTATATGTGATCAGAATTCCAGCGGGCTAATTTTGTTTTGCCTTCTTCATGCTCTATCTTGCAGGAAAATGAGACCTTTATTGTTAGCCAAACAACATTAATGAAAATGCTAGCCCGCTGCTTTTGCATTGGAGTGTGTTTGCATTTTTCCTCTGTGAATGATGAGCCCAGCTCATAGAAACAGAAACAGTTTGTGAGCTACAATGCACAGTGCAGTTCATAAGTATTTGGACAGTGACACATTTTCTGTTGTTTTGGCTCCATAATCTAGAACATGGAACGTAAAATGAGACAGACACTGAGGTTAAAGTACTGACTCTGGTGTTTGAGAGAATTAAAATACAGACCGTTAACAACCTGTAAATCCTATTTTATAAGCAAAAATATATTACATCATATTGAGTATATTCATCATTTAATTTCAAATCCAGTGTGTTGAGGCACAAAACCAAAACAACAAAAATATGTCAATGCCCAAATACTTGTGGACTACTAACACAGATGCAGGTAGGTGTCCCAGTTGAGGTGTACCACTGGCATACACTCAACATTCTTGTGGGGAGTTGAGGTGTGTCCTCTAGCTGTGTTTGCAATAGCAAAGTGAAGATGTCCTCCTTCTCTTGCACAAAGATGCTTTTTTGAAATTCCAAAAAACGATTATTCATATAAATCACGCTCAAAAGATAGTACATAAGAATTAATTGTGATTATTCATTATTCTCAAGGTAGTTTGATGGTTTACACTTCTCTACAGAAACAAAAATAAAGCGGTTGTTAACCTTTGTGCTTTCGATTTCGAAATCAATCAATCACAAACAAAAAAAAACAGGTTTTGTTGTGAAATCCAAAAGGCAGAGATGCCTGTAAAAAGGTTTGAGCATATGAAAGATCTCACAACGTATTGCGTCCGAGTGTTTATTCCCACTGTCAAGAACTTCTGCTGATATGACTTCTGTTGTCTTAACCTTTGCTTACCAAGGCATCGAACACCAAAGTATCAAAAGTGTCACTGTCAGAGTTCTCCATCATGATGTTGAAGAGAGCATCCAGAGTGTCTTGCAGGAACTAGAATGACAAACGCATATCATTATGTGGCAGGCTAACAATAAAACATGGCACTCAACAAAAAACGCATATGGAAAGTCTCTCTCTAAGTCAGCTCTTTCAAATCAAAGTCAAATTGATCATTTTCGCATCCATCTGGTGACATTAAAATGACCTTACAGCAGGTGAATTTATCTGTCAAGAGGAACATAAAAGAAAAAATAAGGTAGATAGACACAAAAATACATAACAGTCAAAACACGGATGGATCTTAGTGGGATGTTTACACTATTTTTGAGAGTGGGAGGAGAAAACCAGCAGCAAGGAGTCCTTCCCAATCCCAATTAGAGCTGGGCAATACATTTCAAATCAATCCTAAATTAAAAATAATATCAATAATTTTCAATGCTTACCAGGACCTAAATCCACTGAAAGTTAATAACCAATAAAATAGAATTCCTGTCAAGTTATAATCCCAAATTTGATGAATGAAGACATGTTGAATATGAACCCATATAATCTGTGTGGTGTCATCAAACGGCAAGTGAACTCCTGCTCTGGGGGACAGTACCAATTTCCCTGTCAGCAGTACCTCAAGAAACACTAACTATGTACACCCTTCCTCTCTGGGGAAACATGCTCCATTTACTCAGCCAATTCGTAAAGCAATATGAAAACAGATGTAAAAGGTGTGGGGAAACAAGAGATATCGCTCAACACTGAGCTGGGTCTGTCATCTCAGGATGGATGAGATTCATCATGCTCTCAACGAGAAACAAACAAAGCGTGCGCTGTGTGGAGTTTGAAGCACCATCCAGCCTCACACGGGCCAGACTGCGTGACAGAGACGAAGGAGGAGGAGTGCCCCGTTTGCTCAGAAAGATATCACATAAGAGGGATGGAGCAACAGGATATGATGGGGGAAAAAAACACAACTGGAAACCCTAAAATCCCTAAAAAAAATCTCAGTACATAATACGCTCATAACAACGTATACGCAGTTGAAAAAAAAATCTATCATTGCACACCAACAGCACTTGGAGCGCTTTAGAGAGACTGAGCGCTAATGCGGTGGCAATAATAATCACACCCCTGTGGTTTGATGAACTGGTCCAGCTGTGGTTCACACATCTATCTGGCCTGATCAAAACTGTCTGGGTGAAGGACTTCCTTGGATGCACTGCAATCTTCCAGGCCCCCCAGCCAGCCCAAAATAAACTTTCTCTAGAGGGTGATTTATTCATCTGCCGCACGCTGAGCACTTAAAGGGCCTCTGCCTATACTTCTGACAGCAGGTCATCTCCTCCCCGTCTGTACGCAGTGTGTGGTGCTATGTGCCCCTCCTCGCTGCAGACATTAAAAAAAATAAAAAATAGCAACCCGTTTGCTCTGACAGGCAGTGAAATCATTTGTGAAATTATTGCCAAGAAGCTGTAGCTTTCAGGAACACTGAGGATTGTGTTTATGTCACCAGTTGTTAAGATCATTTTCCTGTTCTTTTGTTGTTGTTTTTTTACATCTGGATCCAGGCAAAGAGATGAGGTACATTTTCAAAGATACAACAGCTAAGATCTTCAAGGGGAATTCCAGTATTTTTAAACCTGGGCCTTATATGTTTATATATTTGGATGTGTAAATGATTCATACTCACCAAACGTTTTGGAATTGGTCCAGTAAATAGTCTCAGCCGATAGCCGCGACACGCCTGGAATGGCTGCAACGTAATCCTGAGGGGCAACTCCGAGAGTCAAAGTTACGTCCACTGAAAGTGTTTTTTTCTTGCCTCTCACAGTGAGGCAACTCGCCTCGCGCGAGATTTCAGAACGAGAACTTCTCCTCAGACGAGACTTGTGCTTCCGGCTAAACAAAGAGGATTTCACTCTAACAATGAGGACTATCGCTGTCGGATCCTTTCCGTAATGTTTTCAGACACTCGGAGGAACAATCTCAGCTTGTGAGTGGTTAAAATAAAGCACTTTCACTGGACGTGACTTTGACGGTTGGAGTTGCCTTTGGTGTGTATGAATCATTAACCCATCCAAATATATAAACATAAGGCCCAGGTTTAAAAATACTGTAATTCCCCTTTAAGTTTGTTCATATGGTTGGTTTTTGCTCCAGGTTTGAATGCACCGGCGTGTTGTGACTCAGCATCAAAACAAACACAACTGGCAAAGTGTAGTCGGCCCTTTTGCCCTCTGACCTTGACGACCTCGCCACCTTCCACCTTCATCAGCTGACGAAGGTTCTGCTGCAGCAGGCTGGTGTTGGAGCGCCACTTCAGCAGGCCAAGAAGGTCCACTAAAGAAAACAAAACAAACACACAAAAAGAAAGTTGTTTTGACAAATCGAATTGAAATGCTTCCTGCCACTGGTAGAACAGTGTGAGGAGAGATGAAGTGGCAGCAAGAAATGAAAAATTAGGTTGAAGATAAGAATTTAATGAGTGTTGTCATTTGTTTAAGATGCCTCCACACATACACGTCAGTTTGGAAATCTTCAAACGTGCGTTATTCTATTACGCCTCTCACTTTAATCATGGAAAATGGCACAACAGGATGAGTCATAATGTGATTAATCACACTCAAGGGAGCACTCGTTCAGACCACCTTTGGCAGATTATCAAATTGGGAGCTTTAAAAATAGACTCATGTCAATTTGTTAAGGTATTGTGTCACCAGCCCTGTGAACGCCAGTTCGAAGGACAAAAAACATTTGTCTTTGCGAAGGTGGCAACACAGACTGCTGAGAGACATCAGTCACTTGAGAGGCCAACTTCACCTACTGTTAACATCAAGATGAGTGTACTACTCTGCCTGTGCAACATGTGTTGAATGTGTTCTGTGGCTCTAAGGAAGCTTTGTCAAAGCCACGGAATGTCATCGGGCTTGTATTGTGTCAAGCTCGGAGATTACAAAACTGCCTCTTCAATCTTTCCTGCAAGTTAAAAAGAATCTCCGACAAATTTACAGAAGCGCAACACTAAAAAGTAGGAGTGCTTTTTTTGACTCGTCAGTCCACCGTCAAATGCTTATCCCAATTTTCCAGCTCTCAAGTTGACATCCTCAGATTTCCACAGACGTGATTGTCAGATTTCCACAGACGTGATTGTCCAGTGCTAATGTAAGGCAGAAAGAGAAACCTTCAGCAGATTGATGATGTATTATTGCACTGCCTACATTAGGACCTTCGCCCCTAGCTGCTCCCTCCGTTCGCCATGCCTAATTGGCTGTCGGGCATCAATCAGGCAATTAGGCATCGCAGCACCGTGATGGATGCCTATAATCTGCAAACCAGACTCCGGCTAAATTACCGGGGGATCACCCCTACCCAAGAAGATGTAGATTTGAAAATTTACTGAGAGACAAATGGAATGAAATGAGAATAAATAACTGGGCAGCTCGGCCCCACTGCTGTTAGTAGGCCAAAACCGCTGAGTGCCTTCGACAAATAACATCTGGTCAGAAACGTCTTTTCTCGTCGGCCCTGCGCGGGCTGGGGCCCTGCGGTCGGGGGCGCCTATCCCTGCCTGGGTGCCGGGTAGTTCTGTGGCGGTG
>JBBPCS010000001.1:2995599-3017141 GCA_037974645.1 Hollardia meadi
CACACACACACACACACACACACACACACACACACACACACACACACACACACACACACACACACACACTAATTCTAGGTACAGTTAAAAGACCTCCACCTGATGACCTGAGGGACCTGATTGGGTTATAGACAGTGAGCAACTCAGAGATGTACTGAGGAACCATTAAGTGCTTTATAGACCACTAACAGTATTTTGAAGGTGATTCTATATTGCACTGGAAGCCAATGAAGTGATTTCAGTTCTGGAGTAATATGTTAAAATTTTCCTGTACGTGTCAGCATTCTGAATGAGCTGGAGCCGTCCTGTTGATTGTTCGGATATTCCTGAAAATTGCCTCAAGTGATGTCTTTCTTGGCCCAATGAGTTTGTTAAAGCAATATTGCCATGTTCCTAGATTAGCACATTGGTGACCAGTGTTATATCTGATAGAATTTATGGATCCAAGTTAACATTCAGATTGTAATAAAGGAAATTTATCCTTTTATAAAAAGAAAAACTGGAGAAAACAAACAATTTGCTAATCTTCTCTGTCATTCCAAGCATTTCCTTTCACTCTGCCCCTGCTGGACTACTTAAGAATTTGTGTGTTACCATAAATCAAAACATAAGAACATGATAAAGCTTTCCTTTATTTAAAACAGGGCGCTGCTTTTGGGCAAGTAAAACAATTATTTTCAATTATAGTCAAAGTTCGCCTGCAGTGAATCTGTCCCTTCTTCATTCTCATTCTCTTCTTTCAAGCTGTGGCCAGAAAACACAGAAGAATGAGGAAGCTTTCATTTTGGCTAATTAGAATGGTGACTCAGTCCTGCATACTAAACAAAAAAAAAACAAAGAATGCACAATGTATTAAGTGCAAAGGAAAGGAAAGACATTTAGGATGGTAACTGTGAAATCAGAGCTGGGAGCATTTGACCACTCACACACCAGTTGACCAGCTTTTTTTCACACAATCCACACTGAGACAACCATGTCTGGGATTTGTTAACATGTTTACAGGCTGGGGGGGGGGGGGGGGACACAAGAGGCCAAAATCTTTAATACATGAGCCACTGGGCAGGGATGGGATTTCCCTCGCTTAATACGTGTAGATCTTCTCAGCACCCCAGGAGCCAAAATAACAAATACTCTACCAGATTGACAGCAGTAAACAGAGCAGAGCTGTCATCCACTCAGCAGAGATAGACTGAAATCTACTGACTGAGTCTGACTGACAGAAGGGAGCTGAGGAAGAGAAGTAGGTTAAAGGGAGAAAAGGATGATGGAAAACCTTCAGCAAGGGCCATTGTTCAACATATGGAGACGCGTAAAGACCAGGTTGACGTGGCAAAGGATGGCAGACGTTCTAGAGTTTTACTTAAAGTGATATATGGTTACCATGAATGGATAATCTGTCTTTCAAAGAGGCTGTGGCCCAAAGCTAGTTTTAAAATCCAGGGTCTACGTGGCTGAAATACATTGAAAAATCCCTTTTTGAAGTAAATGCGAGAATGATTACAGCTGGAATTAATGCCTCTCTGGGCTGACATAAGACATAACATCCACGGGTGTTGTCAGTTTGTGTATATTTCTTTTAGACTTATACAGATTGAGGGTATGTGTCTAATTTAGCAAGCAAGAAGAAATTTCACCAAAGTTATCCTGGTGGCAGCGTTAATGAACTGTGACAAAAAATATGAAAGATTTTGCATGGTTTTGGATAAATAGTTGTGACAATGACAACATGGTAGTGATATAAAGCGCCTTGAAGATACATTTGTTGTCTTATATTCTGCTGGAAGATCACCCGTGGCAGTACAATGTGGAAAAGCATGGCTCTTAGTGAAGACTGGGAAAAGACGCAAATGTTGAATGAGGTGTAGAAGCTGTTACCATTCTGTGTAAGCTTGGTGGAGCAGACCAGGGTGGAGATCTGGAAGTAGTCCTTGCTGATGGTACAGTTGCCCAGGTTCTGGTTGCTTTTTCCGGTGGCGGAGTAGCCCTTTTCCTCCAGCTCCAGCTTCGTGGCAGGTAGGTTCAGGTACAGAGACAAGTCCTCCAGCTTCTTTGCTTCTGCCTGATTTTCCAGGAAACTCAGTCAATTTATCGGCAAATTAACAATTTACAGCTGAGCTAGTTCAGGGAGCTCATTAATTTAGCAGAATAATTGAAATCCATATCTGCTGTTTACATTGTAATGAAGTGTTATGTTCTCTTTGGGGTTTTTTCGTGTATACCATCACTGAACCAGTTATTTTCTGTCAGTTGTTGCATGTGAAAATGATACCAAAACTCTTTGACAACGGTAATGCCAAATATTAGAAAAAGAAAAAAAATCTGACTGGGGGAATTTTTCCCACATTAACTTTTTAATTAACATAAATGGGCACAGCAACACAAAGGTATCATTATACCAGGGATTTTAATTGGGAAGTAATTTGATTTCACTGTGGGGGTTGATGCATACTAACTACACAACTCTCCATAGAAGGCAGTGAAGCTGACATTATGGCAGCTACTAATAACACAGGCCAATTTTTCACCTAGCACTCATCTCTGTGGTGGTCATGTCACGAGCAGCGTGGGCAGGCAGACAGCCCGTAACAAACATACCAGAACACCACAGGCCGACTGCTAACTGCATTACGGGGTCATTTCACATTTTACCTTGTACACGATGAGATCATGCTCGCCGTCCCTCAGGGTCGTCCCATCGTACCTCATTAACTTCACGAAAGACAGGGCAAATATCTTCTCTGATTTGTCTTTGGCTGAGAAAGGAAAGAAAAGAACCATGATAGATAAATGTTCGATCTTGTTGTTTACATTCAAGATCGACTGTTCGTCTGTACTTTCACACGTTCCTGATTTTGTACAAATGTGCAATTTTGCTTTTGTGTACATTTGCAAACTAATAGACCTCATCTCATTTACATGTACATGTAAACTCACTGGCCTCTTCATTGGGTGTAATGAAAAGCTAATCATTGTATTTTATGTTTATTATTGAGGCTGTAGTGGGTAGTGGATGTTGTGCCGGGGTGCATTATATTGAAAGGCTTTCCTAATATTCTGCCCCTGTAATGTATGTGAATGGAGTGTTCAATATATTAGAAACATCTCTCAATATCATGCACTCCAGTTCCAACGCCACCGCAAACTGCAACCGCGATAATAACCACGTAGCTTAATGAATAACTCCCTGACAGTGTATATTTGTAAAGGCAGAATTTATGTCGGAGCTGTTGTATTGGATTGCATTGCATTGTGCAGGTGCATCGACACCTGTACACCGTTTACGTGAAAAATGTGCATTGTCAAGAAATCAAAGACAACATGAGAGAGAAGCTCTGTTGCAGTAAATTGGGCTGCATGACTTTACAACAAATCATTAACAAACTTGCAGATAAATACAAGTGACAACTGCAAATGTGAATCTCAGCAGCAAAGGCACCTTGGCACAAGAATCTACTGTTTCCTTCTAATGTCTGTATTAACGGCGTGACTGTAACTGTGCATGCGCTACTGTTGTTTTTTTCCTTAAATGAGGCACACCCTTTATGCTATGTCTAATGCATTAAGATCAATCATGCATGGGTAAGAAGTAATAGTGCCAAGTAAACAGCAAGTGGGAGGTGTAATGACATGAATGCATTTGTTAAATACAAGCTGATATATTCAGTACCTCCAAATATTATTTGATCTTTATAAAAATATGACATTTGCCTTACTTAAAAAATCAGATTTGCTCATTTAAAAATGTGTCCACTTCCTGTTAGCATTTTATCCCAGGGGCTGCAGCCGTGAACAGTTAACTAACAGTAATCCCGCTAGGGTGGAGAAAAGATGCTCATTGCTTGTGTGTTCGCGCGCACACTTTGTGTTGGCGGGACACGCTGTGCGAACAAGCAAGAGAGTTATGACTTTGTCCTGTAACCAAGCGTTTGGATAGGGCAACATATATCATCATTGTGGATCAACAAGCTCAAATTTACGTGCAGGGAGGAATGATTCATCGAAGGGGTCTTGCACATTCTATCTGCATAAATCTCCTCATTGGTTTGCTGCCTGCAGCGTCGCCTGTGAGTAATTGCTGGGCTAGCTTGATAGGAACCAGTGGAGGGAAAACATTGTAGACAAGCCACCCGGGTGAGAAAAATGCATTGGAAGAATCTGGCGTCGCGATATCTTTTGTTTCTGCGATATAGATTTTGCGATATGAAAAAATACAGGAAATTTCACCAGATACAGTACATGCAATTGTGTTATTCAGGTACAGACACACAGTTAGTTCTTATTTCCATCATTTTGGGTATTTTAGAAGTCTATCCTTTTCTAAGAAAACAAATCCCCTCGCCTTCCAACCAAGGCGGGTGTCTGTGATAGCAGCCATCAATCTGATAAGGCCTGACAATGTTAAGAGTGGTAGTCTGATGCACTGAGTTAGGGCTGGCCTGATTCTTAACCAGAGGGGCTGAGATACTGAGCTCATGAACTCTAGAAGGGGCCTTAATGAGCAGCTCTGTCACTCTGCGCTTCTAATTAAGTTCATTATTAGCTAGGAGCAGTGGGGGAAGCAGGAAGGACACAAGCAGATGACAGCAGAGGCGGACAGCTGAAAGCATTTCAGATACAGCTTTAACGACTAGTAGATTGGAAATCAATTGCCAACTATTTTGACAATCAATGAATTGTTCCATTATGTCTCAAGCAAAAATGTCAACAAATGTGCTTGTTCCAGCTTCTTCTTAAATGAAATGCTGATGATAGTGAATGAAGAGTTTTGGGGTTTTGACCTGTTGGTTGGACAACAGGAACAACATGAAGACGTCAATTTAGGGAAATTGTAATGAGCATTTCATAGACTACGCAATTAATTAATTAATTAATTGTGAAAACAACTGGCAGATTAATCAATAATGGAAATAACCGTTAGTTGCAGAGTTGGCACGAAATGTAGCAGAATGGTAAATGCAGCAGCATTCTACAGTGTTAGTAGGCAGCCAAAAACAGTTGAGGCTACTGATTCATTGTTGAAAAGACAGAAAGTGGTTAGATGCCAAAGAGTCATGCCCGCACAGATGCTTGGATGAAGATCCATTTGTACAGAGATATCAACAACCTGCTCTCACTGACAGGGAAATGCAAGGTATACACCACATACAAGTCCATTCAATAAAGCCATTTAACTTTTTCAACATATATCTCTATTGTCGATTTTTTTTAAGGACACGTTTGCCAGCATCAGCATGCCCCCGCAGTCCCACAGTCACTCGCGGTGAGCCAGTTTCTAAAGCAACCGTTACAACAAGATAAGAGCAAGTCACAGACTCTCAAAAGGCATGCCTCGTAACAGCATTAGTTGCAGAGGCAAGGTGCCAGGCATGACAAGGAGGCTCTCCACGTGGATTATAACCCAGCGTTGAGCTCTGAGACCTGGACATTTCCTCCAAACCAGCTGCATGCAGGTGAGAAGCAAACATAGCTGAGGGATTTTGAAATGGAGGACAGCAACAGCTGCAGATCTCTTCATTTAGGGAAATGATAGACTTTTCCGTGCTGATATCCTCCCAGTTCTGCTTTGCCTTCCACGCCATATGATCTGATTGTTTAATACATATACACCTGTCATGGCTCCCATCACCCCTCCAAAATCATTTTCCCTGCACTACTCGTGCTGCTGGAGGACTGGCCTCGCCATGTGGCAGGCAGATGGGATGGCACTACACCAGGCTTCCCTGCCCTCCACACCCCCAAAATTAAAAAAAAAAGAATGTTAATAAAAAACAAAACAGAAGGACATACAACACTGGCTCCATTCAGCAAGACACTGCTCCCAAAAAACAAACGAGTCCCCTCAGGCATTTTTCACATCCCAGCTGTAGCCTCTGACAAGCCACTCCATGACACCGCTTTGTGCAGGAGCAGACCAATGCCTCTGATTAATGTGACAACGGGTGAGCTTCAAAGCATCTATCACTGCGCAACACATCTGCTTGGATAGGCTATATACCCTTCTTTTTGTCATGGACAGATTAGCAGCCAATTGCCCAGCTGGTCATTGGCAAAACTTATTATTCACACACTGACATGTGTACTTACAGTCCTGCGATGAGCGGTGGCGAAAGGTGAAGCGCAAGTGGCTCCGGTTCACATCTTCAATAGGAATAGCAACCTGAGGTCAGAAATAGAAAGGGACCGTGTGAGACATCTACAGCTATGAACGCACACACTCACAAAGAAGATTTTCAGGGACAGAATGAGCTCAAATTCTAGCTTTTCATACTGGATAAAAAAAATAATTGAAACCAATGGCAAGTGGCATGGTTTGCAAAAATATGTTGGTTGTGACGGAAAGTAAAAATGACTTGTTGTAAATGAGCTAAAACATGCAAAACCACTGGTGTGGCCCTTTAAGGGTCGTGGATCAATAACTTCTGATTTCTATACATTTCTGCTGCCACCACATTAACCATCTGATCTCCTGAATGATTCCATATTCATCGCCATCTTTCCATGCTTCAAAGCTTCATGGGTAAATATTCAACTGACACCACAGCCTTCATTCTACAAATTAAACTGAACTGTGTTGTGATGAATAATGGATTTAAGACCCATATCAAAGGGCGGCACTGCAATGACTTTGAAAAATAATGACTAAAATATTACTCAGCATAACAGAGAAGAGAAATGAGGAGGTAGAAGTGAGGAGAGAGACACACTTTTATTGTTTCAAACCAGCGTGGCTGCTTCACTTGGTAATAGATGACAGACTTGTACTCATTGATGCCCTCATCTCCAGCTCCAGGGAAGATCACATTCTAGATAAAGAGATGAAGGAAACACAGAAACTGGTTAGCTGGGTATACTGGCATAGCTGTAGATTCATCTAAAGTGACAATATCATGATGGTTTAGTTATAAGCACTATGTCAAAACATTAGCACACTTGCAGCATGTGGAAAATTGACCAGCACTTATGATTGAAATGGAGTCCTGGGGGCAGAAGGCCTAAATCTAGAAGAATGGCCTGAAAAGTCTCGATTCACTTTATGCATGAGCACCTGCCTTTTGGCTGCCAATCTCATGACAGCAGTGTGGAAATAAGAAATAAATTAGAAATTAATTATTTAAGAAGGAGGGGCAGTAGCTCCCATGCAGTGAGAAGTGGAGTGAAGCCAGGTGCAGGGAAGCGGACCAGCTGGTGCTGATTGATCCAACCCTGTAAATTGGTCTTCCTCGTGGGTCCCCTGGGTTTCTACAACAGGTCAGGGGGCGCATGTAAAATACTACGTGCCCCGTGGGGGATTTGGCACGAGGGATGGAGTGACAGCGGATGGCACACATGTCTTGTCTGTGTGCAGCCAGCTTACCTCTTTCCTCCCACTACTCCAGCTGACTCCCTGGCCTGCTAGTGTGCCACTGCTAAAATACTCCAACACTAATGGCTTTTGACAACCAGCAATTATGAGGAATAACAGTCCCTGTCTCCCCCAGCCATACTGAGCAGATCTGGGGGGCAGGTGCTAGCTCTAGCAACACTGCTCCTTCAATAAGTGGCCAGGATTCATGACAGCTTCAGATTTTGTAGGGGCGAAGAGAGCAAAGCGGGCGAGGTCTAGCCGCAGGTAAGAGGGGCTAGTGGGGGTGTGCTAATAAGAAGTTACTGTCCAGACTAACTACAGAACATCATAAATCCTCTTTGAGACAGGGGAACGATGACAAAATCCGGAGGCAGAAAGAGACCACAGAAACAGAAAGAGTAAGGTCAAAGAATGGAGGGAATAAGACGGCTGAGATAGAGACATAAATATCTTGAGGGAAAGCTAGTGGATCTAGTACACCTATTATGAAATATCCCACAATGTGAGTAATTACATTTTTCTATCTTCTAGTGCTTCGTGCATGGAGGCCATTTTATTCAATTACACAAATGGCTTGATGAAAACAAAACTTGCTTTTCTTTTGAGGTAGTAGTTGGTGTGAGCCCAATCTAGGGTTAAGGTTAAATCGAAGAGAACGCTTCTATTATCAAAGGTTAAACTCAGACCGCTTAAGACATTAAAAGTGACAGACAGGAAGTGACAGCGGAACGGATCAGACGAGGCTGAATACTTCTGAGAAAAGTTGCAGGCAGACAAGACGTTGAAGGGAGCTGCCGCGCTACATGACCATGACACCCATAAAAAAAGGATCAATGTCACTTGAAAACTGGCGCCTGCTGTGATTGACTTCGGTGATTACAGCCCAGAGGTGCTGACAGTGCAACAGCCTATTCATACACAACATGTCAATAAACACAGTAAAGCTGCAGTAGATGTGGTACTCTAATTCTGAATCTAGAATTTTCTAGAAATAGAAAAGAAACATAATAAAACAGAGGATGGTGTACTCAAATATAGAGAGCGGCTATCTTTTGGTTCTCAACTGTGAAATGTTTAAAGAGTCAAAGATGCATTACACATTATACTGCAATTGCAACATCCAAAAATAATCACAGTGATCATCGCTGTTTTCTGCTACTTCAGAACTGCATTTACGGTATAATCTCGGCCGATTCTTGCACTTCCTGCTGGGCCAAATCACAGACGAAGCCTCTCAATCTCAGACTACCGTGTTTAATCTCAAATCACTCTTCCATCTTTGGTCCTTGTAGTTTCCACTCTCACTCCAAGTGCACAATAGCATTAATGCCGTGCCACAAAATATATCCTTAGAAACTAATAATACCACATCACTAGAAACTGTGGCCCAAAAAACCCCCACAACAGAGTCAACTGTCCCAACAATAAATTCACAGACACATGAGCACACACTCCCACAGACACACACCTCCTGCCCTAGTTTTTCCCACTTAGTCCTCCTGTGTAACTGCTCTAAAGCTCACATATCCCCCATTAACTGATGGCCTCTGCAGAGAGAGAGGTAAAGTCAGGCAGGGCTGATAATAATTAAACATCAGAGAAAGGGGTCAGTGGCTAAAGACTCTGGATGAAACAGCTTTATTCAGACTTTTGACACTGATGGATTGGCACATGATCAAAAACATGTTTTTTTTAAAAAGACAGCACTTGGAAGCCCATTTAACATTGTCCAACTTGCACTGACAGCCACCGTTATGATTCATGTGGATTTGTTTGTGGCTTTCGGGTTTTATTTTTTGATCAAATCCAATGCAATAAAAAGAGTTCGGTACTAGTGAAATTAAAATCTCTGCAAATTTCCCCCTGAACACATTCGCAACATTTTGAGACAGCTTACTAACAAACAGACAGACAGACGAGAAAATGATCCTTCTAACTTCATTAGCAAAGTTAAATATACTAGAGGGGAAATGCTGATTTCACATCACTTGAAACTTTCAAACTACTCTGCCCATATTGCCAGTCCGCATGCTTGGGTCTGTGACCGACTCCAACAATGAGAAAAGGTCGATTCCCGCAGTGCTGAGCCATATTTCAGGTGAGTCAATCAAACACAAAGCACAAATATTGCATTCTGTCATTCTCTGACAGGTGGCAAAGGCAAACGGTCTGGCCGGTGTATCACTCTGCTTTACAGTCTTGGTCAGTTAAGCAGCGTGCTGAGCTGTGTGAGATTAAAGGAAGGCTGGTAAATCACTGTCTGAAAGACTGATCATCTATAGAACTTGTGTCCTGAATGCTGAGAATGAGCTGAACCCAGGAAAAATACCAAAGTAAGTTCGGCGTACCTCCAGTTTCTTGCCGTCCTCGTCATAAACAGACATGGTCACCTCAACGTTCTTGGGTGTGGTCTTGCTCCCCTTGTCAAAATCCCCCTGAACCAAAGTCACGTAGATGTCGTTTCGTACATCACCTTTAGGAGACAGGAAGAAGTGTGAGGAAATCCTCACTCCTTGCAGTCTTCAAATAGCCCAAGGTTAATGCATTTATTCATTCATTTTTAATATGTATGAATATTACTGAATAAACCATTTCATTTTAGGTGGCACAAGTGGATATTTGGCACCAAACACTTCATGGATGAGTTCAGTCAATGACATGACTAATCAAACTTTAATGAAGTACGATATGTTCTTCTCTCCCTCACTCACCATCTTCTAAAATAGCAGATCTTAATTCTAAATGACTTCCTGTTCAAATAGAAAAAGGACAAGCCAAAGCAAAGTCAACACTCAACCTGGCATGATGATCTCAGGGAAGCCCATCTTGCGAGCCACAGCTGTCGATCGGTCCACTAGGTGAGGGAAGTCCTTCCGTATCTGATGGATGTCTCCAGGGAGCAGCTTCAGAGTCACCCACAGGCCTGGTGATGCATTCGAGGCAAAGAGGAGAGGGATCAGGATAACGTCAGCAGAAGACAGTGTGAGAGCTTACCAATGTCAGTGACATCTAACAGCTTCAGGGCAAGACACAAAACAGAAGCTACCCGCAGGGCTGTGATTAGGAAAACATAAGTGTGTGTGTTTTCCTTGAGCTCAGTTAAAAGTGCAGTATAAGTCAGGCGTGCACAACTGGAATGAGGAAAAACTATAAAATATCTATCTGGTATGACAAAGGGGGAAACAAAAATCACAGAACAAAATATTTAATTCAGGTATTGGGCACAGATGGTTGATGCCTGTTTGGCATCTATTATAGTATCTGTATATAAACAGACATTTCCTTTGTGCAAATGTTTCTACATAACCAAGCCACTTGGTACCTAAATGGGAGATTGTAAATAACAAAAATAAAAAAAAATAAAAAATAAAAAATATATATATATATATATATATATATATATATATATATATATATGTCTTTTCTGACCAAATGCAAAATTCAAGAGAACGTCGCCAATACCCCAGTCTACCTCTTAGGCGCTCATTGTTTACATGAGAATAAGTGACATTCAGGTAGAAGATGCAAAGTGTGCAGTAAATCCCAGACTTGCATAACTGGTCTTTGAAAACCTGAGAGTGTGAAGCTTGAGAGGAAACTCTGTGGCTCTGGGTAATTCTGGAAAAAAAAAACGGGCCTTTGGGGGACTTTCACGGGTCATATTTCCTAACAATTTAACACCATTAGCTGCTTTGCTGGGCTCCTGGTTGGGAGGGAAAGCTTATTTTCTGCAGATACTCCATGGTGTGGCAGCTCTGTAACCACACTCACTCTTTATATTCTCTCAGGGAAAAAAACAAAACACAACAGTGTAGATACACGCTGCTGGAAAAGACTGAAAAATGACTAAAAACAAGGCCCCAATTAAAGCAGCCATCGTGTGGTGTGGCCCTTCAGAGGCCACCAAAATGAGCCCAGCTTGTGAACCCTTAGGCTTTACTCCCTTTAACTTTACGGACCCCATATTGTTATGAGTGACACATCTCTCATTAGCCAAGCTGGAAGCCTTTTGATGTGCGAGCGTGACCGAAACAGCTGCTCTGAGTGTTCTTCCCACTGTGGGTCGGAGCAGACCTGACATTTATCCAAGTACACTTTCATTGGGCATGACAATACCATGGAGGCTGTCATGTTGTTCCCCCGCCTCCCAGCTCATATCCCTTAGATGGCTGACGTCAAATCACTGATAAGATCTAGTCTTTGCAGAAGAATCACCGGCTTAATTAACAGCTGGATTACTTGGATCCTGTTGTCATGGAGATGAGAGTAACTATTTATAAAATGAGCAGTTGATTTATACCGTGAACACATGACAAAGAATTATGTTCTTATTAGCAAGATGAACGGTTTCAACACCCTGCCAGTGTGTTCAGGGGTAGTGGTGCTTTGTATGACGAGTTCTATCATGCAGTGTGAAAGAAAATTAGAGTTTATTAGGATCCAGTTAACCAATTAGTTAACTGATGAGGAGCTTAAAGAAGGGAGAGAGAGGAGGTTATGGCTGCGTGAATGCAACTGCGAAATGTTTTGACTATGTTTATTTAATGATTGCTAATTTTGACGCCAGGAGACAACATACACATGTGACAACGGAATGATTTTTGTTTCACGAGTGATTGTGTAGATGTTACACCAGACTATGTTGGAAATCAAGCATATTCTTAACCTTGAAACATAATAGTTAAAATTAAACATTTTCCAAACTTTCAAGACTTTGTATGAACTCTGTATATAGAGGTTCTCGTGTCCGACACTGGCACAGTACCTTGGCCCTTGTGATTGACCTCTTTGGCGGTGATAACTTTGTTGATGACTGTCTGGAGGAAGTCGTTCTCCCCCGCCACCCTGGGTGAAAAACGGGAGATGTTCAGCTGCTTGTGGCGAATGGCGTCATCCAACGCTAGCCTGCAGTATGCACACAACGGGCGAACACCACAGAGAAGAAGAGGTGGCAGAGAAAGAGGAGGAGGAGGAGGAGGAGCGGGGCAGAAGAGCCACAAAGTAATGGTTGTGAGGAGGGAAGTGGGATGAGGGAGAGACAGAGAAAAAGAGACACACCGAAGCGTGACGCGAATACCGTGACAGACACAAAGCCGCTTGTTAGCAGTTAACAGTGAGGCAGGATGGGTAATGAAAGGAACACACAGAGAAATCATCGTTTAGGAAAAGGTGCCCAGTCAGCATTTATAGCGCCAATGCAGCAATGGGTATTTTGATCTGCCCAATCTTGAAATGTTTTAAAGGTTTAAAGGCTGGAAGCTTCAGACTAAACCCAATCCCAAAACATATATTCCCACTCTGCTTTAGTGAGAAAGCAAACTAAAATACAACGTCGTGTTGATTTCAGGTTGCCGACGTTACACCTGGCCAGGACGACAGCTGAAAACTAGCCTCTTGGCTAATTCTGGCATATTTGCACAAAAAAAGGTTAAAAATTAAGATGAGTACAAAGCATACGATAGTGGCAGATGCGATCTGGGAAGCACCACTGCTGCTGTGAGAGAAAATGTGTCAGTGGGCAGGGATGGTATCTGCAGTACAGAGGACTCTAAACAAGCAGAAAAGGAAGAGCATAGAGAAGAAGACAGTGGTCATGTCAGCATGTAGGAGGCAGTAAAGGATCTCTGTCACTCAGGCTGTCTCTGGTGCCTCCAAGCTTGAATCCAAAATCAATCTGAGCAAGGAAGTAGAATAAGGGACAGCAGAAGTTCATTAATGGACAAAACAATGTGCGACAAAAGCAACAAGGGAGGTTTTCCCTCAAATTTGCAATAATAATAATAATGTATTTGGATCTGGTTCTTAAAAAATGGAGTTGCACACAGTGGGATTTTCTGTCAACTCAAGCATTTGAGCACAAGGTGAAATTATGCCACAAATGCATGATCTAAATGCAAGTTGGCTTGACAACATTCCAGGGATGAGGTCAGGTTGCAATAGGACTTGTAACGAAGGAGTGTCCGGGGGGAAACAAGACCAACAAACTATTTCAACAAGATTGCCATCTGTCTGGTCCATTTCTGAAAGCCATTTCCGTTTATGTTTAGATGCCAGGAGTCCATCACATCACGTCAAACCTTCCCAAAGTGTCTCCTTCACTTCCTGCCTCTGCTGGCCTTGAAAACACATTCAAAAATGGGTTGTGAAGCTGCTATTTCTAAACTTCACCCATTAAACGTTGGTGGCAAATATTCACACTGAAGACATAAATAACCTCATGTAGATCCTGTTCTTCTTCTTCACACTGGAAGGCTCTGATTTCCATGATTTATGCTCACAGATAAAAAGCGTTAAGTGAGGTAATCTGCCAACTGAACTGCCAGAATCCGAGGCATTTCCAATTATGCAGGAAATCACGTTAAGGGAAAGGTTACTCTGGCTCTGTACACAGTCGTACGAGAATGGCATCAGTTAATGAGATTGCCTTAATTGAGTCAGCAGGGAATACATACACACACACACACCTAATCAGGTGTCAAGGATTCAATACTTTAAAAATTTTTTTAAATACAATCACTGTCTTTCACATATGGTACATACTCAAAATAATGTAGACAAGTGTACGTGCAAAGCTATATCAGCTATATCATTATTCCGAGCTTTAAGGAACTCCCATATGTGATTTATTTTGTGCTGCTGAACTTACGGCTGAAATGGGATAAAGTGCTGCTTGTCCTCATCGTCCATTTTGCCCGTTATGATGTCAGTGACATCCATTACTGTGGAAAAACAAGGAGAGAAGGGTTAGAAACATTCTCAAGGCCTGCAGAGCATTGCATGGCTGTGACGGAGATACAGATAACTGCGTGGAAAGCCCGAAACAGGGGGTGAAAGCGGCCATGGGGAATCAATAAGCAATAGCTAAGGTAGATGCAAGGCTATGATGGAAAAACTATCTATTTATAACTTATGTGACCGGCATAGTGATCACAAAAATCAGGGGAAAGGAAGGGTCTGTGAAACAAATCTCTCATCAAACTTTAAAAACACATTTCATGTTCAAAAGTGATTAGCTTAAAGAGTAGCTTAACACACCCTGAAAATTTGGCTTTTGCTGACCAGTGCCTTAACTTCTCACCTCGCTGCGGTGCTATACAGGTGTGCTCCAAGACCCTATGGCATCATTGCTGGGTGTGGTTACCGGTGCAACAGAGCAAACGTCCGACCACACCCACGAGTGATTCTGGGTGTGGACAGAGGTGAAACGGGCTTGAAACCTTCGACCAGAGAGGTCAGCAAAACACTGCTTTTCAGTTCTGCTGTCGAAGTTACCCTTTCATTTTCAAACAACAGTCCCAGCAGTGTACAGAACTGAGCCTTGAGGTTTCTGTCACATTTGCCTTCCCACATATCTGATCTGCACCGAAAAAAGGATGTGATGCCACAGGTGCAGAGCGACGGTCTTTATGTTAAACCTGGGAGCTTGTCAACAGGAAATGAATCAAACTCTAATTCCCGTTTCTACTAAGCCATAAAAGTTATCACACCATCGGTTATGACAACTCATGCCTTTCACAGGTTATCACCGAGTCTCTGTGCAGTCTGCTTTACCTGCCACTCCAAAGGGTCTTCTCAATCCTGATGTCAGCTTTTTGGTGTTGTTGTCTCGAAGCTCCATGCGCCCCACTCTGACTATCTGACACACAAAGCTGATCTTCTCTCTCTTTAGATCTTCACTTCCTAAGTCCTGAGGAGGGGAAAAAAAGAAAAGCACAAAATACAAAACTCTTATAATCAGATTGCACAGTTTGGGACTTTATTTTAAGGCTACAGCAATGCCAGGGTGCACAATACCAGCTGATCCAACGCAGCTTCTCAGCCGAAGATGAGTTTGTGTTAAGGGTAAACTCTTCACCACAAATTGGTTCAGCAACCTCTGTGGTTGTGTCCACAGATTCATTTCCTGTGGGCAATACCTCCCAAAACTAGCAAAGTGCTCTCAGTGGGTGCACGCTGACCCTTCCTCCCTTAGGCTTCCATTAGAAAGAGGTGACTGGCTTGGTAAACGCACACAGCAAGCTGGGCTCTTTCTGAGAGAGCTTAACAAATACAGGCTCTGCAAACAGGCTCCCACATGCCTCATAACATGGCTGAATAAACAGCGGGCTGCCACAGGCGAGCGAACACACAGACACAGACAAACGTTGGGACACACATAAACACGCACCGTGAATACAGCCCGCAGGTTATGAAGCTGGTCTATGTCCTTCACCAGACCTGAACTTGACCATTTCACCAGGTAGTTTTCACTGCGAGGGAGAGATGACAGCAAAGAGCAGGACTTATTCATCACATTGAAACATCTACGATAAGGCAATCAGTTGAATTGCATTGACTGTAGTTTCCTCCAAAGCTGTGGAAGTGTGAATGTTAATCCAGACACTGATCCGCCGGGGAAACAAAGCGCATGACTGGTGTTGGATGCAAAAGAAACTGTCCAGAGCTCTACTTATGACAATTTGCTGTTACAAATGCAAATCCCAGGCAAGCAGGCTGCACTTGTTCTGGTCATGTTCTTGCATGGCATGTGCACGCGTGTGTGTGTGTCTGTCTGTTAGTGTGCTTACAAGTGCCCGTCAGTGTTTATACTACACAGTTAACGGTTCTGGAAAGTAGAAGCAAGTCTCAAACTTAAAAAAGTATTCTAGACATGTTATCTGGCACAAAAAAAGGCATTCCTTTCAATCTTTTATACATGAAGGGAACACCTTAACTCATCATCCACTCGAAGTAGAAATATCAATAGTATTTTACTGTGAGTTGTTATGATTGCTATGAAGCATCTCCACTGTGTGAGCAACAGCTAAATATAAAAGAACATGGACACAAGTACATAATCTTCACAACTCGGCACTAGAAAAAAAAGCTAAAAGTAAAACTAAGAAGCCAAAAAAACTTTTTTCAGGGATGGGATGTGAGTAAAGCAGACAAAGAAAGAAAGAAAAAAGAAAAGTGAATATGCACCCATGGGTTTACCTGATAAACTTGAACTCCACTGGGTCATAGAGTGACATGAGCACCTCTGCATCCTCGCCAATCTTACACACCACATTCTTCAGAGTCACAAAGAGGGCAAACGCTGGCGTCGACGCAAACTTTGCCTGCCTGCTCAGATCAATATTCTGCTTCTGAGACTGGCGGAGAGAAACAGAGACATTGCGTTCAATATTAAGGTATTCTTCCATAGCTTTCTGTCACGTACAGGCCGACCTCAGCCCTGTGCAGTTAGACCAATGAGCCCAGCCCAGATCCAGCATGTGAAGAATAAGATACTGTAGGAGTGGTTAGCAACTGCACACTGGATTACTGAATGTCTGCCTGAACAATGGCTATAAATCCATCAGAATTCATTACAATATATTCCACACTAGAATAAAAAAAAAGCCCTTATATTCACTTGCTCTCCAGACATGCATCTGCAGTAAAAGGTGGACTGATTTGTGTGAAACCCTGGAAGTCCTTCAAAAAATATGCTGGGGCCACATCATTAATATTTATCTCTTTGACCTGGACATCCTCTTATTGCCCATGCATATGCAATAAAGACCTCTGGATGAAAAGGTCACAAAAGATGAGACCATATAACTGCAGGGCACCTAGTATCTGGCACTCCTACATACTGCCAGCTGACACTCAGTTGAGGGATGCCACAGACACGCCAAGAAAAATAGACAGGGCATTTGACTTTGAGTTCCAGTGTGTGGTCCAGGAGTGGCCCCATTCTTACCGCTTCTATATTTCAGTTGTGAAAAGGTAAAACTCTATTCTAGATGGAACTAAAGGATTCTGTGCATTTTCTGGCATTCTTCTTACCTTGAGATGCATGAACCATTTGTTTGATATTCTTATATCCTCTGCCTCAAGTAACAAGGTGTGTTTTTTGAAAGCAATACAGCACAACACATATGACATAAGCAAACCACCCTCATTCTCAGGTTTGAGAGAAGTGGGATTACTGCATATGCAAACAACCAAATCTTAACGAGTGTGCCTTTATTAATAAAATATAAAACTAGCCAATAAAATAAAATTTCAAAACAGGACTACAGTCATGCCAACGTCTCTATGAGACTGTGACAATAACAATGCTAACATGCTGATGTTTAGCAGACATAATGTTCACCAGGTTCACCATCTTAGTTCTGCATATTAGAATGCTAGCATTTGCAAATTAGCACTAAATACAAAGTACTGCTGATGCCATCCCAACAGCCACATCACTAATGTGGCTAAAAAGGTTTGACACTGTAACTGTACTTGTATGATTCTGGCTGAGATCTAATGCGTTTTTACTTATTTTGGATATACCGTTTGGATAAAAGACCAGAGTTTAGTTGCAGGTGTAAAAATGGGGTGTAAGAGGCAGGACCAGTGGCTCCCTTTTTACCTTCTCCTCTTGAATCCGGTCCTCAATTTGTTTGGAGGCTGCCTCATGCGCTCTGAACAGGCTGATGGTGCTGGTAAGCTCCGGGTCCAGTATGTTTCCATCTTTGTCCCTGACCACCAGATCGAGATCCAAGTACCTTGCATAAAAATGGCATTAAATGGGAGTCCACCAAGGTGAAAACATACCATTGCATACTGAAAGAGACATGGTAAATACTGCGAATGTGTGGTTGCATTTTTGAAAGAGGAAAGAACACATATTATCCCTGCTCTACCACTCTACCACTTTGCCTCATTTTCTTAGCGAATATTCAAAGCTCTTTTATTTTGTTCAACTCTTTCTAGTATCAGAGTCAGAGCACACAACAGCATGCTACAAATGCATGCTACAAATCACCTCATCACTCTCTGCTTCTGCAGCGGTAAAAGCCATTTCTCTGCCTGGCCAAAGGTTTAAAGTTTCATCACAGGAGCAGAATGGAGCTTCGCAACTTTCATTTTGAACCGATCTTTCTAGGCCCACTGCAGACACAGCAAGAACGGTCATTTCATGATAGAATACAGCACGCTTTGCTGAAGCTAAATCCCTGATGATGACCTGTCATTTTCTATTGACTGACAGTGCTGACCTATTCCAACAAGAGTCATTTTACCGGGTAGATATATGGATAAAGGGATAGAAGCTGTGGGGAGGGAAGGACAAGGCTAAAAGCCTCTAAAGACTAGATCCTCACTTGTTGCCGTAGTCTATCTTGGAGGTGACTTTCTGTTTGAGCTCGGTGAGCTCGTCCTGCGGGAGGGTGCCAGACAGGATCTGAGAACGCCATTCGATGAGGTCGTAGATCATGTCACGGACAGAGTTAAACATCTCTCGCTTGTCCCCCTGTCGACAGAAAAAGATGAATGAACATGTGCGCAGCTTAGACACAGGAGGAAATTTGGAATGTCCCAAGTGAATTGAACTGGTCATCATTAGCAGCAGGTGCAGGACTGTTGATGAATGCTCTTTGTTGTTAAGAGAAGGTGGATTTACCTTAGGCCAAATTCAACAAAATATTTGCTGAAAATAAAAATCCATCCATTAAGAGACTAGCCAATATTGATTTTTCTTTTTAATGCTAATACTTTTAAAATTAAAATGTGTGAAAACAATATGCAAACAATATGTAATTTTGCAATCAATTTCAGCATTGATTAAAAAATAAACAAAAATTTCAGCTTATAAAACATTACCATACACCTTTCTATATTTTATGTATATAGCAGCACATAATCCAATACTAACATATCTGTATTAAACTCATAAACTAACCCTAACCCTAAACTCCCAATAAAAGATATCTGACATGAATACGCGTGTGCATGCTTGTTTTTTTGCTTACCACATACAAGTCCCTCCATATTGTAGCCCACTCCCGCAGTGTGGTGGTAACCTCCTGAACCAGGGGCAGCTCAGTGGGAATGACCGTTTCCTTTTGTCTGCAGGGACAGTGAACAAATCTGACACTATGATTCTGTGTTTTCTGCCCTTTCCTTTCCACACTGAGACACTGTCAGGATCAAACATCTTGGCTGTTATCCGAGTAAATTCATACTTGTTTCACAGCTTTGTTCAAAAATCTTAAGTTTTTATAATTCTACGGAAAAAAGAAAATTACCCTCAAGTTTCTTTCCAAAGGACTTTGGGAGTTTTTGGGGTTTATCTTTTTTGTGTCGTGGAAGTGAAATCAAAGAAGACAGATCAAAACAAAACAGTGGCACAAGTTGTGCAACAACAAACACACGTCACATCATATCAAGTGCAGATCATTCCAATGAGACAACATCAAAAGCTCTTTATGTACAACTTGTGCAAAGCAAGCAAGTTTATCAGTAGTACAGGGAATCATTTTGAAGGATAAACCCTTTAATTTCTGTTCCTGTTCTCAGCTTGCAATATAACTCCTGCCACGTAATTACAATGAAATGATCGTACACACAAATGCAACAAAAGCAGAAGAGAAGTACTAACCCGCTGCCCTCGACTGTGGCCTCTTTCAGGTGTATGTAACAAGCAGGAAATACCCCCTGCAAGAGGAAGAGCAAAATATGGCACAAATTGGTTTTAGTTTACAAGCTGAAAAACTGAAGCTGTAAAGAGTAACCTCTTAGTCAAGGATATGAGTCTGTGTATATTCTTTGTTTGTTGGGCACTCACCTTTTTGGATTTTCTCCTTAGCCTATGCCCTCTATACCAGTCTAATGGAGAAGAGAATCCAGTTAAATGCTTTTCCCATTCATAGTACACAAGAAGAATACAGTGACTACAAAACACCTTGCTCAATGAAACACCATCAGAGGTGCAGAGAGCTTCTACCTCCAGGAACACACCGTCATAATCATTATTGTAAATATATTGTCTTGTTGAAAACACACAAAACAAAAGAGGCACTGGTGATGACAGGAAAACATGTCATGTGTCAGCTCTGATCATGCCCGTCGTCAGTAAAGCCTATTCTCACCTTCATACGTCTCAAGTATGTGCACTGTGTCTCCAATCTGCAGCGACAGCTCCTCCTCTCCTCGGGCATCGTAGTTATAGATTGCTGGAAACAGATGAGAGGGGACAATATAAGAGGAGGAGATATTACAGGAGGAGGAAAAAAAAGGCAATAAAGGGTTTGGCTCCCTTGTGGCGTTAATTGTGTGCCACTGCAATGTGTAGTAGCGGCATCACACATCCACAGGACGTCCACCCACGCAGTCTGACACAGCGATGGTGTGGCCTGGTACCATTGAAGCTGTAATATCAACACATTTCTGCCACCCACTGAAAAGAAACCAATAATGATGGAGAACGCCTGAACAACAATAATGTCAGAGGAAAACAGATTTACTCAGAATTACACGACAGAGACAAAGAGATAATTGAATTTTGCAGTTTTCTTGATTGTCTTAGGTGTTCTCAGACAAAATAAACAGAGGACATGATGAAGAGGTTGTTCGGTTCTCTAGTCAACACCACAAAAGCATGTTTTTGTCTGCGTTTTGTGTATGTTACATGATCAGAAATCAATAGCACACATATATACAGGCACTTCCAAAATTGGATCGTAAATAACCAACAGTTTCTCAGCTAGAGGTCTCTCAATAAAAACAAAACAAAATAAGTAGCGTGGGATGATGGGAGTTGTTGTCTTCGCTGTTAAACAACCACTGTTGCCAATGAAAATCTAACTACATACTATAAGTGGACAAATGTGGATTACTGTGGGTAAATGTGACAGATGGGATGCTTGTTTTGCAGTAGTTAATGAGCAAAATGCAAACAAAAATAACTCATTCCTAAGGCCAAACTTAGCACCAAATTTAATCAAAATCTGTTTACAAGTGTCTGCAATACCCTGCGAGCAAACAAACAGAAGAAAAAAAACAAATGCTGCAGAAAACAAAAGTCTACTCAAAGACGTGTGCGGACTGTGGACTTTCTACAAATACGATGCAGGCTACTCTCTGGTGCCAATGATTCAACAGCCAACACACACAGATTCTTACATCTTTTGTGACACGTGTCAAGGTCATGTCATAGCTGACTGGTGACACCAGTTCTCTCTTTCAGAGAGGTGAACAACATGTCGCGGTCGAACCAGCCATGACCAACCACTATACACTGACAGCATGGCAGGAGGCTGTGTAGAGAGGACACCTGCACACAAGTCTGTGTCTGTGTGTGTGTGTGTGTGTGTGTCTGTGTCTGTGTGTGTCTGTGTGTGTGTGTGTGTGTGTGTGTGTGTGTGTGTGTGTGTGTGTGTGTGTGTGTGTGTGTGTGTGT
>JBBPCS010000001.1:3022349-3038179 GCA_037974645.1 Hollardia meadi
TTGGATTTTTTTTCTCCCTTAATAATAAAAACCTTCATTTAAAAACTGCATTTTGTGTTTACTTGTGTTGTCTTTGATTAATATTTAAATTTGTTTGATGATCTGAAACATTTAATTGTGACAAACATGCAAAAAAATAAGAAATCAGGAAGGGGGCAAACACTTTTTCACACCACTGTAGATCAGAAATTTAAAACTGCCTGGGGCCCACTAACATCGGAGCTGCAAGGTTCTGACTTTATCAAGTATGTAGCCCCACATACACACACACACACACACACACACACACACACACACAAAAGGTCATTTTATCCAATGCCAGCCATACTGAAAGGCTGTCTCTTGATGCACGTGGCAGTCCCAAGCCCCTCTGCGACCACAATCATTGCCTGACAACTCCATTACAAGTCCCTAAAACCACCCATGGGACTTCTTGAATGTGACAAATGCAACATTAATATGGAGTGCAGCTGATGTTAATGTTGACATTTTTATAATCTGAATAGCCTCAGAGATGTTGAGCCTTGTTATTTCTGCTATCCATCAATCCAAACATCTGGGATTAGAAGACCAATGCAGGATAATGACTGGAAAACACAACTCTGGGGACGCTGGCTTACACAAAATAACTACGTTCAGTGGAGAATGTGTTCCAGCTGATGGGACTTTAATAAGAGCTTGTATGTTGATGCATTTGGCGCTTGTCTTTAAATCATACAAAACCCTCGAGTCATACCTGCCAACAGTTTACAGCTAGATTCTGTCTTCTGAGGTACTTGTGAAGTGAGTTTTTGCAGGGAGCCTGTCCTTTTTCGCCCATGGTTGACCCACAGAAACAGATAGGTCGTCCAGTGTGAGCCAACCCACTGGCAGCATGGCGCAGCCTCAGCTCAGCTGCAGGCTCATCACTCCGGTGTCGGCCAGAGCAATCAGCTAGATTTTGTTAAGAATACTCAATACAGACAGTGTTCAGTTTATATTCACTGCCAATTCTTTCCTGCAGCTTTCATTCCTAAAATAATTAATAATTCCACAAAGCAACTGTGCTGTTATTCTGTCTCCTATGAAGAAAAAAACAAAACAACAACAAATGGAAAGAAATGGTTCCTGGTGCTTATGGCTGACTATCTTAATATTACAATTCACATTTAAAAATAGATATTAAGGACAAATACAACACTTATGTGAAATACAATATTAACTGTACCACCTTAGCTGAAAAATTTCCTGGTGGAAATGCTGTCTAGCTGTAAGTTTAGTTCAGTGAGAGCAGATTTCTGATTTTCTTTTCCCGGTTATTTGTTTGTTTTGTTTTTTGGTAACTCCTTTCACACCTGCTGGCAACCCTGATTGAATAATCCCTCCACCTATTCCTTTGGATTAGATGATGGCCCTGAAATTACTGTGGCTAAAAATTTCCTTTGCCACCCTAATAAAGGCAATTTTTTTTAAAAAACTTTGTCAGAGGGGAAAAGTGCTTTGTCTTAATAATCCAATTACATATTTGTGCCAGTAGTCATTTTGGCTCAGGAGGTTCAATTCTGAATTTTAGATGAAACCCTTTCCATGTTAACGTAAGATGAAGTTTATTAATATGAACCAATGACTTCATATTAATCTGCATTAACTACCTGCCTGACATAATATGACAGTTGAAAGGTTCTCATACATTAATTATATCTAGCTGAATCTAAATTATGTAATAACACACGTCTACACCACCGCCCTTTGTTTCACATGGACATGTTACACACCATTAACCATCTGTCAAGCTTGCAAAAGCAGCACAGCAGGAATCTTTTCAGACAATGCTCAAGCTGCTTGGCATGTCCGCAATCAATACCGAGGGTACTGAAGACCGCCTGCCTGTGTAGCCAACCCGCATCAGTCACTCGCGAATGCAGCAGCATCATCATCATCATCATCATCATCTGTGTTTGTGCATTCTTCTGCGTGTCTCGCTGCCTGTGACAAACTGCCAAGAAAGAACATCACAGTGCATTGCAATTGCAATTGTCATGGAGGTCCATGCACCATGGAGAGAAGCATGTTTGTACACATTGATAACAATTGTTAGCACCAATAACCAGCCTCTCCAGGCGCTGAGGGTTTTAATCAGATTTACTATTTACTTGATCTTCGTCACTGAAGCAGCGCCGCGTTTTATTGCAAAAAGCATTCCAGCTTTGTGAAAACCATGGTTACAAATATGGGTTGAACTGCACAATAATTAGAGGCAAATCATATGCTCACCTGTGTAAATCTATGTTAACTTGTTCACAACCAATTTTTTTTTTTTCCCGCCCCACTCTCGCTAAAACCTTTTCAGATGACAGTGACACTTAAACAAGATGTAAAAGTGTTCCAGCTTTGTCTCAGTGGTGAGCCAAGAAGGAATAATGTGGAACCACTTAGCTATGCACTGATTAAATAGGCCAGCTGTCATTTGTCTTAGCCACCATCACACAGCAAGCCACTGGGAGCTGTACTATTAGAATTGCCTCACCAAGCAGTGCGGCTCAATGTTAATATATAATTCCCTTTAAGAATGAATAATAGCAAAGTCACACTGACCTCCAAAAGAGAGAAGAGGATGATGATGGCCAAAGTTTTGACTAATTGACATTGTCTAACAACTTCAGAGAATGTAGAATCTCTAAATATTTTTTGTGCAAAAAGATTAGTATAATCATATCGAATACCAAAGCTAACCCATGAGTGGGAATTTTACAATACCCAAAGTAGGTATGAGTCATGAGGTTGAGCATATAGCTAACTCAAATAGAGATTGTACTTAAACTAAGTCATAAATCAAGTTTTACAGATGCAGAGTTGGCTGAGGTTTTGTTTACAGACCTGTAGGGCTACCCTATCACGATGACTACTTTTGTTGGAAGGCACGGTGTCCCAGAAGTAATTGCGATGAACAATGTTGTCATTTTAAGACCCTTTTATGCCACTGATATACTGTAGCATAAGAAGTAAGTACACCTTTTCAAAGAAAAATGAAGTTTTAATTCTCAAGAATATTCAGACATTGGAATTGTAATGTGAAAAAGAGATTTTAAAAATCCTAAATAAATAGAAAATTTCATAAAAAATAAAACCACACCAAAAACAATTTTTAAAAAATCATAGGTGCTGCATCCAAGTATTGAAATGCTAAGGAAAACCCTGCTGGTAAATCTGGCATCATGTTGACTATATGACTATTGACCAAATGTTGGTGACATTCTTATGGAAACAAACAAAGCAACAGGCAATATCGAGGTCAGCAGAAATTATCGAGGCTATGTAAATATATCAATAAGTTGATAAAATGTACGATAATATAGAATATGAACAATAAGTCGACAACAGAATTACCCTGACAGGCCTATGTAGGGCAGCTCATTTAGTGCAACACATTTGTTTGAAATAATACACCTCCACCTGGGATCACACTGGCAGGATGTGATCCCAGGTGGAGGCATTCTGCACGGTGCCAAAAACAAATAATCCAACATCATGAGCATCAAATTCATAATACTGGAAATAACTGTGTTAGCCTAGCGTTCAGGCTCCAGGTGATTGCTCAAGAAAGTTGCACCATGTCACAGTCCGTAACCTAACACACACATATTGGTCACCACACTAAAAGGAAGGGTGTGGAAGACAAAAATAAAATCCAGACTGTAGCACATCCTTTAATTAGATTCACCCACCTCTGCTGTAAAACCCAAACAATTTCGGTTTGTACATTTTTATTTGCGAGCAAAGGCATCAGGCTGACAATAAACACCACCTGGCAACAACACAGACCAAACAAAGATGAAACTATTGGTTTCCCTCCTGACAAGACAAAAAAATTAAAATAAAATCTCCCCTCTTCTCTCATCTCCTTCCTTCTCCCGGCTCCTTCCTATTAATCAGTTGCTTTATTTCACTCCAGAAAAAGCACCCCGTCTCCGATTTCGCCAGCTCAGCTTTTTTTCTTGGAGGAAGTTTAAACGTGGGCAGAGAGAAATCAGGTACGCGAGACAACGCCTGTTCTGAATGAAATGAGATGAAAATAGCTCCTAGCATATAAAACCCAAGAAGCCAAATTTCACCCTCCCATATTTTACACCAAACAGCTTCAGGCCAGGCTACGAGAGAAGGGTAAAATACGAGGCAGGGAGTTAAAACACATGGTTAGAATTTATGTGGTAACCAAGACTGCGTTTTAATTGCAACCATATTTGTTAGCTTACTGCACTTGTGGGTGGGAGATGGTTTTCTTGGGTGCAGGGCGGGGGTTTCACAAATTACTTATGGCCTCAGTCAAGAGACAAAATGACTGTGTCTCTACTTTCTGCTCCCAATGTGTCACTCACTGCTAACCTATTCCAAATGAGAGCCGTCTAGGCTTGTCAGTCCTGTTGGCCTACAGTCGGACGCACACCAGGTTTAAGAATGTGAATCAAAGCCACGCCGATGCTAAGGTTTAGAGCTTGGTGTGTATTTGTGTGTGTCCAATTGTCGTCTCGGATAAGCAGCCAGTCTATGAACTGGCCTACAGGAATCAGCACTACTTCACTGCCCCAACTGGCAACTGCAAGCTGAGAAAAAAGTAAACGACAAAAAATGTATTTTGGAAAGCATTTTCTATGTTCTGAGCTGGTATTATGTTAGTTTACGTAAGGCTAAATTACAAAGGGAGACACATTATAAAGCATTTCTTATGACAGCACGTGCACGAAAATGACATTTCTGCTGACGCCTCAACAGCGAATGTGTAGCTACAGTAAATCATCCTGTTGCTTCCCCGGTTTGCTTGCTAGAACCGCAACCCTCTGAAGTCTCTCTTAAGGAACGGCAACATACTGATGAAACAGAATTAATGAGACAACACTTGGAATTAGCATCAAAAAGTATTTCTGGTTAATTCACCAACAGAACCCAGAGACGCTAAGAAACATTTCCCCGAGGCCCTGTTAAATCACTTTTGAGATGCCACAAGAATAACTAGGCTTCAAAACTCCTGGTCCGTTTGATTTATGTTGGGCTGGTTGGCATTTGTCAAGAAAAAGACTGTGTAATGAAATTAGCTCAAGGTCAAGAGAGATAAGATTTTAACATTTCTTTGATGAATGGATCCTTTATCATATGAATGCGGGTCAAAGAATGAAGTCACGCCCCGAGCCCAAAACCTCAATTTCCATTTGAAAATAGTCGATAATTCCTTCTGTGTGCGAGCGCCTCATGAATGCCAATGACTTCTGTCAATTCACCAGATCAGCTGAGTTAAATCAGGACAGACATGCAGCATTCTGAACATGCCAGTGGAAGTGAAAACATTGTTTAAAGGAGAAGCCGAGCAAACGCCCCAGGGTACTAATTATCCTTAGAAACAATGTAAAAAGCAATAAAATTTGTTGCCTCTGTTGGGAGAGCAGTGGATTCCAGGTGCATTCAGAGCACGGGTTCCCAAAATCAAGTCACGGTGCTCACATACCTAGCCTTGTTGAATGGGAACAGGTTCAACCTCACCACCTGAATCAGATCATTTATATAAGTAAAAGTAACATTACAATAATGTGGATTTTAAGTTTAAGTAGGAGCTCTGTGATTAAAATTAAAGGGCCAGTTTACCCCAAAAGCAGAAAAACTTTTTTTTCCCCCCTCTTTCCTCTAGTGCCATTTAACCGAGCTGCCGAATGTTGGAGATGTCACCATTAGAGATATAATGGAACTAGATGGCACTTTGCTTGTGGTGCTCAAAGAGAAAGACTCAGCAGCAATGTCGCTCTAAAAATCATGACCTGATTACTTAATATAATCCACAGGCCTTGTTGTGTTGTGTTGTTTCTTTTAGTTCACACATTCCTGGAGCTTCACAAGCCAAACAGCGTTGCAGCATTCTTGTTTTAAAACATAAATAAATCCTGGAGAAAGAAACACAAAATACAGCTCGTCTGGCATAATCCAAGTCCCGAGATCCCAAATTGATTTGAAAACAATCAGTTATCAGTTAAAATCAGTTATTCAAACCCTTTAACAAGATGAAATCTTCACAGTAGCCACTAAGCTGAAGGCCTTAGCGAAAACTCCTACAGTGAAGATTTCAGTTACAAACGGGTGTAAATGACGCCTTTTCAAATCAATTTGGGATCTTGGGGCTTCCAGGGAGAAAGAAAACCACATTCCCATGGACTTTAGTTGTTTAGGAGAATGCTGCAACGCTGGTTTGCTGTGAAGCCCCAGAAATGTTTCGTGGACGAAGAAACTTCACCCAACTTTCCATCAGCGTGGGAGCGGGGAGATGATGACTGAATTTCCCATTTTTCTGTGAACTATTCCTTTAATCCATGAAAATTATCTGTAGTTGCAGCCCTAATTATGACGTTGCAATAAAATCGAAGACGACGTCTAGTCTCATGTCACAACATTGACATAACTTCCTGTGTAAAGCCTTGCTTCCATAATGATCCAAATACTGTAATGTGAATCCGCCGGTATGATTTTTATTTTATTTTTTTGAAAAAGCACATTATGATCGCTGCCATGCGCTATGTAAGGAGACAGCGGCATTTTTAATTCACACCGCTGCGAAACGAAAAAAGGAGACGTTTTTGTCTGCATGCACTGATAAAGCAATAGGGCCATTATGAGAGTAGTGAACAGTGTGACAAAAGTTTTGCTGAGACAGAAATTGGTCCACAGTGAATACTGTCAGGTCTTACAGAGTGCTCATTAGTGCTTCTTGGTCAACACATGAAGTATTCAAAGTGCAATGGCTGTGCACCCCACCAATCCTCTGCAGCAGTGATGTGGCAGCTGCCTCTCTTTCGACTAACGACTGATCCACTCTTGCATTCAGCGAGCACCCGTGAGAATTTTCTCCGAGATGTTGTGAAGAACCTCCACTTTCAAGATCTCATGAATATTTGAGAACATATCGGGGCAATATTTAACGTCAGAATAGTATACTCTTCACACACACACACACACACACACAGAGCACACATTTATATAAACTACAGCCGACCATATCTGCTGTGACCACGGGCTTAACTAAAAAATAAAACCACTGAGCTCATTTGGAGGCATGTAAGTCAGAGATGGCAATCAAAGCTTTGGCGTAGTCTGCTGAACTCATCCATCAATCAGCATCAGCACCCCTCATACAGCTGCCGGTACCACTGATGGACACAGCTAAAAAGGGACTCGGTATCCATGGGTACGCATTAAAAATAACCATCCATTGTCGTGAAACCGGATTCTTCTGGAAAACGCATGCAATTTGCTAAATATGCGAAACGATCGGGACCAGGATGTTCCAGGGGATCCCCTGAAAAATCAGGATTAGCTATTACACCATTATTTCAGGCATTCAAGTATAGCACGGTAAGCGTGTTAAACCGTGACCATGTTGCTCTCATATTTCACAAGACCTATTAAAAGTTCATCAAAACTGAACGAGTCGTGCGGCTCCTCTCCAATATGCCACGCTCTAAACATTATCTTGCCTTCATCGGGTTGGTTTATGCAGTTGTTTTGAGTTTTCGTGTACACGACCCATCAATTAGTCAAATGATCCAACCAGAGACATAAAACAAAACCACTCTTAATTTAAAGCGTGTTTTATATGCAGCGTAAACAGCTATGGAAATGTACTCAGATGTTACATCCAATGCCAAAAGCAACAGACTTTGTGATCCCTGGCACACAAAATGTAAATAAATGAAAATCTGTGGCTTAATGTCAGTTGCTCCTTTAAATGCAAGAAAAGCACGTTATATTCTGTAACTGTATGCATGCTAGCAGTAATATAAGTGATTAAAAAGGTCCTAAATCAATGTTATTAATATCCATGTCAGTGGCACACAGAGTACATGTTGGCCTTGTAGTGTTTCCTATTTGAAATCTTCAATATAACTCCAGTAATACAAGTTACACACTCTTTTTGTGTGGTTAAATAATCCCCTAAAGGAAAGAGTGGAAGCTAAAAAGGGACAGTGTTCTCAGGCCAGGACGCCTAGTTCCAAAGCATTTGAGGAAGTGTTAATAAATAACATACAAATAACAACAACGACTTTCCCCGAGCAGAAGACGGAGCAGTAAACACAAACAACAAACAAACTAAACGGTTACAAGTGATGCGTGGCCTGATAGCAGATAGTTAGTTTGTAGCGGAGGCCCCACAACACAGGAAACAGCGCTATAACTAGGCGCGCCTCTTAACAATTCCCGAATCCACACACAGTCCTCTTCCTCACAATAGACACACATTCCTTGTTTTGCGTTTCATGCAAACTAGCTAGCAAATGCCCGACACGGAAGATTTGCATGCCAGCAGTTTAGACATACTTGACCCTAATAAAACCACACACACACGGCCACACGAGAAACAACACAAGCCGGTCGCTTTCTAGTCACAATCCTTTTCCCAAACTTGTACAATCTGAGAGCTACGAGCTAACGATGGAGCGTGCAAGTTTTGGGGGGGTTTTTTACGTACCAACACCATACTTTTCCTTTTTGGTGGGCACCCAGCGAGACATTCTCAGTGTCGAGGCTTCCCCGGGTTGTCGTTTATCCGGTTTAGGAAAGGTCCAGATGAGTTTTTAATGCAGACTTCTTTTTTTCAGTTTTCTCTGAGCTTTAGGGAGCTACTCCGAGCAGCCATTTTCCACCAGTGACAGGACGCTCCGCAAGGGGGAGAAAGGGATCATAACTTTTTCACCCTGTAGGCGTCCTGCGAAACTTCCACTGCTGTTTATACGGAGGCGGAAACTGATACATGACTGGTGAAAAGTCCTCAATGAATTGTTAGTCGATTATATTTATCTGCAGCTGCATATTATTAGAAATGTGACAAAAGCTGACGTTAAACAGGCCTTTTTTTTAATGGAGGATCGTTTCCGCTGTTAATTTATTTTTCATTTACATAGGCCTAACTTTTCAAACGTTTAGGCTACTTTGATTTTTAAATGCAATAATAATAATAATAATAAACTTTATTTGTATAATACTTTTTTAACAAGGTTACAAAGTGCTTTACAGAGAGAGAAAAACAATATAGAAACAATAACACATGTACTGTGTGTATACATGCATACATTGTACATAGTTTGCCACTTCTTATATAAAGTAATCTAGTAGTTTACCCATTCAATTTTTACTCCTTTGCACTATTTGTACATACAGAAACACTTCACTTGGATAGACACTGTTTGGCCATTTTTGCTTTTTTTCATAGCCTGTTTCCAAAACCGGTTCACAACAACACACCGGTCCTGTTTAAAAGCTGGAGTCAACTTCCTTGTAGCCTATGTGCACTCATACATAGTGGGCCAATAAATCTGAAGACAAACAGCACAAACAAAACACAGCTACCCCCCCCAAAAAAACAACACACAGAGTCAATAGAGTATGGGATTAAAATATAAGATAATAAAAACTATAACAAAAGATGTCTACTACAGGTAATAGTCATACTAATACTACTAATAGCAATGGTAACACATGTATATACGAGATAGCATATGGATGAGTACGATTGTGCATGAAGTACGATTTGAAAAAAAAGCTTTTTATTTTCTATACAGGCATAATAGAACTGTTGGGTACGGTAAAGCAGCAAAATTAGAATTTCTCTGCTTCAGGCAACTTGAGGTAAATAAATAGGTACTGATGCAACTTCCATACAAAAATCCTGTATTTGCAATACAGTAAATACTGTATTATTTACAATACTATAAACACTGTAGGTATGTTTCCTCAGATGCCCTTTCTTTATGGTGTTACTCCATGGGAAAACACATAAAGAGATTGTTCCTCTAATTGGCTGTACCTCAGATTTAGAATTCATGCAGCCTATGTCCATTTCCTCAATTCTTTGTGCTTAATGACAAAGGTATATGAGCCTAAGAAAGCCTGTTACTCTGAGCATTGTAATGTTGAACTAATAAAGAGTTGTTCTTCAGAGCTGCAGGTGATACATAAAAGACATCAGAAGGATGCACTTGGTGCATGCATTTGAATCCACTCATCTTTCTTCATCTTGTTTGTTGCATCTTGTGGTTGAATCCCATCTTGAGAAGTCTCAAATGTATGGCCCCATGCCCTCTTCTATTCTCACTTCTTCCACGTGTCATGTTGGAGTATTTCCAACAGAGGGCGCTACCGCTTTCAAACTTCCACTTGTAAAGAAGAAACTACTGCATTTAAATCTTGTTTAAATGTCCTTACTCAAATGAGTTTTTGATTTGTTTTTGATATTATCTCCCAGGCAGAGCAGACCAAAAAAAAGATGCAAATTGCTTTACAGCATTACATATTCTTTTAAATGTAGCTTCTCAGCTTAATAAGATGGCTTAAAGCAGGTCACCGCAATTGATAGGCTCTTTAAAATATAAAATATCTCTGTCTTTGAAAGACATTTGGATTTGCACCGAGTGGGTCTGAAGTTGCTTTGAAAGACATCTGGGGACTGTTAATCCACTGAGAAACACTGAAATTCGTGAAAAATCAAAGCAACTGCCAATTCATTTTGGTAAAAGTTGTAGCCTGTCTTTGCAGATATGTGTTTGCCTGCCTGTAAGTAAAATCTGAACCAGTCTCTTGCCTCCAGCTATAGAGGGAAGTTACTTCTGTCTTGTAAATACCCTACACTAATGCATTGTGGGACATCATGTGGGTCACAGTTATTTATCCAAGAGGACAGTGGCCCATTTTTAAGACAGTCTTGCTTAAGTCACATGTTTTGGATAGAGGCTTGACGATAGCAGTGCCTCATCATCAGCCACCAACCACGGGATCACAGGGAAGAGCAGAAACAGGGCGAATTCAACAAAGAGCATTTCTGAAGCAGCAAGTACTCGTGGAATAACATGGATAATCTGCTCATTAGTGATGCTCTATCATTTGTAAGGACGCCTGAATGTCAGGGAGTTTTATTCGCTCTTTTAAACATAGCGTGGTGGTGTGTCTGACCTGCATAAATGCAAAATTAGACGGTTTAATAATTAGAATTCTGAATGTTAACTATCCTCTTTGTTTAAATTGAGATCTCGTTACGTCAAGCATTGCATCTACAAGTGTTTTTTTTTTTGTTTTTTTTTTTCTTTAAGCCCGCCCACCCCTCTGTCTATTTCCATCTCTCTGTATTGGATGTTCAGCTCTTGTGCTCAGTAACTCCTTTGTTCACCAAAGATCCCTCACATTGCTACATGCCTGGGTGGAGACAGTACCCACTAGCACCTAGTTTATATCAAGACAGAGAGTGTTTACTTCCTAAAAACAAAAGGGCTGAGGAGAGTTGGAAGCAAGTGAAAAAGGATGGTTTGTCAGTAATTGGTAAGTAATATCAGCAGCAGCACTGTGAAGTGGTGTAATGAAAGCAGAAAATAGAAGTGCATCTCATGATCTATAATAATTTGCCCTTATTTCTCATTCTTAACAGATCCGCAACAAAGATGACCTCTAGCATTCTTGCAGCCACTTATTCCTTGCAGTGTATTTCTGGCATGCCTCATAGTAAGAAGTCCAGTTGAGCCAGGGGATTCGCATTAATACTGCCACTGTAAAGGGCTTTTATTGTGGGCTGAAACTCGAGAGCTGTTAGTGGTTACCTGAGCTCCAGAGAGATGACTCTCCGCAGGCCAGCTGCCCACCTACGAAGAGCTCCAGCCTGGAGGAGATCAGGAGATGAGTCCTACTGGGAGAGCTTAATAGCAGAGAGGGACGATTCTCCCAGTGTCTCTCGCCCCCCACGTGCACCTCGGCCCCAGAGTGCCATTGAAGGAGGCCAGCTGGACCGCTGGCTGGAGCACCTGCAGAGGATGCAGAGCGACGTTCTTAGAGCCCCAGTTCAAGATCAGGTTCCAGCTTTCAACGATCGGACCACATCCGTGCCTGCTTACCACAAAGAGCCAACCGGACATACCTGGAGCCCAGGGATTCCCTCCTTCAGCAGGGGTTCATCTTCATGTGGGAGTCCCAGGCTGTGTGAGAGTTCGCTGGGCAGCCAGGAGTCCCTCCAAACTTTTTCTCCTCCAGAGCGCAGAGGAAGCTGGGAGAGAGCCCATATCATGCAGGCCCCAAAGAAGGAGCAGACTCATCTCAGTTACCTTGCTCCAGTCAAAATTGGGTGGCTGCCAATCCAAAGAAGAGTGACAGTGGCTGATTCTTGCAAACAGAGCCAGTTTTTGGACCACTCTGCTGGCCAGGTAAAACATAACACCCAACAAAGCCTTAAGTGTACATTCATTATGTTTTTCAATCATTGAGTTTTTGGAATTCTTCAACTCTACATTCTAAAAGTACTTTGGTACTTTCAGGCCTCCTTACGCTCAGTTTGGAGCATTGAGAATTATTCCTCACAAATTCCTTGTAGAACAGCTTTAGTGTCTGGTCTTTAGGGTATCAACCTTTTGAAACAGGCCTTTGCAAAGACGCTTGACTGGTTTGCCCTGGATTTGGCACTGACATCCTCTCAGGCTGTGTGACTGTGGTTCTTACATGTTAGTTAGACAGCGTAAGTGCTGTGTAATGGAGGTGATGGTGCATAGTGCCAGGCAAGGCAGACTAAAACACACACACACACACACACACACACACACAGTGCCACAGAGAGCCATTTGTAGTCAAGTCTCAGTTACCCAGGGAGAAGGCAAAGCTCCAGCATCCTTTGAAAACAGCTTACTCTGCAGGAGCCCCATGCATTCTCCAAAGGTTTACAACTCATTTTAAAGCTGTGGCAGCAGATATATAGAGCTTTGTGCCCTGAGAGGATGCAAGTCAATGTACAGAGAAAATTCAATGGGAGTCTCACCCAGTGAACTTGTAATATTACTTCAAAATCAATAGGTTGCTGTTCTGTACTTTTACAGAGATACTTACTTACAGAGATTTGACTGAACTTATGCACAAAGCACACCCCTTCCCTTGTGACTCTTCACCGGGGGGAAAAGACCAACCTATTATCTGAAGTCAGTGTCAAGTAGCTTAAATAAAGGGTTGGTTTAACTAATATATAGTTCTGAGATATTACGTTTAAAGGAATAGCTTAAAAGAAGGAGATCGATACCACTCTCATGGCTGTACGGTAAATACCAAGCTGCCAGTTAGCTTAGCTTAGCACAAGGACTGGAGGACAACAGGACACATATAGCTTAGTTTTTGCTTTTTATAAGGATTTAAACAAAGAAAATATACTGTAATGTTTTAGTAAGGTTTTGGGATGTGTTGTTACTTTTGACAAAGGCTATTCCTCGGTGTGAGAGGATAAGCTAACCAGCTGCTGGCGGTAGCTTGAGAGTGATATATAACTCTCAGAAAGCAAATAAGCACTTTCTTTTGGCAAGGTAATACTGACGCAAGGGTACTTTGTTTTCTCGTGAAATCAAGTGTTCAATGGACCTTTATTTTGCAGGTGAAATTGAAACAACCCATCACTCCAACAATTCAGCCAAATCGAGCAACAGCCAACAGGCACCAGGGTATGTACCAACATATTGCTTACAATTTGCTCCACCAGTTTACAATCTGTTATATAATAGCCGAGTTTCCAGTTTGAGCATATTTAAAGATACCCTCATAGTTCCAACAATTGCACAATTACTGTATGGTAACTATGCTCTGTCCCTTAAAGCAATACATGAAACAAGAACATGAAGTAACTCTCTCGCACAACAGAAAAAGTCCCAAAATGCACAAAGGCTCCATTTCAATTCATCTCTAGTGCCTGATTACTGTTAGAACAAATATGACCACAGGGTAGCTGCAGAGGTAGAACAACAGCTTATTTCAGTACACAGTTTACCTGCCTTTAATCAGCTCCGTGCAGCAGTGTTGCCCCTGTCCTCTTTCAGACACTCCACAGTGACTGACTGGATGATCACTTAAAAAGAAAAAAAAAAACCCCCACCACAAAACAAAGTAAATTTCAAGTACAACTGGTCCTGATTGTTGTGTCACGGTATTCAGGCAGGATTGCAGGTGAAGGATATAGGTGCTATTAGACTAAAAAGGTGACGAAAAGAGTTGGGGGAGGCAGAAACATAAGGAGAGATGCAGACTGATCGGAGTGGGAGCCCTGTTAATCTTTGAACACGGCAGCCCCATACTCTCTGTGTTTGATCTGAGGTTTGATCTTCCAACCTTGCTCTTGTTTATACATAAATAATCCTGGCAAGGCTCGAGCTGCTTGCAGAAATCAAAGTAATCCATTCGTGGCGGCAAGGAACTTTGATAGAAAGTGCAGGTGTTTAAAGAACCATAAACCTTACATACACTGTTGGTAAAAAGCTTCTTGCACTGGCTGTGCTGACATAAGGAAAAGTTTAGTCATGTTAGGTTGTTATTTATTTTACACCTCCATATGTTATATAATACAGGTAAGATTGCTTCTTCACCAGTCCTTATGAGCCATATTAGCCCATATACTAGTAGCTTTGCATTTGACACATATTTGCAGTGAAGCTCTTGGATCAATTCTAAGTCTCCTGCTAGTCGATCAGATGCGCCATAAATATTAGTGTTTTTAGTTACTCCACATTGAGTAATAATAAATTGCAGGTGCATGTACACAAATTGCCCAAATAGGCCTTGTTTAGATGCTACTTGCTTTTGCTCAGCTGTCAGTACATTTAAATTCACAATTCCCATCAAAAACCAAATGAAAGAAAAAGTCAGAAATTCAAACCACAATTATTCCAACAAAAATTGGCTTGGTTACACCCCAGCTTGCAAATTATCCCCTCTCTTTCTCATCCTTTTTCTCCTCATTTTGTGGTTGTTGCTGACAACCTTCGCAATCAAACTCGAGGTCTCATCGCAGACACTTAGTGGCCTCTCCCTCCATAAAAGTCACATTTAACTAACTCAAAAAGGCCTGGTGTTAATTAGCAAATGATAATAAAATTGGATCTTGTGCTCCAAGGGCCTTCATGTTTAGACAGCCCATTTTCAGCCTGCCTCTTTAAGTAAAACTCGTGAGGTTGAGGAATAAATTGTGAAGGTTGGGACTTTGCCAAATGCCCTTGCTTCTGTCTTTTCCTCTGGGATATTAAAGTCAGCTGTTGATTCAGAAGAGAAGGTTGTTTGAGCTCAGTTAGTGGGAGGTAATGAGAGAAGCTCAAGCTCACAAGTTTGCATGTGGCCCTTTATTGAGACATAAATGAGACATGTAATGATAGCAACAGGTGGAACAACATGTCACAAAGACTAGTCATTCATGAAAGCCTTAAGGAGACATTTCTTTTTTGTTTTCCAGCTGTGATCACAATTTGCAAAGTGGTGCAATTTTCACCTTGTCTCTTGTTTTCTGCCGTTAAAAAAACGGGGGAAAAAAACACCACAGATTATCCACACAGCATTCAAGGGGTTATCCCAAAGTGAGAGCCAGTCGCCATGGTAACAGCAGCAGGTGTAAATCCAGCCAGGCACAGGCAGTCAAGGGGAGGGGGGACAATAGAGTTATCAGTCAGAGCTGAGAGGCAGACTAGTCAAGTTTGCTACGTCTCCAGAGGAAGAAGAGAAGTGGCTCCAGGGTGGTGCAAGATTCACTTTGCTGTGCCAACGTCAATTATTGACAGTGTCAACATTGCTATGCAGTGTGTGTGTGTGTGTGTGTGTGTGTGTGTGTGTGTGTGTGTGTGTGTGTGTGTGTGTGTGCGTGTGAGTGTGCGTGTGTGTGGGTCGCGCATATGTGTGTTTGTGTAGGTACTGCTGGTAAGAGATAGCATATCACCAACATGCTGTTGTTGTGGCACCGAAAGATAAGACGTCCATCCATCTCCCACCTGTTTATCTTTCTCTCTCTCTCTCTCTCTCTCTCTCTCTCTCTCTCTCTCTCTCTCTCT
>JBBPCS010000001.1:3042176-3086905 GCA_037974645.1 Hollardia meadi
CCCCCCGGAAAGATACATCCGTGGCAATCTTTCAAAAACCCAGAAAGTAAGTCCTCATCACTTACCGCTGTTTGGAAGGTTTATCCACATCCTTTAAGGAATAAAAAGCACTTTTAAAAAAAGACTTTAAACTGTTTCCACATGAATATGACGCTAACACAGATATACCTGATAATAAAACCTTTTTTTTTTTTTGCACGAATCCAGCAAGGAGATATGTCTGTCGTTCTTTCGTTTAAGAAGCGGAGTAGCAGTTTGGGGCAGCATAAACGGCTTGAAAATGTGTTCTACTGACAGAATCCTGAATTTGATGCACTTGAGCAGAAGAGTCATGAAAGATTTTGGGAATACCTTAAGAACAGCACTGAATGATATTCTGGAGTTTGAAAAGATTGCCACAGATTTGATGTTTTTAGGAAAAACAGATGCTTATATGTGGTGTTCAGCTGTCCGAGCTGCCCTTGTGGTACGCAGTTACAAATGAAGATGGCCAAAATGGATGTAATGTATGAAATCAGGTCTCATCTTTCTGCTTTGGTTGTAATCAAACATCACCTCGCAAACAGGCCCTTTGATACCCCTTTTGATGTAACATCCAACCCTGTCACGTGTGCCGTGTATCAGCACTATCTTGTTTTCACTTGATTGCAAATTGCCTTTCTTTCCAGAATGCTTCATGTAACGGGACGCATGAGTGGCCTCTCCCTGCATGATAAAGCACACATCTCCTCACACAGCCACTTTCACATGATCTCATGTGATGTGAAGCAGTAACATAAGACAGAATCGGTCATTATGCTTCACAGTCCCATCCAGGACGGTCTTCAAACGCCAGCCTCATTACACAACCAATAAACAGAAAGAAGCTTGAAGTGGGCTCTGCCATCATTCAGTGCCAGCTATTAGCTGGTATGATGGAAGAATGTGACCTTCTCACTGGAAATGGACAGTCCCGATCTGAATGGAGCTTTTGTCTCTGTCTCATGATGGACTGGGGTCTGCCGTCGCAGATTTAGATTTGTGCGTTTTGAAGCAAAGCGAGTGCTCCTGCACAACATGATGGAGCTGGGCATAAATCAAAAGTGAGACGTGCGAATATTTATTTTTCGGTGTAGTGGAGAAGAGCAGATGCTCTTTCCATTGCCTTTAATTGTTATTACACTCATTAGCCTTTAAGTTAGAGTTCTCATAGTCCGTCCGTTTCATCCATCTAAATTTGCACTGATGTCTCAGAGAAGACAGAGGGTTGCTACTGACTGTTTTTGTAAACACTGTTTTTGTTAGTGCACATGCATATGTTTATTTGGAGGGTGGGAGATCATTAATAACTGCAATCATGGTCCATAATTATTTTTCTTTCTAAATTGAATAATTAAATCTAGAACAGAAGGACTATGAATCATAACTGCGGCTTGAGGAACGTTGTTTTATCTGTTCAACTTTACAAAGGTTCCACTATGCAATGTAACATAAAAAGTAATTTAATTCTTTATACTTTCATATGCATGTATTTTATATGTATTTTAAATGTGTTGTGTTTCGATATCTTGCTTGATTTTCTTCCAAGTGTGACTATAATATTTGTTTCTATTCACTCATGTAAAGTTGTGTTTTTTACAAACTGCATCGACACAATGGAATAACTTCCATGAAGCTCAGATTTATTATTGAGCACGACAGCAGACACAAAGAGAAAGTCCTATTTTGCTGCCCGCTCCCCTCTGTGCCTTATCATCTTCCTCCAAGCCCCCCTTGGTTCCTAAAAACAGCAGAAGTTCAGCACTGTAACATCCCAGCTGAATGTTGAGTTCCAGTGAAATCAGCATGCAGAAAAAAAAACCCCACTCCTCACTCGATATCCCTTTATTTCCATGTGATCCTGAAGGACGAGTTGTGAGAAACGGAGGCATCCTGGCATCATGACAGCAGGCTGCACCCTGTGGTTCCTGCATTTCAAACGGCGTAAGGCAGCAGCTGGATGTGCTGCTGAGACTTAAATCTTAAGTCTGGGAGATACCGCACCTGAAATGCTGTACTTTAATTTTCTCCTGTTGTGGGAGGAAAAGCTTCCAGGAACCCAATCTGCCTGTTTTCTGCCTGCATTCTCTTCCGAAGTGATGCTGCAGTGCAGAGGGCACACACTGAGTGTAGATAGGTCCATCTTTATACAATAATCTTTTAGTGCATCACAACGCCTTGATGACAAATTGAGTCTTGAGTAGCTGCCTGTGTTATATTTGATGCTGATATTTAGATTCTGTACGTTCTGTACACAGAGAACAAGCACTGCATACATGGAGCGAACACATTCAACTGGATTTGCAAGTCGGAAGCTTTTCACACATTGCTGGTTCCTCTGACTGAATAACAACATGTAGCCATAATAGCAACTGAGTGAGGGCTGTGCAGACTGTGTAATTCGAATTTGCAACCAGTGTGGGTTGCAGCAGCATGTGTGCGCCTGTCAAACCTGTTGGGTAAAGTTGATCGAGGGATACAAAGAGAGAGGCCGGAAATAGGTGTCCTGCCTTCAAAATAAGTGCCTTCACACTCTGTCCTGCACCTTCTAGGCTGTTACATATGGGTTAAATTGAACCATTGTATAGGTTGTGGACACTTGGGCAAATTCTATATGTATTTCAACAAAATAATCTTGACTCAAGGTCCACTTATTAGCCTTTTCAGGACAGTTCAAGGTTCAAAATGCCCGTTTAATTCAAAAATATATTCTCTTAAAATATTTGTAATAACATAAAATGAAGAAATTCTTACATTTGAGAAGCTGCAGCAGAAAATGTTTTTTTTCCCCCTTGATTAAAGGACCTACATGAGGTGCATGTAGCCTATTAACCTTTGCATTGGCTATTGGCTGCATCTCACAGTGAAAGCATTGTTTGGTCTACGATGTAGATGAAAATCACAATTATATTAAAAGTAGTTATATTAAGTCATCGTCACCTATTTCCTACATTAAATGCATTGTTTATTTAAAGCTTATGGTGCAGAAAAGTGCATTATTTGGGCCTTTATTTTGAAAGCTCAAACAGGAACTTGCACCTCGTTTGCTTCTGGTAAACTGTTGCTGCGCGTTTGCTGATTTCGGGCGCTTGGGGTGGCTTTAGGACCTCGCAGAGCGTTTCACTGAAGCACATGGTGCCCACTCATAAGACAACACTTCTCCTCTGTAATTGTCCTGGAACTGATGTCATTCCAGCGGGCGACAGAGACAACAGCGGCTTGTGCGAATTTGTCAGTGTTTTTCATCGCTCGCTCTTCATTTTCCTCCCGTCTCACTTTTTTTTTTTTTTGCGCGAGATGCAGCTTTTGACTTGGACATCTGTGCGTGGGGAGAGCGCACGGAGTTGAATCAATCAGCTGCCGCCGGGGTTTCCCTAAAGCGCCGCTCATATACTTGATCATATTTCAGGAAGTCACTTATTATTTTGGGAGGAGGGGGTGGGGGGTGTGCTTTTGCACATCAGCTGTTGGTGGACTGTACGATGGTTGCGCTGCAGTGAAACAGTTGGCCTGTCCCGTCCACACTTCAGCCGGGCACCATGAATCCAGGGAACCGGACTCTGAAGTTTGGTATTGTGACAGCACTCCAGGCTTTATCTGTCCTCATATCGGTGTGTGACAGCCTGCTCTCCAGATCTGCTGAAGGTAAGAGGTGATGAAGAGGTGAAGATGCCAACTTTTGTTTTTTGTTTTCTTGTTATATAAAAGATCCGTGTCCAAAAGTAAATATATTGGAATATATTGTGTGCGTCCTGGCTGCATCTGTCTTGTGCATGTGTCGTTTTCTATTTTGTTCCCCGTTCTGTCACACTTATTCTTCATTCATGTCTCCCCTTTGGCTGTTTTGGGTGCATCGTGTTTTATGAAAGATTGTGTGCGTGCGCCAGACTATCAGGAGTGGAACACATGTTTACATCTCCTGTGTAAACGCGCTTTCTAAATTCACGCGTTTCTCTCGTCCTCTCCATTAGATCTGTGCGTGAAATGCGGAACACAACATTGTAGCTCGCAGTCCATTCAGTGTGTACCTCAGAGGAGAGGAGACGCTGTATAATTGATGATGCAGAAACTCTTTCTGGTAATCAGTGGTAGCGCTGGAGGCCTTTTTGCTGGCGCTTTAAGCACACTTCAGTTTTTCAAAGCACTTCAAACATACTTAAATTTTTTTTTTTTTTCAATTATGGATGAATTCCAAGGTTATTCCTGTGGCAAACATAAAATAAAAGTCGCATTGTTCGTTTGAAGTTAGCTTTGTAGAAAAGTGTAAATTGCCCCATGTTTGTTATGTTTATCACATCCCAGCAACAAATGAAAAATAGCTGCTTGAGCGCTCTGGGGAAGTGTTCAAATGTGATGTCAGAGTGTGTTTTGTGTCTGTGCTTGTCTCACCCAGCGATTGCAACCCTTTGGGCTGTGGCTCATGACATCTCAGCCACCAGTGTTCATGCCCTGGGTGAGATTCAACAAGGTTCAGTATGTGCAACAGTGGTGGGTGGAGGAGCCTACTGAGTAGTTTTACACCGAAAACACTTTCAGTCATGATGCTCACTGTGGAATACTTGGAATTAATTATAAGCAAAGTCAAATGTGTGGAAGTGGGATTGAAAGCATGAGGAAGTTTTTCATATATTCATTAACAGTTCATCAGAACCTGGCCTTGATGTGTTCATTCCCATGGGTTCAGACCCATCGGAAACCATCATGGCCGGTTAATTCGTGCGTATGGCTGGGAAAGTCTGAAAGCTGATCTTGTATTGGCAGGATATTTAGACTTGCATGGGGTTGTTCGGACTGATTGAGATAAATGAATGGAGGGAGCCGTGTGGACAAGTACGGGAGACAGGGTTACGTTTTAAAAGACAGAAATAATTAAATGTAGGTTGATGCCTGGCTTTATATGAATGCTGAAACCATTAAGTTGAGGGTCAAAAACTTTATCAGCAAAAATTTTGACAACCAATTCATCATTAAGGTCATTTAAGGCAAGTAGAGATGCGAAATATTTGCTGTTTACAGCCTCTCAAAAGTGAGGATTTGCTGTTTTTCCTCTGTCTTCTGCAAGTACAAACTGAATATGTTTTGGACTGTTGGCAATTTGAAGATGTTACCTTGGGCTTTCAGAACTTGTGAGTAGAATTTTTTCGCATTTTAAAAACTATTTATAGAAAAAAAAAAAAAGATTGCACGATTAATGGAAATAATTAGCTGCAGCTTGCTTCATAATGCATGGGAACCATTTGTGCTCCCTTTCATGAGAGTCTATACTTTGTCTCTAGACTGCGCCCTTATGTCTTTGCTGTCAGGAATTCAAGGCTGCTAAGAAAAGATGGAGCAGTTAGGCTCCACGCAATGTCATGTTGACATACATATTTCATGACACCGCTCCTTCAGCTTTCTTGTTGGTTTTCCTCTCCCCTGTCTGTCTCGTGAATGTGTGAATGATTGCCTCCGATGGTTGACACACTTAGTGTCAGACAGTATAGCCAGCTGTACTGCTTCAGCCAACATGACTCTCTTCACCTCGAGCGCCGCATGCAGCTTGCGTGCTGCACGCTCAGACAAATGAAAGCTGAGCTGAGAATGTATTTTTGGACTGTAGTAAAACATTCCTCAAGCAAACAGTGTCTTCCCCCAGAGAGACATCATCACCACGACGTGACCCATCTCAAGTCGGAGACATTTAGTATCTTTTCAGTATGAATGGATTCAGATCTTCCAGATGGGTTGTTTGGGTTAGTTAAGACCCAAGAGGGCGGTAAAGGGAGTTGGCTGATGTGTACTTGTGCATGAAGACAGATTGATCAACCAGTTGCTGTTCCGCAGTGGGGATATTTATGTAGGAAGGAGAAAATAGCTGGACTATACGCTCATGTGGCCTGACCATATATGTGTTGCACTAATTGCTTCGAAGCTGCTTTGGACTTATTTGACCCTGCCCCCCCCCCCTCCCAAACAAAAGTTTAACACACGAGCTGAAACCTGAGGCTGCCTCTGGATTTTCTCACTGGACTTCCACACCCAGACATGTCAGAGTTGAGATCAGCGGGCCCAGTTGGCTCAGATATTGCCTGTCAGTTTCAATTCTATCTGGGTTAGTTCAAGTTCCACCCCACCAGTGTTTCACAAAATATATCACTGACAGTTTATATGCCTGCCCTGGTCTGTTCTTGGGTCCTGTTTTGCTGTATTATTAGGTGTAGCATACTAAATAAATAAAGCTATTCTGAATGCCTTTGCTAATGTTATTGGTTCCACCTTGTTCCCATGGATGTGGTTCCACTTTTGCTCTCTGCTAAGTCAAAATGTGTCTGTCTGCTTGACGGATGTAAGATACAACATCGACCGTCCTTTTTGTTATGTTTTGGTCTCTCCACTCCTCACATTTGTATGAGGACCCAGGAGGTGTCATTGAGAATAAAACCCCAAACTAATACATGAGTACAAATCATTAAATCAAGGCCAAGAATTACTGATCGAAGAGGACAAATTAATAAATCCAGACCGCAAATGACTCTTTTCTTCTCCACTACACCTCCCAAAGCCAGAAAAAATAATGTTTTGCATTTTTGCTCGGTGAATGACTCAAATGAACAGAATTGAAAAATCAACATTAGTGTCCATAATAATAAAGCAGCTCCCCATTTTTTTTTTGTTTTCTCTCTCTGTCTTTCTGCTGTGGCTTGAGGGTTTGTTTTGTAAGATTTCTTTTTTTGTGTGCTTTGAATGTACGCCAGACATGTGCTTCCCATAACATAGAGGAGTTCCAAGACGCTGTAAATTAAATCCATCATAGGGATCATTTTTAACAAGCTTTCACACAGCTCTGCTCCAGAAGCTCCCTGACTCTGACCTTTGTTGCTAAGGCACACGGGTTCCACGGCAGGCAGCGAGCACAGCCCTCGTGGCAGGGGAAGGGGTAACGGTGTCACCCGCTGGGGGCGTAACGGCACCGCTTCTCGGACAACATTAACCTCCTGCTGAGCCAACGGGAATTTCTGCTGCAGGGCCATCCCATGGAGTAATTATGTGCTGACATCAGGCTGGTGTGACAGTAAATGAGTTCAGTATACAAGGTGGGGGTGAAAAGACCGAGACAGAGAGACAACCAGAATAGGGAGCCCAGTGTTAAATGGCTTGATTATGACCCTAAAAATGCTTTAAAAAATCGTCCGCCAATAAATCCAACCATTAACATCTCTCTTCACTTTGGCACAATGCGACCTTATAGATTTGATTTAAGGAGACCCTGTTTCCAGTTTGTGCGGATTCCTATTACCATGATGTCACCTACAGTTTTCTGTGTTTCCTAGTGCAAGCCCCAGGGTGTTGACATAAAGTCCCCCCAAATGGGTCAGACGTTTACTGTGGGGTGAAGCCAACATCACCAAGCACTTTGTTCTGTAATCCATAAGAGCCTTGCACTGTGGCTCCAGGAACAAATTGCATGGAGTGAGGTGAAGATTAGTCACTTCGCCTAGGCGATCAACACAAAGTGAAGACCCCAATATGCTGATTTTGATCTGTTTTAAACCTTTAAGGGCGGCAAGTAATACTTATTTAATCAGTGATTGATGTGTGTATTTTTAAGTCTATAAAAGGTCAGGAAATAGTTATAGTGTACATGCTCATCACAAGTTCCCAGAGCCCAAGGTGACATCCTGAAATTGCTTGTTTTGGGCGATCAAGAGTCCCAAGGGTGTTCTTTTTACAATTATATTTTAGCAGTGAATTCTTGCCATTTCTTCTGAGTGAATGAATAAAAAATATTGATGATTAATCGTCTATAAATTCAGCCCACTAATGAATCACTTATTATTGAAATTGAAAATAAATGTGTTTCATTTGTGGACTGTTGGTCGTCTTGGGGTCTGGGAACTTGAGATGGGCATTTTTCAGTCTTTTTTTTGTTGTTGACGTGTTTAGAATAGAAGAATTCGTGTAAATCAAAACCAGATTCAATAGAACAGTTAATAATGAAAATAATTGATTGGTCACAGGCCTAGAGCAGATGATGAAGGAGAGAAAGAGATAAGAAAAGGCAACAGAGTTCATTGCTTTTGTCTCCAAGGTCAATTATGAAAGAGTCTTCCTGATGGGTCGTCCTCCCAATGTATCATTCATCTTTCTATTCCCAATCCCCATTCTGTTGGAATTAGCATAATTTGCCCGCTCTGATTGGGCAGAAATTGAATTTGTGATATGGCTGTCAACCACCCATTATTAAGTGAATAATAGCCATAAACATTAAGCTTTCCTGATGGGGTTGATGTCAGAACCAACTTTCCTGGATCGCGTCCCCAGTCCAGTCAGTGCAAGACATCCACTAAGTCTGGTAAAAAAAATGCTTGTGGATATACGCTATTGATGTAGAAAAAGTGATCATTTAATCACATTCGCCTTATCAAGAACACACTTCCATATCGAACCAAGGAAAGAGGCATATGTTTTATTTTCTTTTTGTCTTTGTTGTGTCATAGTTCTGCTTGAAACAGGTCAAATTAAATTCATCACTCTGCCCTAATTAATTCCACATGCTCTTATTTCAAGGCTGTTTCCTTCTAGAAGTCTGTGTAACTAAACAGTGTCCACCACCCATAGCAGACAATGCTGGAATCATCTCAAGTGTGTCTCCTATGCGCTTTTTGTCCCATTCATTTTGTCAAAGAGTCTACTTCAAGCTGCCAAAGGCGTCGTCCGACATATTTTCGAGAGAATTGCCGTCGGAGTGACTTTGGAGTGTGTCCTTGCGTGCTTTCGCTGCGCAGTCATCAGGCAAGGGTGACTGTGATTTGGAGTGCTCTTTATTGATGTGTGCATGTGTGTGTAGCCTGCATCCCATCTCAGTGATGACCTGTGAACATGTGGGGGGGGCACGGCCTCATCAAGTGTGCAGAAGAAAAGAACAGCATACCATTTGTGTTGCAAAAGCAAAGATGGTTGTGAATACATTATTTCACGGTTGCCTGTCAAGGGGTGAGATTGGGCGGGTTGACAGAAAGTAGGCACTGTGGTTTAATAAAGCCGAACAGTTGTTGGTTTGTTTTGGTGGAACAGATTGATGGGGGGGGGAAAGAGAGGGGCCTTGCTGTGAAAGGGCAGTAAGGACTTTTTGATATCTGGAAGGAATTGAGGAAGGGACTTATAGTACCAGCAGCTCATAGGCTGTTGAGAATGCATTAAGTTGGGAGTGTTGATAAAACCAGGGAATGATTCACTGTGAAATACCATCAGGAAGTATAAACTTCCCCAGTCGGTGCTTGTTTAGTCCTGGCTAGATGACTAGATGCAGAGGTTAAAACAGGTGTTTTACAACTGTTTTATATTACCAACATGTCTAAAAATCTTTCATTTTTCAACCAACCTAGCCATTCCTTGACTTTACCAAATCAGTACTTTCTGTGAATGTGTGGACCCCCCCATGGGGTTGCAAGATGCCAAGAAGAGAGCAGATCGGGACAGCAAACAAAATCATAAATGACTTAATAAGTTTGCTTCTTTGTGTCTCTAAAGATTATTCTAAACAGTGAACTTGACTGATCTGCTCATTGATTTTGATTGATCTTGTGAGATGAGGTGTCTGCACAGAGCCCAAAGGATTCTAAAAGACAACAACAGCCACAGCCTGTTCACCCTGCTGCCATCTGTATCCGCTGTCGTACAACCAGAATGCAGATCATCTTTTCTCCTCAGGCTGTGAGACTCCTGAATTCATCTGCCACACTTCACCTATAAAGTTTTTTTTTCATTAAGCTGTCCGTCCGTCCGTCCCATTCTTTTGAACGCGATAGCTCAGGAACACCTTGATGGAAATTCTTCAAATTTGGCACAAACATTCACTTGGACTCAAGGATAACCTGATTAGATTTTGGTGGTCAGAGGTCAAAGGTCAAGGTCACTGTGGCCTCACGTCCGTCCCATTCTTGTGAACACGTTATCTCAGGAACGCTTTGAGGGAATTTCTTCAAATTTGGCACAAATGTCGACTTGGCCCAGAGGATAAAGTGATTAGATTTTGGAGATCAGTGGTCAAAGGTCAAGGTCACTGTGACCTATTAAACAAAGTTTGAGTCATAACCCAAGAATTCATATGCTAATTATGACAAAATTTCAAACAAATGTCTAACAGGACAATGAAGATGAATTCATCAGATTTTATATCCAACAGGTCGAAGGTCAGCTTCACTGTGACGTCATAATATTCTGCAAAAACACTTTTCTGGCCATTATTCAACACCAAAATTTAGGAACAGAAGGGGAGATTAGATTGTATAGATCTTCTGTGCTGCCAGGTTGAAGATGTGTGAGGCATTCATATTTTAGAATTTGGAGCTTCTTTGCAGCAACATCCATATTTGATGCCTTGTAGTCCACCACAAGGTCATTAGTTTTGTTGATATTGAGCTTCAGGTGTTTGCTGTTGCACCATGTGACGAAGCTCTCTATCAGTCACTACATATACTATTATATGAGTCTGGACAGATATAGATGGAAATTGCAACTTGATTGGTGCACGGAGGCGTACAACCACAAGGCAGTAATTCTAGCTTATATTTAGGACATGATTATTTATTCATTATTTTAGTTTATGTCTCTTTTTTCATAGCATTGACAAGTACAATCTTGTGTTGTGTAATGACGATTAAATCTGTCTTGATTCTTGATAACCAAAAGACATGACAGGCGACAAACAAGGCTTTGTTTTAAGGGGTCATTAACCAAAAAGCCAACCACTGACAAACTCCGCAATTTCCTAACCTTTTGTCTTGTGATCTTTAATCACCAAGCATTGCCCACCCCCTTCTCACAAGTTGCATTCTGTATGTCTATGACCTTGTCTATGAAGAGGTTAAATTCTCCAATAGTTCACAAGAAAAAAACACAGAAAAACAGTCTAGCAGAAATGTTTTTTCTTCTTCTTTCCCGTCTTGATTATCATCTGGCGACAACGCAGATTAGTCTTGCAACCCCCAGGGAGAACCTCTGACCTAGATGTCTAAAAACTTTTCAATCAAACTGAGTCCAGTTAAGATGCATTGATGCCTATTGACCTGCAAATGACTTGATCCATGTTTAGTGTGAATATGCTACATCACTGCTACAACCAGCCAGTCATGTATTACAGTGTGTAAAACAGCAAAACAATGGCCGCACATATGGAGTACATAATAGGGTTTTTTTCTTCTTATAAACACTGCTAGGGAAAGCCAAATTTATTACTTTATTCAGTCATAGGTCTTTCAGTCACCCACATGCGAACAAATATACCCACATTCCCATATATACTGACATACAATCCTCCAACCTAGCACTGACTTTATTGAGGTAATATAAATGGCACAAACTCTCCTTGTGTACACTGGAGCATAAAGGGAGCTGATCATGGCCAGAACTCTGCTTTATTGAGACCCCTGTTTACACTCGGCTTTATTGAATGTATAAATAAGGCTTTGGGTTCTGGTGCCACTTTTACCGCTCCCTTAATGCTCCTGGTGGCTCTCATAACATTCTAGCAAACAAAAGCCACTTACACACTCCGCACACCATGGTCCAACTTTACCAAATGCCTCTCTCAAGCATGTGGAAAAAAAGACCCTCTAGACTATTTCCACTAATATAATTCCATTTATAAGTGGGAATTCAACCTCATAGCGCCACCACATTTACAAAATGGTTATTTATTTGCGAACTTTGAAGTTGGTGAACCAAACGCTGGTTTTGAACCTCGTCTTCAAAGTGGATGTGGAGCATGCCACAGAAAAGGCCTCATAAATTGGCTAACCGCAAAATGTGGACTTAACCTTTCTCTGTCAAAACCTCTCTCTTTCCCCCCCCCCTCATATGTTGTGTTTATCTGGGCCGTACTTTTCACCAAGGTTGTCATGCGTGCCCTTACTCAGCATGCCCACCTCCCCCAGACGGTGTGGTTTTCTAGGACTAATGGGTGTAGGATGCTTCTCCCACTGTTGTGTGTTTGATGCCGTCCCGTCCTTGCTGGAGCCTGCTTCTCATCATCTGGCTGGAGCAGGATGAGAACTGCTGAGCTGGTCACCACTGGCTCTCCGCTATCATCTGGAGCGGCTCTGTGATGAACTCCAGAGTGGTAGTTTCCTCAGAGGAGAACCAGAACAAAGCTCAGCTGGGGAGCACTTTGCCTGACCTGCGTTATTAATGCTGGATGATAAGCAGACTCAGCAATTTAGCTGGGTGAGTCATGTATAGAGAGACAGAAGGGATGAGAACCTCGAAGGAAGAGTCTTGAATCTGCTGGCAATAATAATCTGCGATGAGTGCGTCTCTGTTGCGTTTGAAATTTAATACAAAATTAAGTAACAAAGTTTCGCAAACATACATAAATTATTCTCACACCGCACCCCAACTTCTCACAAGTCCACTGACATCATCCTTAAACTAAATCTGTTTCCCTGCTGTTTGGAAACGCTCAATGAGGCATAAGTGGAAGAAAAGGAAAAAACAAGTAAACATTTGATTTAGGATATCTGCACTGAAACAAATGGTTCTAACAACCCCTGCTGTTTTAGTGAGGGACCCGAGCTCCGAAACAGCTTCCCCACTGCAGGGAGCTGATTACTGCAGAAACCCTGTTCGCAATGTCCTCCAGTGGCTCACTATTGCATTCTGACTCTCTGTGTGCTCACAATGTACTATTTAGAGCAATTGCAGCTTCAGCTTCTGTCTCAGTTATAAGTGGTAGGTTTGCTCATTGCTATTGTGGCGGTTTGTTTCTGCCACTTCTTCTGCTCTCAGCTCACTTGGGGACATCAGAATTGGATTTGGGGAAGGATGTATTCTTAAATGACTGGCAACACAGCAGAGCTCCATTCGGAGGCTCAGTTAACACCCTGTCTGAACAGACAGAGAGGAGATAAAAGTATGCTGGGAACAATGCCCCAAAGCTACTTCTAATCCCTGTACTGCGTCCTGGACAGTAGCCCTATGTTTGGAGTTATCACAGCAGCAGCAGCAACCGAGGTTCCTCTTTGCTCAAAACCCTCCGTTCCTGAAAAACTGCACAGATATATGCAGCTCGAGTGGCGAGGGGGTGGTTACAGTTTTGCCACAGGCTAGCGGTTCTCATTGCTTGATGTCTGAGAGTGCTGATTAGTGCTGTTGTGTTCAAGACTTAATGGCAGAGGAGACAGGTTCCACTCTACAGTCTATAAAAAGGAGGTGAACATATGTTGAACAAGGACAAGGATGGAGATGGCATTTTGTAAGTGTAGATAATTATTGGTTATGAAAAACAAAACCATTCAGAGAGCATTATTTGTGTGCTGTGACATAGAAAAGGCACCAATACAAATACTGTTATTTAGTTTAAGTGACGTTTTATATTACATTGCAGCTGTACTGTCAGATTGTGTCCTGAGGTCGTTCATGAACACCAGGCTCAGGCCTTTAATAGCGGGGAGGAATTCATTATCGGTATTGTTTGTATAAGTATCAGTTTAGAAAAATGTTCCCATTGTTTGTGTCCACAAAGATGGACATGATCTGGTTTTACAGATGTTTAGAGGATTTGGAACAAAGGGGGAATACTTTGAAGTTTTCAGTGTATCATCACATGGTGTTTGTACCTTCTCTTACAGGGAATCTTTTGAGAGCAACTGTTCAACACAGACAAACAGCAAAGCAGAAACACTATGGGACTACAGTACCTCTTCAGCTTGTTGGACAAGACTGGAAACCAATCAGCCAGCTCAAATCCCAGGTGAAGAATAACAGTTGATTAAGCCAAACATTTTCTTTGGTACACTTTTGTTCTTTTAAACATCCATTTGTCTATCCAACAATGCCCTAGATATCTTCATAGTACTCAGCATTGGCACTATAGTATCATGAAAATTGGTATTGGTATTCATGCTCCCCTATCAGAATTTAGATGGGTGATTCCGCTGCTAACCAGAGGATGAAAGCTTTTCATTTTAGACACTCCAGAGCTTTCTTCTTGCACCACCACAAGACTAAAACTTTGCACAAACAACTATTTTTGTAAATAACTGTATTTCATAATCTTCGTGGTGTTTGTTGAACACATTCATGTTCCCAAGGGGGTAAACCGTTTTCATTTTAATGACCATATGGCCATTTATAGTCTTGCATTAGGGATAATAAAATTTTATGGCCTCACTAATGGGAAAGCTCTTAATAAGTTCAGACCGAAAACAGCCCTGCGTGCAAACAACACAGCATGCATTGGTGGGGGCGTGTTAAGGTACCAGTAAGACATTGAAATATGATCCAGGAAGTGAGTCCAGTTTGAGTTCATGAGTTTGGCGCCTTAATCACTTCACTTAAGTTTATAAGCAGATAGGGTTTTATAACTCCGGAAAGTTATCACAGCAGCAACTATTTTAGCTTTCATAGTGACAATCACAAGGTATTAGAAATGTAATAGAAATACATGCATTCATGTTACAAAGTAATCTACCGGGATGGCAGGATGCATACAAGTGCTTGCATGTATGGCCAACGCAAGCACCTTGCTAGATGATGCCATGTTGTGTTGCAGCAAATGTTTAGCCAGGTTCAATCTTTTTGCTGGATGACCCTGTGTTGTTTTTAGCGGAGCCCACTGTGTCGATCAAGTGGTCTCATTTAGTTGAAAAAGAGGGCTGAGGTTGTTGTTTTTTTCATGCAGGGATAAAGTTAAAATGGCAAAATTGACAGCATACGTTTTTTGTTTGTTTTTTCTATGGGAAGCCTATGGGGGCTAGCAGGGAGCCTGATCATTGGTCAGAAACAAAGAAAAATTTAAATCTTTTAAAATCATGTTTACTGTTTAACATTAAAACACAGAATAATTCTTAATGAAATTAAATGTTAACACTGTGTCTTGAATTTAGAACTGAAATATATCTAATCAAGTGGCTCCAAAGGGAATGTACATTCTGAATTTATGCTAAGTAAGCTTATAATTAGATGACTTTGTCATTGTTCAGGCAAGTTTAACTCCAGTTTTGAAAGGATATTCTCATAGCCCTCTATTCTAGCCTTAGATTAACATGGATTTAATGAACAATCTTAGTTTGGTAATTGTTCTTTAAATTACTAACTTAAAATGTGCACGACCACATACAGTCGGGCAAATAGCAGTCATTGCCTCTTTGGGTTCAGCTAATTGCGTTTCAAGTAAAGACAGCTGTGCAATCTCTCTATTTAGAAAGGAAGAAAGCACTACAAATCCCACTGGAACATTAATGAAATGTTTGAAATCTGGGATCCTTGGCTCTGCTCGGTGTTATAATCCCAGACTTTACAAAAACAAAATACATGGCTGCCAGGCTGACTTAGGAACACAGCTTGTGTTTGCAGGTTGTGTGATGGAGTCAATTCATTTGTGAATTAATTTGTTCTTGCTTAACCAAACACACAAGGTGCCACAAGGTTTCTTTGGGATGTTATTCCCGGAAAAACAAAACAAAACCACAAATTTAACACTCACAATGAAGGTGAACATAAGTACTAATTTGAATATTTTACTCCCTGAATAACAAGCCCGCCCAAACATCCAGTGTACTCTACTATATTTGGCCTGAAGTGAGGAAGTAAATGGCGGTTGTCATAAACATTATGCGGTGTGAGGGAGGTCAAAGCATGCATATAGCAAGCTGTCTGAACAGAAAACAGCAGGAAGTTTAGCCCCACATGTCTTGTGCAATGATGCTGCCTTAAACCCTAAGTGTTCTGCTTCCATATCCTCTTATGATCCACTTGACATTCTTCTCCATGGGGGGTGATGGATGACTTAACCCAGGGCAGCGCTCCTTTCCACAGTTGACCCAGATTGAACTCTCTCTCTCTCTCTCTCTCTCTCTCTCTCTCTCTCTCTCTCTCTCTGTGTGTGTGTGGCTGCTCAGTGATATAGAGAATGTGGAGGATTATTTTTTTTTTTGTGTTTCTGTGTCTGCGTGAGAGCTCGCCACGCGAGAGGAGAGAGGTTATGTGTTGACGGTGTGTGGGCCTCTGCGCGCATGCATGGGAGTGGCTGACAGAAGTGATGTATGACTCTGGTGCCACTTCATCTGACTGTAACAGAGACACATGGTCCCTCTCGGAGTTGTTACTCAGGGGTGTGAAGACTTTCCTGCTTTCCGCAGGATTAATGTCAAATGAAATAGAAACATAGAGCTAATCCTCTCAGCTCTTGTTCTAAGATACAAAGTCGCTTCATAAGGATTTCCGACTGCTCTCATCAATTGAAAACAGTCGCAAGTCGTCTCACAGCACTGGGTGGCTCAGTTACTATGGAGAACTATTGTTTTGTTATTTTGCCACACATTGTCATTTCATTACTTACATTTAAACCATGCTAACTAATGCTGTAACACTTGATCAGTAACCAGAGTCATCCTGCCTCATTCAAAATGCTGTGTGCCTGACTCCAGAACCAATTTTTCTCATCCCCTTTCCTGCCTGTTGTCTTATCAGAGTCACCCTGCATCACTGAAGCTCCTGATTGAAGCGGAAGGCAAACAGCTGCTCTTGGCTCTGGAGAAAAACGAGTAAGTGTTTCCTCCATTCACACTTGTCCTTAGCTTGTAACTAAGGGATTTCTAGCATACAAATGGGTGACATATGCACTGCCCAGGGGCAACAGCTGGGGCAGTAGCCAAGATGTGTGTCACACATAACACCTAGGGAAGGGGAAGAAGAAACTCTTTCTCTTTTGCAGTTGTGGTGCGGACATGGCAGTACTGTCCCCACTTTGGTCGTCTTGTGTGCTGAACAAAGCCTTGAAAGACAGAAATTCCTGAGCACATCAGGCAGACACAAATGGACATCCCCCTCCTTCTTCTCCCTGTATCTTTTCATTTGATATATAACACAGGGGAGAAGGGGTTTTGTTTGAACACAGCACACATTTCTGGCTCCTGGTAGATAGATATTGTCAACACAGTGTCAGCCAAGGAACTGACAAGGAGAGGGAACATTATTTGAAATAGATTAAGATATCAGAATAGGTGCAGTTCGACGAGGCTCTGGATCTGTTCAGAAGAATATTTGTCACCTTCGCATTTTTTACACAATGGCTGGCAGAATGTGGCCTCGGTCTCAGACAACCTTCGAGTCGAGTGTGTTGCTGAGAAGAATGGGACGTGATTGATGGAGCAATATGTTTTCCATCCAGCTCTGCTGCCACACATGAGCAGCCAGGAACAAGCAAAGCCGTCTGTGTGATGGGGAGAAAAAGGGGGAGGGAAGCACAGAGAGAGAGAGCGGACAGGTTTTTATGTCAGAGTCAGCCATGAATCTCACTTGTTTTCCAGACTTAATATATGTAAATTCCACCTGCAGACTGTGGGACAAAGCTTTCAACACCAGCGACCACAATTTTATGCCTTACCTGCTTTGAAAATATTTTGATGGGAAATAACACTCAGTCTTTCTGTTGAATAACATTCCAGCTTTGCACAGGTGGGGATTTTACAAAGCTGACTTGCAGATTGTCAAATTGTCACCAGCCCCATTTATTGCAGGGAATTACGTTCTGTTACAGTAAAAACATTTCCTTTTCGAAATGGGAACTAAACTTTTCCCCTGTGATCGGCTGCAGTGGAAAAACAACCAAGCATTCCCATGCACCGTCTACACGATCCTATTCAACATGGCTGTCATCGTCGTCCCGTTGCATTAAATGTAAAATCCACTGTTGAGCTCGAACCCCGGGCCAAGAGGAACAAACAAAGACGGAGAGGTACGATCCGGTGGTTTCTAATAAGCTTGAGCATGATGGAAAGACTTTACTCAAACAAACCTCCATGCATTCCAAATACCAATCTGTCAGAATTTACTCTCAACACTTGCAGCAAGTCTGGAGAACCATTTTTAATTACTGGCAAGGGTTGAAATTTCATCATCTGTGGATTCTCACACACTTGTGCGATCGGTCAAAACACTGTGTCAAAAATTCAAAATAGAAGTTACTTCATGCCATGCATGTTAAAAAGACCAATCACAAACAGGACGTGGGTTTGAAAAGGATGCGTGTTGTCGAGTGCGTTTGCTCTGCGGATCAGTGCACCAGAGCCAGAACCGAACCTGCTGTGCTGACATGAAGCGAGGGTTCTTGTCTGAGGTTCCTGGCAGACTGGCTCTGTGCCGCTGATGAAATCCAGTTGTTCAAACACAGCCGGCGTCAGTAGAGCAGGAGTAGATGTGGTCCAGAATGAAATGATTTGAATAAAACCCCCGGATTTATTTCTTTGTTAATAAATATGGCTGGCAACAAAACAAGAGCGAGGTGCGCCGCACAGCTGAATGCGATCTTTTCTGTGGTACTGAGAGGAGAGCACGCTCAGAGTGTGAACCCACATCACCTCTGGACTGAGTGTAATACAGAGAAGTAGAGGCTGCCTAACGAGGCTGGGGTGTGTGAAAATGTTATCTCAAACTGCTTGAAGTGATTACATATTTTTGTTTCTGTTTGTTAGAGAGGAGTTAAGTAAGTATGAGCCCGTGGCCCCTCGGAAGAGTAGCTTCTACCTCGGTAGTGGCTAATGGGGATCCAAGTAAATAAATAAATGAAAATGGCTGACCTATATGCAAAAAGAAAAAAAGGAACAGCCAATCTAACTATTTAAAACACACCTCGTAAGTCTCTGTAATGCATTTGGCTTGGTGACTTAGGACTTAGGACATTCAAAGGTCTTATTTTTAACCTTCAGCTTGATCCAATTCTTCACCTTCAAAGGAGTGAAAGTCTTCCTTAATGAACTACAAACAATTCACTGAACTTAAATTCTAAACCGATGAGCATATATCAATCAGTGTTATTCATCTTTTACCCATCTTTCAAATCCATCTGACACCAGTGCCATAGCGAGCTGTCATATAACACCAGTCCATTTATGGTAAACATGTGAATTTAGAAGAGACAAATACTAACACAAGAAATCATGAACTATGACTTACTGTATTAATTCTCCTCTTGATATTTGTGTATAATAAGTGACAATTTATCATATTTCTCTGTGGCATTCTCTCAGCCCAAACAAAAAAAAAAAAAAACGTTTAACATTGCATCTGTTACCTTGACTTCAGGTGCCACGATAGTATTTCCAATCTGAAAAGATGTATGCCGTTATGGATGACTACATGTAATAAATCACTGGTTCTTACTCTGATGGTGGGCTGTGTAGTGTCTGTGTCACTGATGACATTTAGAAAGCCTGCAACATGATGAAAACTATTCTTCATAGTACAAAGCTCGAGTGTTTGCGAGCCAATACGGCCACATTCTTCCTTGTGTGTCTCTTCCTTGGCATTAAGGACTGTGGAAGGAGGAGACGTAGGTGTCTGTAACATCCACGGACACACTGTAAAAGCGGCCTGTTGTCTGGATGGAAAGGGCACACGCTGCCTGGAGCAACAAGTCAACCATGCGAACTGGCACTCCGTATTATTGTTCAAAAGATGGCTGCCTAAAAGTTCAAGTCTCTCTCCATGTGGAAATGCTGCCATTTTATGTGCCCTTGTATTGCTGTATCTTAAGAATATTGATCAGTTTATCCAACCACGTTAGATTTGTAGTATTAGCATAAAAATATTACATTTTGTGTGCAGAAAGAAAGGCATCTGCTCAGAGACTCATGGGAAATAACAAATTACCCACAGGAAAAGAGGAAGTGTTCCAGACAGTGTTTGTTTTAGCTACCATTAAGTGCATGTTGATATTACTTGAATGAACCAGAGCTGGCTATTAAAATCATCCGGGCATAGCAGGTTGAAATTTTCACCCAGAACGTTGATTAGCAGAGGTAGTGATGATGATGCTACGATGATGATGCAATCAACATGAAGATACTGATGATAAAATACAGCTGCAAGTGCAGCTGGTGAAATTAAACTTTAATTTCGCATCAATTCATTTCCCGAGTGGAAAAGTTCAACTTTTCCGTTTGTACGTGATGTAGCTACATGTTGTCACATTTTCCGCAAAGATGATGTGCATAAAATAAGCGAATCACTGTCATCTGCTGCACTGAGCCTGACCCTCATGGCGTCTCATCTTCTTTAAAAAGAAGCTTCACAAGATCTTTGCTTCATGAAATGACACCTTTTATTACATTTTGAGGCAAGACTCTGAACTCATTTGCTGCCATTGAGCAGGCCAGTGTGGGTGTGTGTGGGTAGAGAAGGTAGAGAAGTCCTATATATATATCCATCCATGTACTATAGAGTGTGTTCATTTACGTTTCATAAGTTGAGGCATTCATTTATCCAGTTTCTTGCCCCCAATGGGGGAGAGAAACCTGAAGCTTGTGTACATCAGGCGGGACAGTTGTTGAGCTTTGACCACTGGGTATGGGACCTATTCCTGCCAAGCTGTTCTTGCAACTCTTGCTGCTTCATGGCTTTGAATGTGAGGCCCCCAGGCATATCGAGATGAGTCCCAAGCTGAGCAGGCAGCATGCTCTCCATCCCTGTTTCTTTGTCTAATGGACTGCAGGATCTCTAAAAGGAGGCCTGGGGCTCATCAACTGGGTGGAGGATGTTCTTGGTTGCCTGCACTTGGGGTTCTGTTCATCATGTTGTTTGGCCTTAAGCATAAGGGGTCTGGAGGGCTGGCTTTCCATCTTTTGGAGTCTTTTGTGCTGCGAGAAAAACAGACAAAGGAGAACACACAGATGTGCATATACACTTTTTAATCTGGCCTTTTCCATGGACAGAGGGCAGGGAGAGGATGTGTTTCCTGAACGAAAGGCCTGGCTGCAAACGTCTTCTATCTCTCACAGCCTGGACAGGATCCAGACACAATTTGTCCTAGTTTGCCTATTGGGTTTTAGGGATGTTATTTGACTCCCTATCTCAGGCTGGACTGCTGCTGGCCAGTGACCTGTTGCTTCTCTCAAAGAAGACGTCCTCGTGTCTCCCCGAAAACATGGACAGGAAACGGCCTCTCCTGGGGAACTGAGCAAACAGAGGGTGAAAGATGACACACAAATAACCAACCCTTTCTGGAGAGAAAAAAAACACCTCTGTGAGATGTATCTTTGTAGAGTTATTGTCCTCAGATGCTGAGCCACACAAAGATTGTTTAAGAAATGTAAAACCTAAAGACACACATGTGCATCAAATCCATCCTGTTGTCACCAAGCCAAGAGTGAGACGAGGAGTGTATCAAATCCTCCCCCAAATAAAACAAGATGAAAACACCCTCTTTTCTTGACTTTACGCTTTTTTGTTAAAGGAAAGATTTTGTTTTTATTGACTAATGCTTGACTAATAGAATCATGTATAATGGGAAATCTGTTTGTTAATTAGTATATTCATTTGAGCACACATGACTGGTTGACCCAAGTTCCGTCATCCATTTCCCCAGCAATGTTTTCCAACTCCTCTTGGGCGATCCCAAGGTGTTCCCAGGTCAGATAAGATATATAATCCCTTCAGCGAATTCTGGGTCTATCCCTGGGTCTCCTCCCAGTTTGGCATGTCCAGAAAACCTCCAAAGGAAGGGGCTTTCCTTTAGAGGATTTCTTTGTTTTGTTTTTAAAACATGCCAGCAATAAAAAAAAGTTCAAAGCTTAAGTACTAAACTTTCAACACATGTTATGAATGGTGAATGTGATTTTACCACATAATTAACTGGGTAAAAATAAAAGCTTCCTCTAGCTTAGATCCCATTAAATGCATTGTTTCCATAGTTACGTGCCGGCACAGCATCCTTGCGTCCTCTTATTGTCGAATTGGAGAGAAGGAATAGGTGGATAAAGAAGAGGATGACATGAGGACAGGAATAAGGAGATGAAGATTATAAATTCTCCATCCACTAAGACACTGAAGCTCGAGATACTGTATGTGCGCTTCTTGTTATGCTCCCTGTAATCATAGTGAGATAACTTAGTTAGTCAGTAGTTCCTGATGATCGTATCTGAAGCCAACTGGTCACATCTATACCCCGTGTCAGTGCATTATCAGCTTGCCATCTGGCTTATTAGCATTCACAGATAAATAGAGACGCATGGACAGTTAAATTGTGGGCGAATGAGTCATTGGCAATTATGTGCCGCGCATTACAGTGAAAGTAAATGTGGAGAGGCACAAACAGGCTAGTCCATCAACCTGAGCAAATATACTCACAAAAACTTGGATATTCTGTCTGCATGTCCCAGTGCTTGTTCTCTCTGCAACAAACATACACATAAACTTTCTTTCATTAGTAAAAATCACACACACACACTGTTCTAAAATTCAGAACCACCAAACCTTATTACCGAAGAAAGGTTTGCACCTTTGTACCTTTCTTGTTACCCTCGCAGCTGCAAGGCCATGATATACTATGATTCATTAGTTTCCTGGAAATGGGCTTGTCTCTTTCCAGAGCCTGCATCTTTTAACTACTTCCTTCAAAAGGCTTTTTTTTTTTTTTTGGAAGGAGCTTCCCTCTTTTGAGTTACCTTCTGAGAAGCTCCAATTATTTTTGAAAGCTTAGAGCAGTAATTAATATGGATTCACTACTCCATGTTCCTAATCAATTGGGAGGCACCCAGTAACACTTGAAAGCTCTTAGAACGGCTTGTCCCTTATTTCAGGATGAAGAAGAGAGAGATACACTGGTTTCCTTTACAGTTCTGTTTTGTGTCTGTATACATTTTTTTTTTACTGGTTTATAAGGCCTTTCTTCCCAACCTTTTCAAGCGTACATCCAAAGACTCAACCCGTTAACTTGAGTCTATTTTACACCACAATTAGTGCGTCACAGGTAATCCCGCGAAAAACGGGTGAGGTTCAAACCAACATGTTTTTACTCCCAACTTGTCGAATACGACAGGTTGGTCAGTGGCAAAAGAGCTTCACACTGGGGTGCTCTACTTACCCCTGTAGCATCTGTTTTGAATGCACAGGGCTCCGCGGTCAAGTTAGCAATAATACATATGTAATGTCCAGTTAGACTTTGAAAATAAATCTTGCTAACAAAAATGTTACATATTATGACTTTTGGACTGTTATTGGGAAATGGCCACAGTTTGGTTTGGTTTAGGCACCACAACTACTTGGTTAGGTTTAGGAAAACATCAAATAAGTACATTAATTATGTATATTCAGTAACGTCAGTACGTAATTTACGTTACATAACTTATGTATGCTAACGCAAAGCAATTTATGCAAGTTACATTACCTACGTAAGTTAAAGACAAGCTAAATTTGGCAATCGGTCACATGGGAATCGACTCTTGGCATCCTGGGGGAAAGTGCTGCGTTTGATTCATCCAACCACTCCCTTCATCTCCCGACTCAGACTTTTCTTGCTCTTAATATTTCATTACTTCACGAGACGGGTCCCCCGAGAAATGACGCTATAGAGCAGCAACGTCAGCCTCATACTTAAACGCAAAGGGCCACAGACCAGGCTGCCGTATTTGACACGATGGGAGTGAGAACGAGCTGTTCGAGTGCTGCTTGAATGGAGACGGATGGAAATCTGTTAATGCAACAATGTCTGGAAATTAAATGCACATCACAGTGAATCTATACCTGACTGTCACAAAAATCCTGCTTGTACATACTGTACATGTGTAAAACTCAGATTTAAGGTGAGCACAGAGACTCCTTCCCTCTTCAGCAGATTGTGAAAACAGCAATAGTGCAAAATGCAGCACATACATCATTCTGGGCAAGCATTTGAGCAAAGTCATAATAAGCAAAACATATTTTTAAATGGATGGGTAGTACAAAACTGAAGAAAATGAAGATTGAGTTTTAGACCCAATGGCTTGTTAAAAAGATCTTTTGTGCTGTGACAACGGTCTTCCCCTCTCAACTCTGAGCCTTTTTCCAGACGGGCCACAGGAGTCTCAGCACTCCAGCTGGTAGACCTATTTCTCGACCTCCCTCCCTTCACCACAAAGTACACAGCCAACTGAAACCTACTGTCAGCAGCAGTTTCTCTCTGGAGGTCGAGCCATCACTCACCATTTACGGTCACCGAAGAGCTTATGGAGGGTCCTGCAGATAAAAAGATGCCCTCTTTGTGATATAGGTTGTTAGTTTGATAGCTGATGAGGGAGTGGGTTTTGTTTCCATAGCTTGGATCAAAACTGGCCTTGTTAACCTATGGGCTAAGACCAACCCGTCAGAGGCCATAGGAGCTCAGATTTACAGCTCAGAATTGTAAAAACAAGTGGACTGTTTTTGTGTTGTGGAAGAAATGACAGCAAACAAAGAGACAACCAGACAGAGCCTGCAAAGAGCTCTCTTCTTGCGTTATTATTACGAACCTGGTGTGCAAGATTTTGGTGTTAAAATAACAATTTGAATGCCGAACAGTAGCCTATTTCATTTTACCTGTAAATGCCATCTGTCAATGTAAAAACAGGCGCCCAATATGTCTTTTAAGATACGATTGCATTAAAAGTTATGAGCAGAAGGGATACTGGTGGTAGGCGACATTTAATAAAGCAAAATGCAAGGTTTTTATCCGCAAGAACATTTATTGCAAAACTTTTCAACATATTCCAGACGGCTGATAAAACGAGAGCACGTATTATTATTATATTATTTCCAACTCTCCGACTTTCTTGTGAATGTGTTGAAAAAATGATTACCCTTGAATATGAGCATGATCTCATGTTTTATCCATGTCTGCCTTTGATTCCAGTCGAGCCTGATCAGATGTGAGAAATAATGGATAGTCTCTTGCACACTTACAAATTTAGTTTGTTTAATCATAAAATTTTAAGACTGCAAAGACATGAGCAAACATAACCTTTCACTAGTCTGCTTCCCCATGGCTACTGATTTGTTTGTTAGCGTTTAGCGTTTGAAATTAAAAAGACAAATCAACAAAGTAATGTACTGCACTGTAATTTCTGTGTGCAGTGGATTTTTCACTGATATTATATGACAACAATAACCAAACTTGGAGACTGGGAACCCGAAATCACGCCGTCTTCCCATTTCCCAAAATGCCTGCAATAACGTCATAGTTGTTGTGTGCATGAGGGAATAAGCGATAAGCAAAATAAAATAACTATACCTTCAGGGGCTCGTGTATTACTGAAATGCAGCTATGAAAGTAGAGCATGCTTGTTTTTACACTCAGTAAAGTGCAAGACAGAATCATTTGAATAGGAATAGCCAGAAAATGTGTCTATATTAGAGGTTCTTGAAGAAATTGGGGTACCAAAGTTAGCTTAAGCATGAGTTAGCCAAGGCCCTCTATCATTATCCCTCATCCTTTCTGCACTCTTTCCATCAAATTGTCTGTTTTCCTGCCTTTTTCTCTGGCTCACAATCTCCCCTTTTACCGATTTAAGCAAATGCTCTCCATAAATTCGGGTGAAACCTTATTTTCTCAAGTCTCTTGGGTGCCAAAGGGAATAAACAAAAGCAGCCAAAGTTTTTGACCTCTGTAGCTGCTGACCATAAAGATAATCAGTCCAGGCTCACGGTCCTGGCTTCCATCCTCCCTTTGACAGACAGACAAATACATTTGCTGGGTTACAGTCGAAGTAAATGTCAGCCAGGAGGGAATGCTCACTCTCCTTGTCCTCCATCCTGTTCTCTGCGTTCTCACAGTCCACTGACCTTCCTATGACCAGCACTCCCTGCGTGTGGGGTCACTGACTGAGCGAAGAAGCCACGCGTGGTCATCAGTCAGACGGTCAGATTTGGGCTGAAGGAAGTATGTCTCTTTCAGCTGATCTAGGAAGGTTTTTTCCCTCTTCTGTTGCCCTACACATGCTCATGTGGAGCAGTGTCCTTGTGAAAAATGAATGTTGGATGGAAAGCAGACACAGCATCCGCTCTCTAGTTGACTATCACAGCAAAAAATAATCTCCCGCAGCAGTTTCCCCTTCTTGCCCTAAAAGGTAGCATCTCTGCTGATGAGCCTCCAATTTTTTTTTTTCCTTGTGTGTTCCTGCATTTGGCTCATTTAAAACTTCAAATCCGCTCAGTGGGGACCCTGTGTAGGAGTTAGTGTTCACATCGCTCTTTCATCACTAAATTCAGCTTAGTGATAAAAGGAAATGGTGCAGGGAAAGTCAGGGAGCTGGAGTACGAAGTCTTCTCCCGTCTCCGTGTCATGCAGAAAGCAGATGCTTTTGGTTTCCCATCCCACTCGTCATTAAGGTTATGCGTCTGAGGCCCCACGGTGCTGAGAGATGGACACACAGGGAGTAGATGGAGGCAGAGGAAGGATATTTGATGGCTGGTTTGGAGGTGTTTTTGCTTTGTCAGATGAAGTGTGAAGGCAGTCCTCTTTTGTGTACCTGCCTTCATGATTCTCCCTCCTTATTTTCTTGCCGTCAGCAACTTTTAATAACTCCCTGCTGGGGTATGGGACACTGTAGGGTCTCCTTTGGTTGGCCCCCGCACTCCTCCTCACTCACTCTCACCTAATCCCTCCAGCACTGTGGATAGGAGGGAGCTGCCAACAACAATAGGAGCTGCCATGGTTTGATAAAGAGGCTGTGGACTGCTACGGGGTGCAGGGACCCCGTGGAATTGAGGGCCCGAGTCCATGACACAACTGCCTTAAAATCATCAACAGAGTTTCCAAGCAAAGGGTCACGGGCAGGTCGTAAATTCACAGAGGGTTAAGCAGGAAACTGCATTTGTTGACACATGAGCTGAGAGAAAAGCTATAGGTCGTCCTTCTTGAAAAACAACAAGGCATATATTTAGTTGGCAGGATAGGTCTAGATTTGTAAGGCAGAAGCACAGCTACCAGATCACTGATGGAAATTTTTCTGCAAATTTTGGAAACGTGGGAGTTAAAGGAATAGCTCCATATTTGGGGGAATACATTCATTCGCTTTATTGACATGAGTTGGATGAAACGATTAACACCATTCACTTCTGTCAAGCTGGAGCCAGCAGCCTCCAGAAGGCCACGGCACCAAGCCAAGAAGGAATCCCACTCATAAACCTCCATAAAATCACAAAGCGGCATTTTTCCACTTCAATTTTTGATTATAGCAAACAAGACATAACGTGTTCATTAGTGATCTTAAGAGGTACTGGTAGGCAGTTTTTGTCTTCTTCAATCAGGGCCAGGCTAGCTGTTTCCCTGTTTCCAGTCTTTATGCTAAGCTAAGCTAACCAGCTGCTGGATCCATATGGTGCATACAGAGTGGTATGTCAATTTGGCCATAAATTAATAAATAGATAGATAAATGATTCAGTAGATTCATTAGTAAGTAATTAGTGAATTGAATGGTTAAAGTATGAAAAAGGATGATAATTATATAGCAGCTCTTTGTTTTTGTGCCAGGTCAGGGATTTGAGGGGTGTTGTGCATGACCTGGGCATGTATGGGGATGCAAATCAACCACGCACACCTTTTCTTTATGCTTGATGGGTCATCGATACCATAAAAATGAGCGAGCCCCCAGCTGTGTGCTCCATCTGCACACCCTGATGTATGATGCAATGTTTACAAACAATCTCCTAGAGAAAACCAATAATGTCCCACCCTCTCTGTGCATCAGCAGAACAACAGGAGCTATATTGCATCCAGGAATCAATGGGCCACAGATGATCGGTGAGCTAGTAGTGCGTTATTGGGGAATCAATCACCAACTTTAGAAACAGAGTGAACAGACGTCAAGTGCTGATTTAAAGAAGCGTGACATAACATAATCCCCTGTCAGCATTCACTGCAGAAATCAGTTAAAGCTGGTTTATGAATGCTCAGGGTCTTAGAAACATTGTAATGCCTAATAAATTGGACATTTAATTAGTTTTCTTAGTAAAGACACATGTATCAAATGCACGAAGATTCTGCCCTTGCATATTAAGTTTTTTTCTGTCCTCTCCAACCCTAATCTTGTAGCCTTCTTCATGTCAGTCATCTCCTAAAAGAGCACAGGGTCAGGAAGCATAACCAAACCCAACTAATCCATCAGACTTTTACTAGAAAGAGAGAACATCTCCCTCCCTGACATAATCACAGGGATGAACGACATGAAGGGAGGGAGAGTAAATTTGCATTCAGTCCTTAATTGTTTGATTTCCCCGTGGGCGTGCAAGATGGGGGGAAAAGGGCAGGGGGGAAAAGGAGGGAGGGCGTACAACAGATTTGATTAATTGAAATGCTGTTTTTTTGTATGTGCATTTACCTTGTGAAAGGAATGATAGGCTTGATTGTCTGAAGTTCCCCAGTTGCTCATTAGTTCAAGGTTTAAATGAATATAGATGCACGAGCTTTAGGCCTCGGGCCAGTTCTCTGCAAACCATTTGAATTATTAGGAAAGCTCAAAGCTGCTGTATTAGCATGACTCATCCTGTAAATGACTTAGCGATCACTCCTTCTTGATACCGCCTCCATTTCTTAGCCTTCACCCACATAATGTTCTTAAAAAAAATAAACAAAGCAAAAGAAAAAAAAATAACAGAGAGAGAGAGAGAGAGCGAGAGAAGATGTGATGCAATTAATTTTCAGGCTGCATGTAAAGCTTGTTGTTCCCACTTGGAATGTGTCCACAGAGAGGAATATGAATTAAATCTAGACAATTTCCTGGTTTTGCAACAGGATACCGGATGATTATCAAAATGGGGTATCTATCTGATTCCATCCCAACAAATGAATTTTTGTGTTGCCCACAATATTGTAAGTAGGAAAAAAAAAAAAGCAGTAGATGCAAATTAGCATCTCTTTACAGAAACTGTGTCTGAGCTTTTGGTAGAAAGTGGCTCCAGTGGCAGTTATTCACTGTAATTTAGGTTAAATGGCCCTTTAAATGTCCAGTGTGTAAGATGTTGGGGGATTTAGTGTATAAATATAATATTGGCAGAAATGGAATTTAATATTCATAATTATGTTTTCATTCATGTGCAATCATCTGAAACTAAGAATCATTCGTTACCTTAGAATGACCCTTTTATATCTGCAGAGGGAGTGGGTTCTCTTCCACTGAATCTGCCATGTTGCTGTTGCACTACCATGTCTTTACGTGCCCAAAAACATGACATCTAGACAGGGCTATCACGTTTTTAGCAGCCCCCGTGGGGGAGGGTGCGATGAGGGGTGTTCAGTTGGTTGCAATTCCACTGCTAGATTCAACTAAATCCTACACACTGGACATTTAAAATTTTCCTATGGAGGTTGAAAAATAATTTAGGAAAACATTACAGTTCTATGATGCCTACCCGATTTCCAGTGCAGGCTGTACTGAGGGTCGGAGGAGTGTTGTGGTCTGCTGTTGAAAGAAAAGACTGCGTTGGGTGATCTATAAGCCACGAGCCTGCAGCATGTGGAGCACAAACATTGTGTAAAACAGCACATGCAGCGATACCTGCATGTGTACAAGCACGCGCACAACAAACACACACAGGCGCGCATAAATCACGCTGAGCAACCAGCACATGCAGTGATTTCTTCACAGGGACACACACTCTTTGTCAGACACACAACCAGAGCTCGAACTGAGGGAGATGAAAAGAGCAGAGCAGAGGCACGCGCTCTGCCACAGAGGAGCAGAAGGCCCGGGGGGAGATAGGAGTAGAAAGCAGGATGAAGGATCTCCCCTCCAGTGATCCACAGCAACAAAGGCGATTTGAGAGACTGCTGCTTTGGCACTGGGCATAATTAGTTTCAGATAATAATGTCATTGGCCCATGCCATGAAAAAAATTAAGAAAAAAAAAAAATCCACCAAAGAAAAACTGCCAAGATTTCTCTGTTTTTCTGTTTCCTACAATTTACTGTGCCTGTGGTTAATCAGATGTGATTACTTTTGGCTTCCACTTGGGGATTGTGATATCATGAGAAATAAAAATGAATATTAATGCCTTTTTATAAAAAAAAGAAAAATAGTAGAAGCTTGCCCTGTTGTAAACCATGAGGGCGATGACTTGCAGAGTGATTGTTCTCATAGGCAGCGAATGTGTGACAAACACTGTGGTCTAAGCAAAACACACCAGAGCCAGATGTGACTCGATGTTCAGAGGTGACAACAGGCAGGGAAACAAAAGAAGGAATGGATGATCATGTGTAAAAACATATGGCTCACTTTTGCTGTGGATATCCTGTTTGCAGTTATCCTTTTGTGATTCTTGTAACATCCCCATATGTAGAGATAAAGCCGTAAAACCAGACAACCAGTGAGAAGTTAAAGAAACATCATAGGTCTTTATTACTCTATCAAGCTTTCATTGTGCTTGGCAGACTGGAATGGTTGGACTATGTGTCACCCCACGCTGAACTGTGGTGCAGCAAGAGACAAAGTGTTGCCGTAATATGGTGAGGCAGCAGCATGTGTGCTTGCTGTGACACAGGATGCAGAAGGTAAACAAGCCCTCAACTAACCTAAATGGCGCGATTGTTCCTGGTCTGCCCCTGCTATGGTTTGAATCTCAACTGAACTGGCTTGGTTAAGGCCATGGTTATCACTCTGAGTTTTAGTGGGGGTGTAAGACTATCATGCAACTTCCACCTTTTCTACTAAGAGCATGTTTGCAATCATACGAGCTCACTTGAATAAAAATCATAAACATCTTCTGTCTTTATAAGTGGTTGAACAAATGCCGAATGCCGTTGTTTTTTTCTGGTGAGGATAAAGGATTTGTATGTCCACGCAAGATGATCCGTGGAGCACGCATCTGGTTTCTCTCTCGGCTTTCTGTCTTTCTTTTCTTATCTTTCTTGGCACTGACCACACGGTTTTACGTGATGGATATACTCATCTTCTTCAGCTCTATAGTTGTGAACATGACCCAAATATAAGGATGCCTGGCGTCTTACTGTATATGAGATACAAGTCTATTTATTTCAAAATACTCGGCACCAGACTTTGTAGTTAGTGGACTTAGTGGACAAACTGAAACATTTAGGAAAGTATAAAATAAACCATATTTACTATTTTTAATAGTGACTAACAGACCTGTGTATCTCAGTATAGTCTGCATCATCATCATCACAGTTTATCAAAGATTAGTGTTGCATTTCTGTCCTAATTCCAATTATCTTATCCTTTGTTGGGGTGGTATTCATCATCCCGTCTCTGTAATTGGGATCCTGTGGAGTCATCCATCACGCAGACATTGCAAAGAGATGACACTTTATTGATTTCACGGGGCATGCCTGGGCTTAACCACATCAATCTCCAGGTGACAGTCTCTGCAATAATTGCGTGCCACTACTCCTAGTGGCTATTCTGACCATCTCGCTGACCAATTAACCAGCCCGGGATGCCACGCAGGTGCAAAGACTCATAACGAGGCTGTTATGATGAGTTGAAACTGGGATAAAGCTCGACCTGCTCTCTAAATATGAGGAGCTTTCATTTCTAAACATTCGACACAACTAGCTTTCTTGACACAAAGAAAAAACATTTTTTTTAGAGGCGCGACGTTTACTCGACTAATCGATTAGGCAACAGAAAAAAAAAAAATCAACAGAAAAATAATCGGCTATTAACTTTTGTTGATAAACGATTAAATGTCATTCAGCCTCTCAACTATAAAGATGTCCTTCTTTTCTCTATTTTATATATATTAAACGTAATGTCTTTATGGGTATTGGACTGACAAAACATGACGTTTATAGACATCACCTCGGACTGGGAAGGACATTTTTCACTATTTTTTGAAATTTTATTCGCCAATTGATTCTAGACAATAATCGGCAGGATAATCAATAATGAAAAGTTGTTGTTAGTGGCAGCCCCACATTTTTTTGCTGCAGGTCTTTGAACCAGGGTGCCACCAACCTGCACTTTCGCTCGCTAACAGCTTATATAAATAAAGTCCAAACCATCTGCCTTGACTTTTCTTTTTGCAGTTTTCCTCCCTTCCTCCCTCTTCCTTGAGCAGAAATCATTGGCTGGCATACTCTAACGGCTCTGTTCATGACATGCTTCATGAAGACTGGGAGTTGCATTTAGCTCCGGGTTAGCAGGGGGAATTTTGCTTCTCTGCTCTACTTGGCACTGGCCTACAACACTGCCTGATGTCAGACAGATCACAGCCAGGAAGACTGGCCCTCTTCCCTTGCTCCTGGAAAAAGAAATGTTACTAACACTGAGACAAATTTTTTTTGGCTTGGGAGGGTTTGCACTATTGTAGGTTTTCAAGCACATGATCCCACTTTTTCCACATGAAGCTAGGTTCTTGCCACATAAAAGCAAAGGAACATTATTATTACCACATTGTCTCACAAGTCTCTCAGTTGAAATGCAATGTACTCCTAGATTAGGTTTTTATGAGAAAGGTATTTCTTTGATTTCATCGACTCTAAATATTTATATTTACATCAGTTCTAAATAACTTTAGATTACAGAGCAGAGGTTACAAGCGCTAGAGAGCTACTTGGACTGTAGAGGCCTCATGCCTAGCTTCTCATTTATCATAGTTAGCTCTAGGTTTTGTCCAGAAGTCCCTGATTAGGTTGTCTGAGTTTAATGAGACATATCGGAGCTTGTGACTGAGAGATCACTGCACATTGATCCAGCATGTATTCCAAACATGCTAATGAAGGCTGTAGCGTCAATGTACTGGTCATATCAAGTCAACTAGGGATGTTCACTTTATGTACTCCGTAACGAAAAAAAAAGAAAAACTTAATGTACTTCCATTTTTGTCACTGAAAATGTAAGTGCTAACCCACCCCCCCCCCCCCCCTCAATTATACATATTCAGCCTGGTTGGATATTGTTTGACTTGCAGAGCTTGAAGTTGAAAACCCATTTGTGACCACTGACTGAAAAATGTACCATTTTATATTCCACAAAATAAAATGATGCCCAAACGGGCGACAGTTTCTTTCTCACAGGCCTCCTGACCTGTGGTCACAAAACCAATTCAACTACGGATGCGTGATGATATCAGCGTGTCGTTTGAATCGGCTGATAAAGGCACTCTTGTATGTGCATGCGGCACAAACAGTTGACTAAGACATTTTCTCGTTTTGCCCAGTGAGTATGTCCATCCATTATCTATCACCGCTTATCCTATTCATCACAGGGCTGACATATAGAGACAAACAACCACACACACACCTACGGGCAATTTATAGTCGTCGATTAACCTAACCACTGTGGGAGGAAGCCGGAGTACCCGGAGGGAACCCACGCAGACACAGAGAGAACATGCAAACTCCACACAGAAAGGCCCCGGCCCGGCAAGACCTTCTTGCTGTGAGGCGACGGTGCTAACCACTGCACCACTGTACCGCCTCCAGTGAGTATGTACATTTTGAAAAATATGTTGATGAAGACTCTCAGTCATCCAGGTCATGGTATATATAGGTGCTGAAAGAAGGCAACTGGAGCAACTCAAGCAAGTCCAGTTGTCTTCTTTCAGCACTTAGATATACATTTTGAAAATCAATGTTTTTTATGTCTGTATCTGTCAGTGCTCCATCACAATAAGAGTAGGCATAATACATTGTTCCACTACAGGAGAGACTTTGTTCTCTGCAATTAGGTGGGAAACAAATATGTGCATATATCAGCAGCAGCATCTGCAATCGGCCTAAATGAGTTGGAAAATATCAACATCAATCCAAAAATTTGTTTTGTTGAATCCCACGAGATTTTATTAAAAGTGTCCCCCCTTATTGAGAATGTGTTTTTCTGCTGCCTGTGCATGACTTCGGCATAGCTGTATGTTTGTTATTACCATGATCACAAAACTGCATGTAAAACTGTTTGTCATCAATCAATAGAGAACCAATGTTTCATTAGCATATAAAAGCTGAGAAATTCTCCAATGATTGCCAGGAGGAATACTTGACACACGAGTCACATGAGATTACTTTTCTTTCGAGGTCATATTGCAGCACTCACCTACAAATGAGACCTCCCTTTCGCTGGTGATTGATTAGGCACAAATTCCAATTCATCAAGCCCGTTGCAGTTAATATATCTTACACACCACAACATTTACTTTACACGCATAAGAGCAGAGCAAACACCATCAATAAAGACCACATGTAAAAGAGTGATGGAATTTCTTGATAAATCAACAAAGAGATAAATTTCCCAAGGTTAGCTTTGTCATATTTTCTCAATTAGAACATTCACAACGGGGAATGTGTTTGAATGGTACGCTGCAACATTTATTTCTGTATGTGAGTAAAGTCCATTTAGATAAGACGTTGCGTGAACCCTGTGTTATTTCCCTACGCAAAGACAGACAGAAGAGGCTGACACTGTTGAACAGAGATACAGCAGAAAAACATGAGTGGCATTTAGTAGCTGGCATTCAGGATTAGCTTGAAGTGACTCCATTGTCTTTCTGTCTGCGTTGACACATCTACTGACAGGTTAACCAGACTCTTTTCACCAGCCTAATATATTTTCCTTGAAAAGGTTATTCTCTCTTTTTCAGACAGGAGACAGCATGACAATATGTAAACAAAATAACTGTAACTATGGCTATTGTACCTGTCCTACAGATGCAGAGACATTAGCAAATATTTGTCTGTCCATGTTTTAAGACAGATTCTTGCAGCAGTTACACAAATCTCAGCGATATTTTCCTCTCGTTGTGTCACACTTGCAGTTTTTTTGTGGGTGTCAGGCTGCCTACAGTTGGGACATTAACAGCCGGAACCTGGCATGTTCTTGTTGACTTGTGGTGCCTCACCTCGGTGCAGCCTCTTGCCTGTCAGATGGAGCCCTGCTGGAGGCCTGTCCCATGGGCAATGCATTTTTAAATGGGGGGAGCGCGACCCCACCATCCCTGCCATTCACCCACGCCTCATTAACCTCCCACTGATTGATAAACAGTTAGCTGCTGCTGCCATGCGGGGTTGGAGGCTCGTGGAATTAGACGCGTGATGTTGTTGGTTGGTGGTTCATTGCTCGGCTGGGATGAGATGAAACCACAAGTAGTGACAGCTGGGTGATGTAAATCTGAAGGTGTTCTGTATACGTGTGTCTGTGTTTCTGCACTGTGTTGACTCAATGATGCAAATGGAACACCTGTACGGTCTTCCTCTGTGTGCTGTCTTGCATGTGTGTTGCACAGATTGTTAAATCTGTCTTTAAAGGTGTAATTTGTAAGATATGGCCAGAATTTCAGTTCAAAACATTCAACAAACTACCAACAGAATGTGAAGAAATAACAGTCTTGCAGAGATATCTACTAGAGTTAGCATGCTAACCAGCTAGCCCGGGCCTGTCCTGCCTCGTAATACCACTTTGTATCTCCTGAGTTAGTTAGTCTACCCCCCGTAGTTTCAGCTGGGAGATGTATGCAAGCATTGAGTTTTCTAAGTTTGACAAGCTCTCTTAGCGTTAAGTCTGCTAAGTAGTATCATAGGGGTCATAGTCCTTGTCACCTCCATACTGTATCGCCTGTCGTCAAACTGGCCTCTGCCAGTCTCGGAGGCTGTGTCTGGTCCAAGTCTGGTGTCCAGCCATGTTCACCGGGAGGCTGCTGAGCCAGGTTGAGTTGAGCCGCGTTGACCGTGGTGACTTCGCCATGATCTGAGGTCAGGCAGATACAGTCAGCTAAAGGGCCATTAGCTAGTGAAAAACATTTTAGTTTGTTAGCTAGCTCCACGGGTAACTGAGCTAACGGTAACTATAGCTCCAGTCAAAGATAACTATAAGCAATTTGCGGTCACTCTGATGATATGTGGACCCGTACATTTTTGGAGCTACTTTCAAATTCTGGTCATATTTTACAAGTTGCTCCTTTTAAAAAATTGTCAGTTTCCCATTCGAACGTTGGAACACATTTTGCTTGTTGTAAGCATCAGTTCTGTTTCTACTAGCCATGAAAAATTCCTTCCTAATGGCACATAAGTGGTAGGGGAAGAAATCTACATTCCTTATTCTCTGTCAAACGTTTAGCAGAAGTGTATATAAGGTCAGTCAGAGTTAGGTAAAAATCAAATGGATGTCATTATGTATACTTTACATTTCTGCTGCTGACCAGTATCTAGCCAGTATAGTTCAGCTTGAGTCCTGCTTTTACAGTTTACTGCTCTATTCTGTGAACCATTTGCATAATGCTTTCCTCATTATGCACAGGGGTTAACTGACATTGCCAGGAAACCGTCTAGTCTTAGCACCCATTATGCTGTTATGCTGCAAACCACGTGAATTAGCACCCCAGGAAAGCTAGTGACAAGCCACGTCAGTTCCAGTTCCAGCAGATTGCGAAGGTATCCAAGCAAAAGGTTACCAACCAAAGAATGGTAGTAACAAACCTCTCATTTAAAACCACTGGCCTCTCATTTATTACTCTTGCTCCATTGGTGACTAGATCAGTCGTCTGTTTTGACAAAGACATGGTCACAACTGGCTTCTCAGTCCTCTTTCTGGCACATCTACTTCTTCATAGCAGCCTATGCAGGAAATTGGCTGAGTAGTGAAGGACTATTAGTTTTCTTTCTCTGGCATTGCTGTCAGTGCAAATCTGCCAATAATGATATGCACATGGACAGTCCATACTACAATGCCTGGAGCAGATTTTAGCCCACTTTTTCAGGTGAACTAATATACAGTGATTTGGTTTTAACTCTTGGAAAAGGCATTCCTATTGCCCAACCTGTAGGTGAACCAATCTTGTATGTGAACTAAGCTGCTACTTTGGTCAAACGTACATTAAATATAGTAAATCTACTTCTAAATGCTTCTGTGCACAGGTTCTTGTTTGGAAAACGCTACTTGCTGGTGCATTCAGGGAAGCTCCAACATTTGAGAGAGTTAATTGAGATGAGTAGAAAACAAGGAAGGGCTGCCTCAAAAGCATGAAATGTGTTCTCCCTGTTAAACAGAGTGGTGACAGCTTATATCTTTGCTGTAATGCACCAAGCTTTGATCAGTTACCCTGCAGTGACTAAAATGTCTGCGGTTTAATTCCTGCAACGACTGTGCGTCCTCTTTCGGAGTCCTTGAGCGAGACGCTGAACCTCATTCATTGAAAGTCCCAATAAAAACGTAACATATGGATGACACATGGGTGTCTGCAGCGTGTTCTTTTACATCCTCACACTCACAGACACATTCACACACACACACACACACACTCACCCCACTGGATTGTCTGTTGTGGGCAGATGTTGAGGTTGTGTGTCCGACCGAGAGCGCAGACCTAATTAAGACTGAAGAAACACATCATTTTATTTGGCTCTCTCTACTCTTTGGCCTCGCTTTGATCCAATGATTATTACCAGCTCTTTGGCTCTGCAGAGGAGTAGAGGGTGGGGAAGCATTGTGTCTCATGCTGACAGATTCCAAACAAAATAACCCCCCTCCCCGGGTTGTTACATCTGACACTCCCAGCTGGGTTGTCAGCGGTGAGGTCAGTAAGAGAATCCAGCTGCCTGCTGAGGTTTGTTCCTCTGCTGTGGATTAGCACCAGCCAACCATCTGCTGGTGTCCTGCAGTTAATACTGTACATACGCTCTCTCTATGAACAATGCATGGACACACAAAGCCACAAACACTGTCATTCTCACTTGTACAAATCATGAACACAAATACACATGCACATGCTGTAATAATTAACCCAGGAGGGGTCCGCATAGCTTTTGTTAGATCTCATCTCATTCTCATTGTTGGATCTCATCTTGCAATACTGCAACTACGAAGACCTTTTTTCACTTAATCAAACACGCTGGTATAATGCTTGGTCCAGTGTGTGATTTTAGATTGCATGCTGACGTTCTGGAAGCAAAAGAGGTGTGACATGTAACAAAGCAACACATGTATCAGCGTGTGTCCTGTCCTGCGGTCTCTTTTTTCACAGACATCAATTTGGCTCCATTACTACCTGCAGGCTTTAAGGCAGAACAAAAATGTCCCCTCCCATGTACCTTTTATATACGTTTGAACCTTTTATACAGGATGGTGAGGCGGAATAACAGCTCAACGTTCTCACTATGAACCGGCTGTGTAAAAGGGGTTAGTGTCAAGTAGTTTCAAAGGCTTGAAAAATCTAAGGAAGACTAACATTTTTGTAGTTTGCTACTTCTTGGAGGACGGCAGCTGTAGCATACTTGGATTCAAAACAGTCGCAATGGATTCCAATGGTGGCCCAGGGCCACAGCACAGATTAAAAGCATCAAAATGTCCAGAGAAACTTCTCAAACCCAAATCTTGTAGCATAATCCACTTCGATGTTGTCCATCTGTATGTTCAGTATGAACACACATGGGTGGCTCAGGAGGTAGAGCAGATTTCTCCCTCATTCACACACCGTGAGAGGGGCTGGCCTGTGCATGATGTGTGAATGAGGGGCAAATATGTAAAGCGCTTTGTCCATGTTCAGTCCATTTACTTTAACAAAGTAGAGTATTTAGCAGCTGGAGGAGGAACTTGGGGAAGTACTGGAAGAGCTCATGACAAATAAATACTTGCCACAATGCCCAACGTAGTTGTTGTCTCCAGTCACTACTTAACTATTTTCATGAAAACTATTTCCATCAGCTGAGGAATGCCATCAGATGTGGTTTAAAGCTTTGCAAACAACAAGTGGGACCTTGTGTTGAGAGTTTTTGTGTCAAAATACCGTTAAAAAACAAAATGTTTTCATATCATGTATCTCTCAGATGACAAATATACAGTATGTGTAAAAACTGTTGTAATTCCTAAAAGGTTAATGCAATTCTTTTGTTAAACCCCTTGAATTAAAGCTGAAAGCATACACTTCAATCACATCTTGATTGCTTCATTTCAAATCCATTGTAGTGGTGTACAGAGGCAAAATTACAAAAATTGTGTCACTGTCCAAATCCTTATGGACCTGGCTGTAGTTCCATATACTGTCACCATGGCCCATGATGCGGGGGCAGCACAACTGTTTGCCAAAAATCAGAAAAAGCATGACAAAAAGTTTTGTTTACCTTGGTGATGGCATATTGCAGCTTGCCGTAGCCGTTTCTTCTTTTACCGTTCCTCCCTGCAATATTTAAATGCTTAAAAGTCCAGATCAGACACATGGAGCTGCTACACAGCAAAAGCCCTGGCTGACCAGTGTAAAGCTTTAATTGCGAAGCAGTGATAACAGAATTGAGTTTGCTATGATGGAGATAAGTGAGCACTTGGTCGAAATTAGAGCGGGGAAAAAAGGCATATTATCAAGGTATTGCTGTAATTTGCCCTGAAGGTGACCCCTGGATTTATGCTCCTCTTTCATCAATTCTTACAGAAGTAGAAAGAGAGCGCATGGCAGAATCCCTCTGTTTGCCTGCAGTAGAGATTCACTGTTGATGTATTGTGCTTTCTAGATATATAAACTGTAAATGGATCAATTGGTAACCTCAGAGAGTCACTTTATACTGTTATTGATTCCCATCTGTAACTAAAATGATTTCTTCGCTGTTTTCCTGTCAACATAATCTCCCCATTGCCTTTTTTTATCAGATCATAAATGTCCATCTGCTCATTACTCGCTACTGTCTGCAACGTGTAAACTAATTACTGTTCTGTCATATCACATGGAATGAGTTATGGATTGATATTGAATGCATCTTCATGGTGCATGCATGTGGTGGGAAAGTGGCTAAAAGAAAACATCACAGCAGCCCTTTAAAAAAAAAAAAGAAAGAAAAGAAATCGATTTTCTACTTTAATGTTTTCTTCTTGCCAGTTTATGCTCTCCTAAAGCAGGGTTAAGTTTAAATCACATCAGACAGTTTATCTTCCATGCAAGACCGGCAGTGGTGAAATGGCCATTGTGGTTGATTTTATTTATTTATTTATTTATTTATGATGAACCCCCTTAGGTTCACATGTTTTTGTTTATCATTTCTAGGGGGCTGTTTGCCAGTAACTACACAGAAACCCATTACCTGGAAGATGGCAGTGTGGTCACAGGCTCTCACAACTTCATGGTATGTTTTAAATAACTTTTTATTCTCTTTTTTCATTGTGGTTGACACAATGAACTCTATGATGTTTTCCTCATTATCACCCACCCAGCAGCTCTTATGAATGTTGGCCTTTATTGGGAACCCTTCTTCTTGTGAAGTTCTTCTTTATTGTGCTCCTATTGGGGTCAGTGAAGAAATAAAGAAAAGTTGATGTTGCAGTTAGACCAACTTTTCAAACTGCTTGGAATTGGGTAGTCTTGCCCACGAAGAAGCCCTTGTAGGTGAGTGGGCCCATTTTCGTTCTCTGCCAGCCAATTTATATTTGATGAAATAAAAGGCGGACAGAGGTCAGAGAACAGTCTCAGGTTTAGGAAACGGCTTAAGTCTTTTAGAATAGATAGACAATGGAGGGATTGTTATGCGGATCTGCAGGAAAATGTTGAATTAGTGAACATGCAAGTGCACTTCAGAAGTCACAATGGAATATCCAGCACCTATTCGTTGCATTTATGAGACTTGTACTTGTTAAATTGAGATTGCACTTTTAACTAAAATACATCTGGTAAGTACTTTCAGTATTCTCCAAGGATCTATTCAGTATTTTTTCTTTTACTAATGTGGACTCCAAATCAAGGCAGATGTACAGAGTTTACATAGAGAAGTTCATTTTACCACAGCTCCAACTGGGTAAAGTATTAGCTTTTATACTCTATAATTTACAGATATATACTCTTTTTTTCCCCAACCATTGGGTTGTGGAGTCCACAAAGCTTAGTTGAGTTTTCCACATACAGTATGTTCTGCTTTCAAATACAATGGGTCTTTGAAACCATCTTCCATGGATCCATAAATATCCCTATTTATTTTGAGATTCTGAAATAGCAAGATTATTAGGAAATTGCATGTACTGTAATGAATGCTGTGGCTTGACTATGTGGAACAGTTTCTGTGCCTCAAAACCTCCACCTGCTTGCCCGATTTGATCGATTGCAGTGATTTACTCATGTGCAGTCTGGAAGGCAATTTAACATCTAATTTTTGTTCACATACCCAGAGCGCATAATAATAGACAGCATGTGAGGTCTGTGTACAAAACGCCTGGCCTACTTATTCTGAAATCCACAACAGAGGAGAGTAATATAATTCAATAATGGGATAGTCTTTTCCACTGGAGATTGCTATGAGACCATCACTGGCTGGGCTCGGCCAGCACGTCAGAATTGCTACCAAGAAGTTGAAGCGGGTCAGCTCAGGGTGGACTGAGAGTCCACAACGTAGGTAGCTTGGGATGAATGGATGGTTAGATGAATGGATAAATGTGTCAGGCTGCAACTAACAGTCGTTTTTATTATCCTGATTAATCAATTAGTCCTTAAGTCTCGAGAATAATGTTTGAGAAATAATGAAAAATGCCCATCACAGTTGCCATATGATGCTTAGTTATGTTATGTTTTGTTTGATTAACAACCAAAAGAAATTAAATGACAATTATGCAAAAGCAGCAATTCCTCATATTTTAAAAAAACAAACAAAAAAACGGCAAAAGTGTTGCATTTTTGCGTCATGTTTGCATCGAATGACTTCCTAGTGATTTTCTGTCGAGCACCGAGCAGATTAATCAACGAATAAACTCTGCACTAGATGGATGGTTGGATTAAAGATTTAATGGATGGACCAAACAAATCACCACCAGTAACCTGTATTTACCAGCTCAGTGACTTACCAGCTCGGGAACTCATAGAAATCTTTTGACCTCCATTCCTCCATCTCCATCCCTGCTCTCATTCCTCTCTCATGACCACAGCCAGCTCTTCATAGGAGGGTCTTTTTACTGGAAACGACCAGATCTTTTGAGACTGATCCATTGTTAATTTATTTGTCCTGCCGGCAGGGAGGAGACTGATATAGGGATCTGGGCAAGGGATCCAGAGGGTTCAGTTGTGTGTCAAAGGCAAGGTACTGCTGAGAGTGACTTCAGAGGGATTCAGCCCTCCCTTGGTTCCCTCCGTCTGTTTTACATCCTCTCTCATTCTCACTGAAACTCCACATACAATACAATAAAGGAGTGCCCTGTGCTGTAACAAAAGCCATCTATTGGGACTATGAATCACTGGCATGGATCTTTAAGAGTTAATTTGGAATGATAAATGCATAGGTTTTATAAACAATGTAAAGTTCACACCCGGGGTTTTCTCCCACAATAATCTTGGTATTAGTTATTAATCTTCCTTATTGCAGATATGAAGGCGTGAGCACTTTCCTTTCTCACTTCTTTCTGCAGAAACCTTAGAAACAAAAAGTCTATTCATATCCCTTCTATCGATGCATCACAGTCATGATCTCATCAAAGAAACATGAGGTGGTAGCATTAAGTCAGTGCACTAAATCCAGCCCTACTCCTCCCCATAACACTAAAATTTCATATTTCATGTAATGGGCTGTCCTTTCTTTGCACCTTTTTACCTCGCCATAATGGATAGTTCTCTTCCAGTACACCTTGAGGTAAAGATATGGAAAGTGGCCAAACAGGCGAGGGCCTTCAAGGCTTTGGGTCCGCTTTGTGAACGTCCTTGTAAATAAGATATTGTTTTTTGGGCAGTAGGGTTGGATACCACTAGCCAAATCCATTTTTCAACCCTGTCGGCAGTATGAATAAGGTTCATGTGCTATACGTACATAAGTGAAACATAAGTGCTGTGGGGTTTATGTTTACTGTCCAATTTCCTTACAAAATTAACTTTTTGCAAATTAGCATTTTAGATTTTAAAGGATTTAGTGGCATCCAGTGGTGTGGTTACAGATTGTAACCAACTGAACACCCTTTCTCTCACCCTTCCCAACGATGGCCGCTTAAAACGCAAGAAAACTCAAAATGCCTTCTCTAGAGCCAGTGTTTGGTTTTTCCGTTCTGGACTAGAAACATGAAAGTGCAATATGGCGGATAAATAAATAATATGCTTATTCTAAGGCAACAAAAACTTCAGGTGTTTTTACACTAATGAAGAAATTATTAGAAATATTATATTCCATGTCTGCCCCTAAATCTCCCTAAATCCTACACACTGGATGATTAAACATAATCATTTTGGAGACAGGGTTGTCACACTGGTTCCAAGTTTTGGTTCCAAATTGTTGACTTAATGAACAATTCTCTTATCAAGTCATTTTTTCCACTCTTTCATTAGCAAAGGGCAAAGAACAAACTGTTCAGATGTAAGAGATGTAATATGTGATGTAATATATCTAACAAAACTTTGAATATCAATGTTTTTTAAAGTTCTCAAAGCACTGTTAATTGATTTTTCTGTCCCGCTGGGAGCCGCAGAACACTGATATATTATCACCGCACAAAATCATTTGGCAAATGTATTAGCAGACAATTCCCTAATTAGTCCAGTAAGTCTAGTAATTACACTTCTTTTATCTCTGTCTTGGTCTGTTTGGTCTGCTGCTAAATGTTCATCAGCTTGTCACATTTTAGCTGCTGTTTTGCTGCTGCAATGGAAATGCCACAAAAACCTAGAGTTGCAGGACGTAAATTCAAAGAGTCGGATGGTAATTAATCTCTTTAAGCAACCCCTTTCACATACATATAGTAATTTCATCTATTGCAAATATAAAAATGTTTTTTTTTTTTTTTTTAGGGATTCAGATCCAATAAGTGGATTGAATACTAAATTTAGATTTGAAAAGTGCTATTCAATTCAATGTGAGAAACCATTACTTGAATTAACTGTTTTATTGCAGAATTACTGTGAACAAGTACTGTGATGCAAGACTAAGCAAGGATCCCCTTTAACACCAGAAACCCATTCAGACACTGAACATGCAAAATCAGCAGCCTTGAGAGGTTAGCCACCTTGAAGGAGGCCGGACATTGAAATTTACTGCCTACACTCTATATTTAGAGGCAGTCAAAAGGGGTGGAAAACTCACATTTCCTTGTTTTCCAGAACAGGGTGGCAGAAGGGCCATTGGTCAGACCTCACCTGAGCTAGGCCGTTTAATTGTAGCAGAAGGGCTGTTTTCACTCTAAACCAGACATTTCCTCCCCGCCCTCTCGCTGCCAGGCCTGTTTCAATAAACATGGGCTTAATTCACTTTCTCTACTCCCTGCTGCAGCTTGACAGGTGGTCCATGAAAGCGGGTACCTGGGAATGCAGCAGCCAGCAGCTGGTTTGTGCTGGGAAATGTGAAACTCTGTACAGATTTCAGCCATCGTTTGCCTGTGGTGATGACTGAGAATGGGTGCTGCTAACCCTGCAAAAGACTGTTCCCCCAGAGTTAATGAGCTCATATTTCACTGTTATCATCTGGAACTGGTGCTGTACTGTGCTAAAACCTAAAGACATGTTTTGTTTCACACTGGTCCCACGTCCTGTTTTGAATTTTTAATACTCATTACTCTTTTTGTTTGTGCTCCCTCAGGCAAACTGCTACTACCACGGGGAGGTGGAGGGTCATATCAACTCGGACGTGAGCCTCAGTACCTGTGCTGGTGTTAAGTATGTTTGTTTTTTTTCTTTCCTTTGTGGAAAAACTATAAAGGACGCCAGTTATTAATTAATGCTTGGAGAATTAATTAAGCAAACGGAAGCCAAGCTCAGCTCACAATCTGACCTTAAAGCCAGCCCACATCAGCCGTTTGCATCCAATTGGCAGATCTCATACAGTGCACAATATTTTAGCTGCTTTGGCCTGCCTACTCTTCCTGCTAGAGGTGGGAGGTTCGACTCCTTTTACTGAATCGAGTTTGTATGAGTCACTCACCAAAAAGAGTCGGGATTTCGAGTCACAGTCACCCAGAACCCGCCACCGCAGCCGCGGGCCCCAGCGCCCATAGAGCATACGCACAAGACGGTCGAGCGGCTCTAGCCGGCTAACTTCCGGTTTAGTGCTCGGCTAACTTAAATGGGATAAAATGTTTAATCCTGTGGCTCTTCTAGACTTTTGAAATGTTATTGGACCGAATG
>JBBPCS010000001.1:3087005-3104094 GCA_037974645.1 Hollardia meadi
GTGATCATATGGAGATTTTGATCTCCATAAGTCTTCTTTTTTTTCATATGGAGATTTTGATCTCCATATGATCACCACCATATGGCGATATGATCTCCATACCAAGCTGACTGGCTTCCTCGGTAATATTTGCCACGCACCGCCACTGCCTCCACCCCCTTGTCCTTTTTATGCTGTGTCTGACTTAATCCATGTTATTTTCTGTTGTCATTGATGCCTACTCTGTTCTTCACCCCAGGCGGTATTTGCCGCTTAGCTCGCTGCCTTAGTCTTTCCATGTAGGCACATAGAAAGCCAGGGGCTGTGCTCTCCCAGAACAGAGCCATACCGCGAAATATAACTTACTGCAAATGGTAGGCCTGGGGGGGCTGGAGCCAATCCCAGCTGACATTGAGCAAGATGCAGGGTATATCTCGGACAGGTCCCTAGTCAGCCACATGTTGTTTGGACTTTGGAGTGTTTGAGGAAACTGGAGCGAAATGATTTGAACCCAGAACTTTCTTTCTTCAGGCGACAGCGCTAACCACTTGTCACAAGTCTCCATAAGCAAATTACAAAAGATGCTCACCATTACGTAGAAGAAGACCAAGTTGTTTCAAGGCGTAGGCGTATTCATTTGCAATTGTGAATTTCGCAACATTACTGCGCTGAGATGACACCCTACGCTGTTGGTAAGGAATAAACATGTGAGGTTTTAGACAAGTGAGAACTTTGAGTGTTGGAAACACTCTGTTTGCGGATGTCAAACAAGAGTAATGATTGTAGTAATATCATTGGAAACCATCTGGAATGTTTTCACAAACCAGCCGAATGTCACCCTGTGCTGAGTGATTCGCCTGTGAGGCCCTCGCTGTTAACCTAATATTTATTTATTTATTTATTTTAGTTGAGTTTATTTTAGTCTTTATGCAACAAAAAAGAAAGAAGGAAAGAAAAAAGAACTTTGACAGAAGGCTACAGATTGCTTGGCTCAGCAAGACAAATTGATTGGTTTGGATTGGCAATGCTCAGGCTTTTGGGGATGTTTAGTATGATTTCACGTGGTTGTGAATATTGTGCAAGGTTTGTGAGAAACTCATATTCTATCCAAACTCACTGCATGAGAATGTCACTCTAAATCACAGAGCCGACTGTTAAAACATGAGAAAAGTTAAGAAAGAGAAAACAAAGGCCAACGGAACTAAAAAACTAAGAGATATTATTTACTACCCTTCAAACGGAATGTCTTATTACTTATTCTATGGCACTATTATTACACTGCATGATGTACTGAATGTGCTCATCACTAATGATGTATCATCTTTTCTCATTATGTTAGGATGTCACACATAAGTCAGGATCTTTTCTACTTCAGCCAAATCAAGATTAACATTGTATTTTCACCATTTGTTTCAATGCAATTCCGGTATTTAAATTCTATGTAAAATAAACAGAATTTGATGCATCACCTCGTCTAACCTCTGAGAAATCTTTCCATGCACTTCTTCCTCTCTCTGCAGAGGTTTCATATCTCTTGAAGGCAAATCCTATGTACTGGAACCATCTCCTGATCACTCTGATGGGACTCACTGGATCTACACAGCTGAACACCTCAGTTTTGCTCCTGGCACCTGTGGCCATGATTTCAACATATCCTATCCCAATGAATATGCAGACAGCAGTCCATTCAGGACATTCAGCTCAAGGGTAAGGATCATTAAATTGTCTGCATTTTCTATGTCTATACTCCAGTGTCTATACTGATGGTGTTATTTGAAAGAAAACAACTATCTTCTATCGAGTATTGTATGCTTTTATTTGAAGAGCATGAGAGCTTACAGGAAAAAAGAGGTGGTGGAGATAAACAAACATCCCCAGGCCAGACTTGAACTGGGGAAGTTGCAGCTCACGTTCAGCACCTGAAAGGCAAAATGAGTATAAATAATAAGCGGAATTAATACCTCTTAGCCATCACTTATGACCTTCTAGAAGTATGTGATAGTGTCTCAATCTGCATAGACCCTGCCTGTATTTCCCGTACTTTAGGCACTGGAACGGAGTGCAAAGAGGTGCAACAGAGAGAAAATGTATTTTAAAAGCCATTCTGTAATTCAGCCACTTTTGACCTCATTAGATCAGGCCAAATTAATTATACCTGATTCACGATAGACAATCCACTGGAAGTAAATCGTTAAACCCTACATCTCCAAACCTCTTTTTATAAGCATTCTTCATTGCTATCTCTATCGATGAGGCTGATGTTAATGATTGATGTCAGCATTGTCATTGCTAGCGTGCTGAGATTAGCATTAGTCATTGTTAGATTGCTGAGATTACCCTGTGAGGTTGGTGTTTTTAACCATTAAAATGTCTGACTAAATGGAGGCTTTTACTGTGCCTCCTCTCCTTGCTTACCCTTGGAGTGCTGAAAAAAATATATATTTTTAAAGACCAATTTTTAGACTCAAGAACACCTTAAGCCTCCCTAGATTTCCGGCATTTGAACCTAATTGAGGCCCTTTGCCTCTGCTTCTCTTAGTATTTGCAACTTAAATGCTTGAGTTGGTGTCACGTTGTCACGGTTCAGAGTTTAGTTTGCTATTTCCTGTCTTATTTAGTAGTTTTTTTCCCTCATGTCTTGCTTCACACTTCCTGTCTTTGTTTTTTTCCCGCCACTGTGATTATCAGCCCCGCCCTGATTAGTTTCACCTGTGTCCTGTTAGCCTGCCGTTCCCTGTGTATTTAAGTCTGTGTGCTCCCCATCTGCCAGTTTGTTGTCCTTCTTTACCTTTTTCTAAGTGTTTTTCCTTAATTTTTTATTCAATTCAATTCAATTTTTATTCTGTGAACCTTACCTGTTCTTTTTTATATTTGGGGTTTTGGATCATCCGCCTCTGCCTTGCACTTTTACAGAGTGACCTTTTTTGTTTAATAAATATCACTGACTGCATCAGCTCTGCCTCCATAGACTGCATTTTGGGTTCAAATCCTCATGGTCATACAGCACAAGTGTGACACACGCTGTGCTCTGAAAAGGATGTGAAGAGAAAGAATCCTGGACCAACCTGCCAAAGTGAAAAATGCCTTCTTATTGTGGCCCGTATTTGGATTCTGATGCACAGAATATAAAATACTGCTCACCCTAACCCTCTTTGAAAAGATCATTTGCAATGTAGATAGTGGTAAGTGACCTGCTATGTATTTTAGAAGCCACTACTTGTTGAATTATTCACTCATTTCTTCCATCTGATATAACGGTGTCCATTAGTGGAGTGTATGGAAAGCGGGGGTTGATAAATGCCTGTAGAAAGTACATTGGCTGTTAAGTGGCAACATTTGCTCTGAGAGCGAGATCAGACTGCAGGCTTGTACGTCATGCCTTCAGCAGGACCCGGCCATCCAGAATTAAACAGATTGTCTTTTAGAAACTCCACCCTTTCCTACAGCCTACACGCAGCCCCTTACTACCCATTAGTGGGATAAATCAAAAGGGCCATGGTCCCAGGGAATCCTGGGAAGGGGGCTTTGAAGGTGATGAGCACTGATAAGATGAAACCTCAGACTCCAGTGATGTCTGTCTGACTGGTGAAGGATGGCAGGAGTGGATGTTTTATTCAATATTCAATACAAAGAGAATACATAGAAATAGGTTGTGTAAAAGTTGAAACAGATGTTCAAGGACTCAAAAGGAGGGTAAGCACACATATCATAATTGTGATGCACCATAAATGTGAGGGACTTTCCATTTTCTTCAAACAAATTTTTTTTTTTTTTTTTTTTTGCAATTTATTAATCTTTTCCTGTAGGTTTATGTTGAGATTGACTGTATTTTCAGGAAGCAGGCGGCCAAACATATGGCTGTGCTGGCTAAAACATCCTGGACTTTCAAATTGATGGTTTTTATTTATTTATGCAGTAAACAGCACAAAGCAGAAGTTCCAGGCAGACACAAACAGAGGGGGAATAAGATAACAAAACAAAAAAAAGCGAAAAAAAGACTCGTATTGATGATTTATACCAGTGTGAAAAATATAGTTCAATTCTCCTGCATAAGGGGTCTTTTCCATATCATTTAATATTTTTAATGTGCTCACAGTGTTCCCTTTCAGTTCTTTAAAATACTACATCCCTACCCCTCCTAACACAGCAAGAGATGTCAGAGTTGGAAAGGAAAACATCTCTACTAAATGAAGACAGATGTGGTTCAGGAGGGAGGTGGATAAACATGGTAATCCCGCGGCTGATTAAAAAAGTGAAAACAGAAAAAAAAAAAAATAGTGGAGTGAGTGATCTTATTAGTGGCAAAGAGAAGATACACCGAAAAGTGGAAAATAAAAAAATTGTTGTACTTGGTGGCATGCACGCAAGCTCACCTCAGCACGTTTCACATGGGCGCCGAGGTGTGCTGCTGCTGCTTTGGTAAGCTACGTTGTGCCCTGCTTGAGGGTCTAAAGATAAAGAGGCATGTTGGCAGGGTGTCCCTGGTTGATGAGAGTCAGATGTGGTAGGGGAGAGTGCAGAGATATGATGGCTAGCTGACAGGAACAGGACATCAATAACATGAGTTCCTGCAAATCTCTATTGTCACAATATGGACATTTGGCTGTCCAAGATGTCAAACCTGAACACAACACACAAGGTTATTTTGGGAGTGTCCTGTCTTCCATGGTTGAATTTGAATATTGGAGTAGAATATAACATGCAGAGGGTTAATTTCTATGGATTGAAAGAACAGGTGGTTGGCAGCCTAAACTAAATTGTAGAGTTTGAGAACGGAGGTTCAGTTTTGATCTTTGGAAACAGTAGCGTGGATGGTGAAGAGAAGCTAATCACAGCACTACATTATTCAGTTTTCATCTTGAGCCAAACCTCCATTTGCTTAATGAAAACTGTGAGATGTGGATGATAACTTTGAAGAGACTACATTGGCCTTTGCTCTTAAATTCTAGCTATTTTAAGAACACTGGCCTCTTTCTTTACTTTACTTCTCTGATATTGAAGCAGCAGTGGTGTGTAAAACAGGAACTGAAGGAAGAAAAGGGAGAACGTATTGTTCTTGTTTGCCATTTACCTGAAATTGAGTCTTTCAAATTGAATAAATTAATAGTAAATTTGTTTTATTGACATCTACTGAATTGGATGCAGAAACCAATTTTTTCCATTTTCCAGTGGTAGCTTCAGTTTTTATAGAGACAATGAAAAGAGAAGTGGCGTAAAATTTGTGTAAATTCACACCTAGCTCTAAATCGTTGGATCCTACTCAAGAACGGGGATGCTTGAACATGGTGTTCATGTGTGTGTGTCATCTCCAATGGCCTCCTAGAGACTTGGTTATCGCCATAGGGTGCATTTAGAGCACACTTGCCCATCCTGGCTTATCTATGGAGGAGGCAGATAAGAGCAGAGAGGATCCAGACTGCCAGGCCAGCAAGGATAAAGCGGCTCAGGTTGAAAGCGGGCCATAGTGTGAAGACAGAACTCTTAGCCAGCAGGATAGTATAGGATCTGCGTGTATGTGTGTGTAGATGAGACAGACCGTGATTCGTGATTCTTACTCTCTCTTTTACTTGATATATTTCAAGTGTTTTAAGTGCGTCCTCCTAATGTCATTCTTCTCTTTCTCTCTCCTCCTCCCCTCTCTTCATCTCTCGGTATATCACTTTATTGTTTCCACCCTCTATTCCCTCTTCCATTTGCTTCCTCATATCATTTCTCTTTTAAACCCACCTATTCCATGTACACTTCCTTTCGCCAACCCCTTGCAGCATAAACGCCACGTGCAGACTACGACCAAGTATGTGGAGCTGATCATTGTGGCTGACAATAGAGAGGTAAGCAGAGGTCGCACAGTCTCTACCTCTTCACCCTCTCCTGCTGATTTCCATAGTAAAGGAGTTCAGAGGTCACATACTTAGCTGCCCCACCGTCCCCTTGAGACCAAGATAAGATGGCTCCACCACTGCCTTGTTGTCAACTCCAATGTGCCCACTTATTCATCTGTTTCACTGTCCACCTCCAGCTACATCCTTCTGCATACATCACTTGACTCACGAATGAGACTATTCTATTATGGGCACTATGAATGATCGGAAATCTCAGACTTAAGATCTTAGAGGAGAAACGCAGAGAGGAGAAATGACATGAGGCATAAAGATCAATGTCACATGCTTATGAAATAAATGGTTGAGGTTAGCTCTTTAGCTCGAGCTCCATTGACACGCTCTTTGATGATAGCAACTACAACGCAAGCGCCAGTAGACGTACCATGACTGTGTTATGTTACATACAGAGTATGTCCCAAATAATATCTGAGATGATGATTAACATTCAAGAGGGGGATCGCCTCTTTTTCTCCTTGCTTTATTCTATCTGCTGGTGTGTTTCAGTTTCAGAAGCAAGGCAAGGACATGGAGAAGGTCAAGCAGCGGCTGGCTGAGATCGCCAATTACGTGGACAAGGTAACAATCAAATCGACAGAGGGAATGCAGTGCAGGAATGTGATTTGTTAGAGGTCGCGTCAAGCCTTTTGAGAATTAACCGACCCGCGAGCAGAGGCTGATTGGATTATGAATGGATGATCAATTCCATAACTCGACTGAGAAATGTTGTGAAAAGGCAGCTGTAATAAAAACGTGCCGTGAGTGGCGGTTTAATAAAACATAAACAACGGATGATTTATTCATGTGTAAAGTCGCACATTGATTTATTTTTAAGGATTTGTTTCGGAGCCCCTTGAGGTTTTTAAGCGAGGTGTTTTTAAGAGGTAGTATAAAACAGTGAAGAGAGTAACAGAAATGTTGGAAAGGACGGATCATAAGCTACTAACCTGAAACCACCCTCCTCCTCCGCTCAATCGTCAGTTCTACAGGGCTTTGAATATCCGTGTGGCCCTGGTGGGCCTGGAGGTGTGGAGTGACGTGGACAAGTGTCCCATCACTCAGGACCCCTTCACCACCTTGCATGAGTTCCTAGACTGGAGGAAGGTCAAGCTGCTGCCTCAGAAGCCTCATGACAACGCCCAGCTAATCAGGTAGACCTGCTAATGTAGCATACACATGTAATAATTGTTGTGTTGCGAAATGTATTTAACAATTATCAAGGTATGTTTTAATGCAAAACTATTTAGAGCACAAAATTAGAGAAATTAACATGGTTATATTTATAGAGTGGTTTAATTTATTGCAAGCAAAATCAAATATGATGTTTTGTAGTATGACTGCTATTTCTTCTACCCCAAAGGGACCCTGCAGTGTGGATTTGTTAGGGCCAACTTACACGATTTTTTTTCACCAGAACAAATTAATTTTCTACCTCATAAAATGTTTGCAAAACACTTTTTTTAATCAGCCTTAGCCGTTTGCATTCTTTGAAAGCCCCTTGAGATGCTAACAAAATGTAGACTGTTGACAAAATGCTAACCACCATCTAAGATTTCAAGGTTAAAATGACAAACTGTGTTAAGTGATATTTATCCAATTATCTACTATCTATTAATTATCATATCAATTTAAAATATGGAATTATATTTACTTTTACTGAAAGACTAACCCTATTAGATGCAGATGCTAGTAGAAGTTAACACCTCTTCCATTTAGTGAATGATAACAAAATGCTACCAAATATTGCTGTTAAGTGCTGAACGCTAATAATGCAATGTTAACAAAATAATCATATTTTTGTCCTAAAATGGTATTCATTCGGTAATTTTTTGTTTTGTACACAATGTCCAGCCACAAGACCTGAAAAATGTACTGATCTAAACTAATTACTAGCTAATGTTGGAATGAATTTCCTTGCCAGGCCCTGCCCATAAATCGGGATGTCAGATAAGAAAGTAGAAAAAAAGAGGAAGGTGGCAAGGGTTTTAGACCCAAATAATAATGTAATGACCAACTTTTTTTCAGTCAGGTTGCTCCCAGCTAGGCTGAAGAGGCGAATGATAGCCAGGATGTAACGTTATTTACCAAGAGCTAGTTGGCCTCAGTGAAGGAGCCACCACCACCTGTCAGAAAGAGGGTGATGTTGGTAATATAGCGACGACATTCTGCAGGTGTTTGTGTAGGAAAGAGAGAGCATGTGCATGTGTTGATATGAGGTTTTGGGAAGGGTCCAGTCATTGGACCTTTGTCAGGAGCCCGGCCATTTCTGTGGGCGTGCCTCAGGTGATTACACATAGGGTGATTGGACATGCAGGCCTTGTTGGTCAACAATGAAATGTTTCGGGCGCGTTAGAAACTCCCCCTAAAATGCTAGCTGTGAAATGCTAACACTAGCATCCACTACACATTTTCATATAGTGGTCAAAAGCTGTCTCAGGGACAGCTGTGAAGACATTGGTTAGGTCGATGATCTCTGTTTTCTCTCCCTTAGTGGGGTCTATTTCCAGGGCACCACCATTGGTATGGCACCCATCATGAGTATGTGCACAGCAGAGCAGTCAGGAGGAATCGTCATGGTAAGTAACTTATGCTCAAACACCTTTAATCAATCCTAAAGCAAATTAGTATGAAAAAAAAAATATTTGGTGTGTTGTTAAAAAAAAAGATTTATTTCATCCTTTTCATCTTCTTCGCCCTGCCCTCCTCTCCTTGCCTTGTTCTCCACTTCCTTCCTGTCTGACATAATACGCTCATATTTCTCCCCCAAGCGTCTTGTAAAGGTTGAACTAAGGATTCCAGAGCTGATATTATATTAACTTCGGGGCACACACATCACTGAGTCTTTTTCCAGGAAAGCCAATGGTATGCATAGCGCCCTCCACTTGGTGCTGATAAATCAGTGTGCATTGAATACACAAGTGGAAACCATTGCTTCTTAATGAGGTGAAACAAAACGAGTGAATCTGAGGTTACCGCATGTCACAGCCCGAATGAAAACGTAGATGTCGTAAATGACCGCCCTTTACAGAACTGCAACCCTACACTGAGGGCACGAGTCGTGTTGTGTCGGCGCAAGTCATGCTATTATTTTATGCTCTATGACTCGGAGTGGCTGTTTGTCTTGTGGCCTGGCTGGCTAGTGGTAAAGTTTACAGCTAGTCCCCAGATGGTTCTTCACTCTCATTCATCCAGATGGCAAAGTGAGGACTCATTATGATAGAGCTCGCATACATCAGGTCAGAGACATAAATGATTAGCTTCAAACCGCAGACTCTTCTGTTGGGCAAATCACGACCTTGTTGTCTGAGTTGTCTCCCTTAATTTCACAGAGTACCTTTTGAACTCATTAGGCAAATTTCCCCATGGGTCTCGTTGTTTTTTTTGTTTTTTTTATGCAGTTGAATCTTAAACATTAATTCTCAAACCATCTGGAATCTCCATTTACCAGCCCAGAATGTTACACTAATTTCATTGGTGTGCTGAAACAGAGCACAGGCATTCAGTGAGCGCTTCTTGAGCCTCATGAGTTGGTGAAGGTGGGTTTTTCCACAAAACAGAACCAGAGGGTTTTGGGTTTTTTTTGCATGAATCCAGGCTGCACAGTTGGATCACTGTAAGTATTGACATCTGATGACCATTACTTTCAACCATGCCCCCCAGCAGAGCACTTAATCAGTCTGAGCTGTACTTGCACAGCACTACTGAATAATGTACAGTGACAGAAGACTCTAGAGGCAAGGTGCTCTGAAGCATAGCTTTGCATCCATGAAGAGCTGATAGCTGCTGCCGCTATATTATTTATCTGACCTCTTCATGTGTTCATGTTTTACACACCTTGCAGGAAATCCCAGCACATCAACCGGCTGTCACTCTATGTCACTGCAACTTCATCATCACAGTGCATCGTTCTGCTTTTTTTTTTCTCCGTCGTTCACCCTGTTTGCTAGTTTTGCTCGGAGGAGGTTCGTGTCTTTATTTGTGCGGATGAAGTATAGCACATCTGGCTCTGTCAAAGTTTGCCGAGTAAGTGGAAGGTGACAGCCCGCAGTCTGCTGTTTCATTTCTCACTTCAGTGCCACAACACCGAGCAGAGGAAACGCTCTGATAAGCAGAGAACCAACAGCGTTGTTTGTTTAATCTTGGCAATATGCAATTACACTCACTTGTTTTGAGTAATGTTTCTCCAGTGGGTCCTGTGGGATACAACAGTTTGGCTATAGTATAAATTATTTATTTTATTTTTTAAATTATTTGTTATTTTCCTCAAAGTATGTCATCAGACACGTCTGTTTTTAATTGTTTACTGTTTGCTGCAATGGAACTGTACACTAAAATTTCATTATGGAGCGATGCTTGTGACATCATGTCTAGTTTAGAAATATATATGTATGAATAAGCAGCCGGCACTGCTCCAAAATTACTAGAATGCATCGGGCGCATGGCAGCAGCAGGAATCAAAACATACAAAAACTCCGGCACTCACGGATAAATAGTCTTCTCATCTATTGTGGGCAAAAACCACGGACATGTTTCAGCTAGAAGCCATCATCAGCGTGATTCAAGACAGAACAAACTGACAACGTCAGGTGAGGTACAAACACCAACTGGCACATCACTGAATGACAGAAGCCATCTGTGAATGAACCACCCAGGTGTTTGTACCTCACCTGATGTTTTAAATCGTCAGTTTTGTTCTGTCTTGAATCATGCTGATGATGGCTTCTAGATGGCTTCTTCTTTGTTTATTTGCCCAGATTAAATGAGAAGACTATTTGTCCGTGTGATGGAGTTTTTGCATGTTTTAGTTAAAAAATATACCTGATGAATCAGACTGAAGGCCGAACAGACAGAAGTAAAGAGGTTTAATATTGATGTTATGAAAATTCAGTTTCTCCATGATTGATGATCATTCTTTTTTCTTCTAGGACCATTCGGACAACCCCCTGGGCGCTGCAGTAACTCTGGCCCACGAGCTCGGGCACAACTTTGGAATGAACCACGACACGCCAGAAAGGGGGTGTGGCTGCAGGGTGACTGTAGACCGTGGAGGCTGCATCATGACTCCCTCCACCGGGTGAGTCACGGTCTCTGTCTTGACAATTAAGGGTCAATAGATCCTCAAGTTATCTGACCCCTTACTAATTGCTGCAGTATCCAAGATTGTGAAAGTTTTATTTCAGCTAGTTGGCCTTCATCAGCCTTAGGACACATGCTATCATTCACTGCTTGAGTGCACTCCAGTGAGGCCTCTTTTGGTTTGGCTTTACAAATGACGTCTGCTTCCAAAACCATCTGAAATGCATCATCATGATGTCAAACGCTCATTAAGTTTGCATTCATTTAGTCACTTATTAAATACAGCAAGTGACACACAAAAAAAATATTACATATTGTGATCATACCATATGTAAATATTATTCCACATGCTCCCCATTTGAAATTTACTGTCGTGCGGTAAGAAAATAATGCAGTTGAACTGTTGGGCCATTGAGTTTAGGGCAGATTCAACATCTGTGCTAATGCCCTGAGGCAATATGAGTCACTGTGAAAGGGAAGCCAATGGTTCAGTGGCAGTGCATGGTCCAAACAGTACAGTTTTACTGATCCTGACACAATGTAGATTATTTCCAGTAGACTAAATAAAACGGTGCATGTGGAATGCAAACTATGCTCCTCCTAGCCAGCGTATGTGAGTGAGATTTTGCACTTAATCTCAAGCAAACTTAAGTGTACCCAATTGTGTTGCATCTGAAAACATATCAAGACAGACAGTTGTAGTTATTAAATAGTTGCTCACTATGGATTGTAAGGTCTGACATCTTGTAATAGACTGAGCCGTGGGATAGGGATTTTCTGGGTGGAAACAACGGGTATCAGTTCCAGCCAATGGTCTAGTGGTCTGTGAGAGCCTCAGACTGGTGTTTATGCTGGAAACATCTCTTTGTATTTGGTTTGGAGCAAACCCATGAAAAGCAGAGTAACACTATTCCTGATTATAGACTCATAAAACAACACAGCACTAGGATGTAGATTTATATTTAAACCCTGATTGAGGTTATCCGTGGTCAACGGCTCTTTCCTAATATTAGAAACAAGATGAAGATGACATTAAAAAGAGCAAGAGCAATTCTTTTTGTCTTTCTCCTCCTGTGTCGCTCCTTGGCGCTGCCCTTTTCTTCCGTATTTACAGCCGGTTAGAGTGATTCTATTCTTTGACACACATGCAACTTTAATATCGGAAAATCTCTCTCTGCAGCGCCAAATAAATAGTTAAACACCTTTGAAAACTGTCTATTATACAGTTTTTATGTACGGAACACTTATCACCTCTCGCTGAAAATATCTGAATCTGAAGTCGTACGTAGCAGTGACCTCTAAATGTGAAAAAAATGTAGTTTGTACCAAACATAGAAGAGTGAGAAATAAATAATATATGAATATTTAGGATTTTTATTCTGCTCTCTGCAGAGCCTGCACTCCTTTTTATTCTAGCTGACAATAAGAATTAATCTAGTCCTTTTTTTTCCGCTCTACATCTCCTTATTGCTCCATATTGCTGCTCTGCTATTTAATCCAGGATTAAGCAAGCGATATATTTAAATAATTATGTTTAGGAACTCTGTTTTCCCTCATTCTATTTCCCGAGTTAATTCCAGGTCACCCCCATATACTCTGCCTGAGGCTGTACTACATCTCCCATGGGTCCAGCTCGAGCCCCTCACTGTTCCATGTTGTTAAATGCCATGTGGCCACACACACGGGCTCTGCTGCAATCACCTGCACGTTGTTTATCATCTGGCTGCCGGTTATTTGTTTATAGCATTGAATTCCATGTTTTTCTAGGCACGCCACCAGCTCTTTTCAAAGCACAATGTGATTATACAGAAAGCCTCTTCATGAGGCCAGGACTTAGATGAGTTGATACAAGAACCACACTGATTACCAGCCCCTGCAATCAGTAACTTAAAGCACTAATGGAAAGAAACTTGCCCACATTAAGTCAGTGAGGAGTACTTCGTATTTTGCTTTTGCTGTTATGATTGATCTTTCATGCTGATCCAGTTCATCATTCTTATACTTGGTTGGGAGGTTTAGGGGTAGGTGGTGGGGGGGGTGTAGTAAAACTACAAGCTGTCCCAGTGCCAGCTGCACATCTGCACAGGGCACCGCATGTTTCCTGCTCACATTGGTCACGGCTAATTGTCGCCTACCCGTCTCCATCCATCCCGTCTCCAGATTATAACTCCTTTAAACTCACACAGCAACACACCCATGCATAACAACTGAGCTGCTGGCCACTCCATGGACTAAGGAACATACACATGTGTAGAAACATATACATGGGAGCTCCATCTCTTTCAGAAACCAAAACTGGAACTCCAAGTGTTCTGTGCTTGAGTTTTATTTCCCTTTGATGGTTTGCTTTAACCCGTGTTTACGCTACTTTTGTTCTGACGCTTGGTCCACTTGCTTAGGTCTTTCATCAACAAACTGTGGCCGTTTACCACCATTGCCAGGAATGGGGATTTTTTTTGCCTGTATTGAGGTATTTCAGGAAAATTGAAAAAAAAAAAATATACGATGACAAGTGCACATAAGTTTTCTTCCTGTCATGGTACAAATTGAATTCTGAAGGAACCACAATTTTCCTACAGCAAATTTGCACCAAAGGTATTGGAAAGAAAACGTCAGTATTACCAACAGTTAGATGATCAGCTCTGAAATTCATACTGATACACTCATGTGAAGGCCCTCTAAATGAATTATGCAGCTGGTTTCCAAATGTATGTAGATTATGCTATTACTGTATATCTGTATCTGGTACTGTAGAACTATTTCCTTAACTTGCACAATAGGTTGTTAAAATGATGCAGCATGGTTTTATTACATTCTCTGTAACCAACATTTGCTTAATTGGTTCTAAAGTTATATAAGTGCTTTAAATTCACTTTCACTTTCATAGTCAGACAAGCTGAGATGGTGATGGGCAGATTCAAGGATGCATTATTAAGACAGTGTCCATTTACTCGTGGGTCAGGCATTAAGTAAAATGATGACTGCGGTGCAGGATCCCCATCAGACAGAGACTGATATATTTCCCTTGTCATACAATATTTAGGAATCACAGAAAGTGAGTTTGAATCCAAGGCATGCCATGGAAATGTGACCCGCTGAAGAACAGGAACTCTCCAGTATGCCTTGCTTAATTGGGTCCATAGGGAAATCAGCTCTTCAGTGTCTACATCGTAGGCCAGACTGCCTGGCAATAAAAAAAAAAAAGGCCACAACAGATCATATCACCTAATGTGATGTACAAAGGAAGCCGTGAACTGTGAAGCAACTATGGTTTTGAATTACTTATGCACATATGAAATATTTGTCATTGTTACAAGGTCTTCTAAAGTGTAGTAAAACTGTAATAACCACATAAAAATAGGTCCACATTTTGTATTTTTTTTTTTTTTTTTTTTTCTTCTAAAAATGTTCACAAGGCTGGGGGAAAATGTTTTGGCAGATGCGTCACTGGAGCGGCCGGCAGATGTGATTCATAACCTGATCAGAGATTTACGGCTGAAGAGATGTGACATAAACTAGCTGTGTGGGGATGTGCTGGATGCGTTTCACGGCCCTCTCTGTGATCTGAAGCACAAGGCCAGAAAAGATAGGGGGAGAGAGCCCTGCCCAGCTAAATTTGGGTTAAAAGTCTCAGTGTATTTTAATGTGATACTTTGCCTTAAGGGTATTCTGATTGTTGATGAAATGGGTTTGGATTTATGATTATGATCTGTAGCAAAATCATATATAAACATGACCTTCATGAAAAGACCTCTCTAATTTGGTCGAGCAACCTTTGATCTCACAGAGATGTTTTGCTGCATTTCTGCTTTCAATTTCAGATTTTTTTTTTTTTTTTTTTTTTGATCCAGTACCTGTAAACTCCACATGTCCACAATTAACCACAAAATTGTACTTGAGTGTCATCAAGCAATGCGGGAAGTGTAAAATGCAACATTTCTTTTTTTTTTTTTAGATAAAATAATTTTGCTGCTTCTCTGGATCTCCAAAGTTGTTTCTGTCTTTCCTTATTGTTTTAGTCTTTGACATGGTAGGTCGACAAACATGTCAATGTCAGTGTCAATGAAAAGCATGTAGGTGGTTGTGAATTGTCAGAGATTCCATTTAATCCATAGTTTGTCTTTTCTGATGAGGATTCCTGTCACAGTTTATTTACCTCCTTGTCGAATCAGCAGGGCTTTGAGGTATTTGAAAGCCTTTAGTATGACGAAAGGGGCAGATCATAAGGGCCTGTAATAGATCTGGGAATGATTCCTTATCAACAGAGCTCCCACAGATCCATTAAAGCCGTGTTTGGACATTTCTGCAGCTTAGTCGCTGTGATTGCTTTGTACACTCTATCAACCATCAACTGAAGCACCACTGAAGCTTAGCAGCCCACTGTCAAACACTGGCTATAGGTTATAGATTAACAAAAGAACACAGAACAGAGAACAACTGATCCCATAATGGAACTGGAGCATGTCTAGGTGGAAAAGAAATGTAGCAGTATAAGACAAAAAAAAGCACTCATAGAGACCAGGAAGAGGTGACCACGGCTCATCCTAAGTAAAGCCAGACCAGGATGAGAACAAGCCCGAAGGTTGCGGAGTCATACTGGGTCTTTTCTTTTGAGGTAGTGGCCCAGACTCCCATGGGATGAGTGGTTGTCTAGCATGTCTTAAGTTTGTCATGAGCCCCAGATGTGCCCACCCTGACTAGCCCTGGCACTGCTTTACTAGCCCTGGGGACTGCAGCTGCTAAATGCCATCCAATGTAATTCATCTGTGCCTCTGCCCTTTCACATGCCATAATTTCTCCTCCCACCCCCAGACCGTTGCAGGGTAGACCAATTATTTCTGTACTGCCTCTCATAAAGAACAGCTGGATCCTGAGCCACTCATGTATCTCCATGTTTGTCAGGGATCGCATGGGCTGGTAACTGAAGAACAGGGCTGACTTCATGGAAGTTGAATGAATGCAGCAAATGAGGGGTTGCAACTTAAGCAAGCAATTTTGGCTCGGGGTTTGGGGGCAAAGAGGAAATCAACAACAGCAGTCTCTAAGGAAGTTGCCTGTCTGTGGAACAGCAGCCTTGACAGCTGTTCATCACAGCAGGACCCCCTGAGGTGCTGAGAGAGGAGGAGGGGAAAAGAGGGCACAATAATGGCTGTTATTACAGCCTTCCTTATTGCTCTTTCATTTTCCCATTTCATGTCATTAAAATCCACTCTGATCTATTGCTTTAATCCAGAGTGTCTAGAGATTTGTACCCCACTTTCACCTGACACAACCTCTGGATAGTATTGAGGGGGGGGGGGGGGTACTGATGTAAGCCCCCACCACACATGACAGAAATCAGAGGCAAGCCGAGAATGAGGTCATGTCAAAACATTCACGGGGGTGTCATGACATATTTAGAGCCGTATTAGGTGTGAAACTGAATCAAAGAAAAACACGGTGTGAAAGAGTTATCGACAGTGAGCTACACAGGAATGCCTCCTCGGAAATGGAAAAACTCCCGAGAGAAAGTTGTTTTACAGCTTCAATATCAATGCAGCCAATGGCTCCAAATTCAAGGCTCTGCCTTATAGTTGAAAACAAATGGACAACTCCACCACATTTAAACATGTATTGCTCATATAAAAACCTCAATGAGCTGCATTTTTAGGGCTGCCAAGGACTCTTATATGACGTTGTTGCCCCTGATGCCCCACCTGTTTACGTATGTGACTCTGAAATGAACACATTTCATGTAAGAAAAAAAGTTATTATATAAATAAAATTAAGGCCTACAAAGGTTTACCAGCAAACAGGGACTGCATCTACATCTCCTGGCATCTAGCTGTTGGGTGAGTTGCGCCTGTTGAAAGAAGCATTCTAAGTTGACCAGGTTCCCCCCACATATTGTCTCATATACCTGCACTCATCTGTGTATAAGGTTTATAAGTGTGACATAAGTTTGAATATTAAATACAGATTCGTCCATTCTGGCTTTGTTGGGCTGAACTTTATGGCGTGGGTGGAGGTGTTAAAAACCTCATGCTTGTGCTTTTTTTAAATTTTTTTTATCAAGAGCCACATAGAGAACAAGATACAATCTGCACACACACACACACACACACACACACACACACACACACACACACACACACACACACACACACACACACACA
>JBBPCS010000001.1:3104194-3132433 GCA_037974645.1 Hollardia meadi
CACACACACACACACACACACACACACACACACACACACACACACACACACACACACACACACACACACACAGTTATCTAAGGCACTATATTATCACAGAAAAGCTCCATAAAGACACATGAGGTCTATAACAAAGCTTTTGGCAGACAGAGCCCTGGGCTGCGTGCTTTCTCCACAGAGCAGACCACCCTCTCTGACCGCGCCAAAAACAATATTAAAAACACACCATCCCCCATTTCTCCCAGATTTATAGGTGTTGCAAGTCTTGCGAAGGAAACACTTTTCGGTTTGAGTTTTTACAATCCTCTGTCTCATAAAACACTGTATGTCTTATCAGATCTCCCCTTCTCCGTGGAGGGAGATGTCACTGGGGCCCTGATGAAGCTTTGAAGAGGTTGTCACTCTCAAGTGGTTAATAGGTTTTCTGATTAGCAGTAATTAGCACTGATTATTTCAGACTGAAGAGGGCCCTTGCGGGGGATCTCAGTCATTTTCCTCCTCTCTCACTGTATGTGTCACTCACTAAATATTTCTGTCACTCACAGGTATCCGTTCCCCACAGTGTTCAGCAGCTGCAGCAAGAAGGACCTGACGGCCAGCTTTGAAAAAGGCGTCGGGATGTGTCTGTTCAACATGCCTGAGGTCAAGGTGCTCTATGGGGGGCAGAAATGTGGCAACGGCTATGTGGAGGAGGGAGAGGAGTGTGACTGTGGAGAACTTGAGGTGAGATTGCTGCAGTCATGGCAACAAAGTGTTTTTACCTCCAGACCTCCTGCAACTCTTCTGCATTCTTGTGTTATGCCCCTTCTGCCAAATTTGAAAACTCTTTCTAAACTGCCACCCATAAATCATTGTTAATTGTGCTTCCCACCTTTGAGAAATGAAATTAGTAGATGCGCTTGCTTGTGGGGGTTTATGTGGCTTTTGAAGCTAACGGCGCGCAGCTCTCATAATGCAAACACAGTCTTCAGGAAATGAGCTTAGAGTTATGAGTATGAATTTATTCATTCTATGCACTGAAGAGGTGTTTGGGAGGAGGGCTGTCTGATCGTGATACAATTCACTGAGAGGAAACGCCGTTGACAGCTTCACCCTGTCAATTGGTGAATTATTTAAATGCCTCTGCATTGGCGTGCACATACGTACATAATGGTGGCACATGTTGGTTACTAACTGCTGTGACTGTAGGATGAGAAAAAAGTTAATCATGATGCAACTGACAATCAGTAGAGACAGGCTGACAATAGCAGAATTATGAAAAAAGGCAGACATCCATAATGATTTAGAAGGGTATTTTGAATTATGTAACAGCCTACGTAACAGAATGCCTTGTTGTCGTTTGCGATTTGTTTACACTCTTATGCCCAGTGAGTCTTTTTGTGAGTCCAGGCTTCAGCCAGCGTCAGGCTGAAAGTGGCCTTGTCCATTCAAGACAAAGAGCCGTCATAAGCCCTGCAGGACTAAGCCAGCAGCCATAATAAAGCTTTCCTCAGAGTTGACCGGCGTCATGCCAGCCCAGGCAAGATCAGAGTGTTCAGACAGCACCTCTTTCCACCATTAAAAAGCCTCATTAAAAAGCCTGGGTCCTATTCCTCACAATCACAGGCTACTTCTTTTCAGTGCGACTTTTCCGCCTCCTTTGGCCCCGGGGACCATGGGAAATGCCCTTAATGGTCTTCAGGCTGAAAGAAGTTCTGGAAGGCCCATCATGTCAGCTGTGTCCCCTGCCTACTCCATCCATCTACCTCCTCCCGACTCTTACTGCAATCAGCTGTACAGTCTATTCAAACCGTGGCGTACTAGCAAGAGGAGAGAGCTGACCCCTCGGGGGGTCCAGTCAGCCTTCCTCAGCCTGAGATCATACATGCAGAAGTATACAACATGCATGTACATCAGCCTTGATTGAATACTAGCATCCCTTGGTATCAGAAGGTATCATTTTTTTTCTGTCATTGTGCAAAATAAATGATCCTATCAACCACCTTTCACATTCGATTATTAAAAAGTAACTTAACACCACCTCTGACCACTGCCAGCATTACTGATGGGTGAAGTCAGAAGTGTGCTATGTTGCACCTGTGACCACACCCAGGAGTGATGTCACCAGCTCCTGGAGTACACCTTCGCAACACTTCAGCAAAGTGAGAAGTTAAACCACTGGAGGTTACCAAAGACAAGTCTTTCAGGGTGTGTTAAGATACTCTTTAAACATGTTTTAAATGGATTTTTCTCAGGAAGAGATTCAGTCTGGTTGTTACAAACAAAACAAACAAAATCCATCCATCCATACATTATCATCCGCTTATCCGGGGCCGGTTCATGGTGGCAGCAGGGCGTTCCAGACGTCCCTCTCCCCAGCATCGCGTTCCAGCTCCACCTGAGGGGTTCCCAAGGCCTTCCCAGGCCAGAGGGGATATTTAATCCCTCCAGCAAGTACTGGGTCTACCGCGGGGTCACTACCCAAAGCTCAACCCTCATAGGTGAGGGAGATCCTTTCCTCTGCCAGTTTTTTAGGTGCTATAGGCAACACAGTCCTGACAGGGCTGCATCCCCTCTGATAACAAAATCTGAGCATTTGCTCAGAAAAATGATCTCTTTGTGCTGAATTAATTCCTCTTTACTTTTGTTCCGCCTCACTTATATTTGCTTTCTCTGCTTGGCTTCTTTTTCCTTTCTTTTCCATCTGAAGGAATGTATGAATCCCTGCTGCAATGCTACTACCTGCACCCTGAAGGGGGATGCTGTTTGTGCACACGGACAGTGCTGCCAGGACTGTCAGGTAAGATGTACACTGACAAGCGAGCCATGATTCTTTCAACTGAATTCTTAAAACACCTTTGACTAAATTTGCTAGATATTTCTCCAGTGCTATATTCAGCTCACCCCTAATTTGTCTAGGCTTCACTGTGGTTGTTTTGCTTAATGACGCCTGCTCGCTGCTGTCAACATTTGCGTGCAGCTGAAGCCAGCAGGCACACCATGCCGTGAATCCAGCAACTCTTGTGATCTCCCTGAGTTCTGCACTGGCACCAGCCCTCACTGCCCCTCCAACGTCTATCTGCATGACGGCCACGCCTGCCACAACATGGACGGCTACTGTTATAATGGCATCTGCCAGACTCACGAGCAGCAATGTATCACGCTGTGGGGCCAAGGTATGTGAAGGCCCCCTTACTGGCTCACACAGTCCGTGAATGGTTCAATAACGGTTACCAGCATTTCAATGTTTCATTGTGGGGTTGTTGTCTTTTTTTGCAGGAGCAAAGCCAGCTCCGGGCATCTGCTTTCAAAGGGTTAACTCAGCAGGAGACCCCTATGGCAATTGCGGAAAAGACTCCAAAGGCTCCTTTGCCAAATGTGAAGCACGGTAAGACCTGACGTTTCCAGAGAAAGTGAAGTGTAGTTACTCTGTATAAAGAAGCTGTCCTTTATAGGAATGTAACCGAACTCTCAAACACGACAGAATCGTTTCAGTTCAAGAGGCTGGAATGATGTGATTGACTAGAGCTGAAACAATCAGTTGATTCATCAATTTCTTGTTCAAGTAAAAGCATAATACGTAGTATGTAATTAATAGATTATTATAAACATTGTTAATTGAACTATAAAGCAAGCAATCTCTGTCTGTCTGTCTGTCTTGGGCGGGGCTTCAGTGTTCGACCCAACTCAGCACTCCCCCAATTTACTTCAGAGAAGTTGCAGGAGTGCCGCTAAAGGAAGCTACGCAATACATTTGCCGCTGTGGACCAATGAAGCGGCAAAACACATATTAGCCACCTAAAAGAAGACCCACCTCAAAAAATCAATATCAGTTTAAGTGTATGATGTATCACTCTCTCCAAAGCTACCACACTCCAATTTTGTAAATGTTTCTTTTCTGCAGCCTCTGAAATGTAAGATTTGATGGATCTCCCCTTTTTTATATCATCGTAAATTGAATTTCTTTGTGTATTTGACTTCTGGTAAAATAAAACAATCAATTTAAAGACACCACATTGGGCACTGTCAATTTGGGATGGGCTTTCTTTATCTTTTTAAAAAAATATATTTTATAGGTTAAACTCTTAGTCCAAAAACTTAAACATTAAATAATAGAAATAATAATAGTTGCAGTCCTAATTGAAGGTTATAGTCACTTGGTGACATGCAGCAAGTTACAGAAGTTACAGGTTAACAAGCTTCCTGTCTTGCAGTTTCACTAATTGGACACCAAAAAAAAATTGCATATATATATACACATTTGGGAAAGCAGTGACATGTTATTCAATAATCACATTGTTATTCTCCCTGCCGTTCGTTCTGTTTACAGAGATGCTAAATGTGGCAAAATCCAGTGTCAAGGAGGAGCTAAGCGCCCGGTAATTGGCACCAACGCTGTTTCCATAGAAACAAACATCCCCTTGCAGGAAGGGGGAAGGATACTGTGCAGAGGTACACATGTCTACTTGGGTGATGACATGCCCGACCCCGGCCTGGTCCTGACAGGGACAAAGTGTGGAGATGGAATGGTGAGAGCTGAGGCCTGTGACAGCTAAATACAGCCAGTATAGATAGTGTTGACTTGTGGTAAAAGTGGTAAAAAAAAAAAAAAAAAGTAAGAATATTTACTCATATATCAAGGTACTTGTACCTACTCCATCTTCTGCCACTTCATGTTTCCACTCCAGTACATTTCAGGAAGAAATATTGTACTTTTCATTCCACTGCATTTATTTGACGGCTAGATTTGGTTGCTTTACAAATTACGATCACCCCAACCCATTCACCTATTATCGCATTCAGTTGACATGTAAGAATTGTTTAAGGCAGACTTGAAAAACTATGGATATATCCTTTAAGTGAAGAATTTGGATGCCTCTATTGCTAAACAGCAATAGTAGCTATCTGTAAGACTGTGGTAAAACGCATATAATAAACATAAAATGCCCAAAATCTGGGAAATAAGAGTGGAAAAAGTGATCTGGCGTGACAGGCAATGTCCAAGACGCTCTAAGAAGTTCTTTAGGGTGTGTCCTGTCTGACACTTACTTGACTTGTCATTATTCAGTCTATTTGGCATCTTCCAGTGGTCATCAATTTAGCCACTGGTCACTTCAATGATACAGTTCGTCCATTTAGTCTACATTACTTCTCTATGAGCCTCCACCCTTGAGGAGGATCCAGCCTCAACCCTCATCTGTCAGGGGTTTTGGCATTACTCTGTGTGCCCAGTGCTGCCAAGTTCATCTTCACATTCAGTCTGGATATATTTGGGTGTGGTGACTTCAAGGAGCCCACAGTCCACGTCATATAACTTTTAAAAAGCAGCTTTATTCTTGAAAAATCCAATTGTTAACATAATTGCGTTTCCTGCTACGCTGTTTCATGGCCGAAGTGGTTTATCGGTGGCAAATTACAAGAAATAAAAGACTGGATCAGTTGGTCTTTCTCATTAAAAGATTAAAGGGTTGTGAATATTACCGACGCACTCTTTGAGCTCACATTGTCAATTTTTAATGTCTTTGTCTGCTTCAGATGTGCCTGAATCGTCGGTGCCAGAACGTCAGCGTTTTCGGTGTGCATGAGTGCTCAGCCAAGTGCAGTGGTCGGGGGGTGAGTACAGCGCCTTTCAGTGTTGTGAAGACCCAATGTGTGATCACTGTCCATCTTAAACCAGCCCTCACCCACATCAGTTGTTTACTTAATATCTCACTCCCCTCCTCACAACAGAAGCTCATTTTGGCTGTAATAAGTTCAAAATGGCCAGTACACGGTGGGTAGGGAGCTGTTACAACGCCTTGCAATCAATCATACTGGATGCTGAAAGGTTCAATCAATTAGATATAATGGCTTCATTTATGCTAAGCTTTAAGTGCCATTCATCATACTCTCAGGGAGTCGTCCTTGTCCCAAAAACTGTGTTGAAATCTGAAGGCCGGGCTTTATTTGGCCAAACACTAGGAGCAGTGGCACAGTTTGACTTTGAGCTGGGGGGCATGACTTTTTCTTAAATTTCACCCATTAAACATCTTCGGCTTTGTGGTATTACCCTTAAATTCACTGGTAGATCCCAGAGGCTTTGACTGTGACTGGTTTAAGTTACTACGTCATCAAAGCTATAGAGGAAACAGTTTTTACTGCCTCTTAAAACGAAACATCTCCAGTTATTATACGGTCATATTTGTTTGTCTAGTTCCAATTAAGGCATATCTATAAAGCTCTAAAATATTTACTTGGATGTCGCTCCTCTATGAGACAGGGCACCCTTGCATGCACAGATGAGACCAAGATGTTGCCTTGGAGAGAGGCTGTCACCTGTTCCATATTACCATGCTGGGGAATCCTTGGTTTTACTATTCCCCTTCTCGGCAGGACAGGAAGACAATAGAGCGAGAGATTTTAAAAAAACAAGTGGTGTAAGAAAAAAAACGTCTGCTCTGGTTTTTACAGCGGACATCTTTGCCATGTGGACCCTTAGCAGTGCTGGCTGGTGGTTTTCTCAGCCTCCTCACATGCAGCACATGGGGCATCTGATTCATCTGAGTATTTGAGTGTGGGGTCTTGTGCTGAAACAACGCAGGCAGAGAATAAAAAAAAATTATTTTGCTAATTGTTTAAAGTCATTTCTCAAGTAAAAAACGCCAAACATTTATTGATTTCGGACTCTCAAATACGTGAATTTTCTGATTTTGCTTTTTTTTCCCTTTTTAAAAAAAATGAATCTATAATGAAAACTAACTGATCACCTGCTTAGTGTATGCACTGTAGCATAGGAGTGCAGAAGCTGCAGTGTAGTGTTAGGCAAATTCTCAAACGTAGCATTAAAAAGACGAGCTGATGACTCTATTTTCAGCTCATCTGACAGTTAATTGTCCATTTACAATAATGCAGGTGTGCAACAACAACAAGAACTGCCACTGCGAGGCTCACTGGGCGCCTCCATTCTGTGACAAGGCAGGTTTTGGGGGGAGTGTGGAAAGTGGCCCCGTCAGATTAGCCGGTAAGTCGACAGTTGCGATTGAAGTACATCAAATAGCTCGGGTCATGTTATGTTACAGGTCTTTGGCATGGAATGTATGAGCATTTCAACAGTATTTCAATATATCAATGACTCTGAGGCTACCTATTGTTTCCATGTGTGCTTCTGAGCAGACAGCAGGAACCTGACGGTGGGCATCCTGGTGGCTCTCCTTACTGTCCTGGGGGCCGGCCTGATCATCTGCATTAAGAGAAAAGGGCTCCTGGGGCTGCTTTTTACCAGTAAAAAGAACCCAATTGAGAAGCTCAGGTGCTTTTTTTTTTTATCAGATCATCATACAATTACAGTATAATAATAATTATTATTAAATCACTAGTAAATATCATAGGTGATATAATAATTTCTTCTTTAAATTCCAGATCTGTAAGCGCTGCTGTGAGCAGACCCTCCGCTCCTAACCAGCCTCCATCCGCGAGCACGACGTCCCCATCTCGACCAGCCCCGCCTCTGCCACACAGCTCCACCATCTTCAAGGTCACTACATCAATTGCTTTGCATGCCAGGCCCACTACAAACACACAGATTAGACATCTTATGCAGATTGACAAGACTTTTGTACAGAGGATCAGCAGCATTATGATCCACGCTGTATGAAACTCCTCCCAAATAATTCCCAGCGTGATTGATGCGTTGTTTTCACACAAACGGCAGCTCATTCAAATCCAATTAAATCACCCCTCTCCATGTGGACAAGTGGAGGAGGTAGTGATTGCGGCGCTTGCATTGTGTTAGCGACACAGTTCTTGTCATTAACAGCTGCCTGTTATGAAAGAAACGGATTTATATGCACGTTCCCCACATGAAGAGTGTTGATGCGGCGGCTTACTTGAGATATAAAGTTATCCTGGTGCAGATAATTGCAAGACAGAGCAGCTGTAATGAATCGTGTGTCTACATCACTGTGTGCCTTAACTATTTTCCTGCTGCCCCGACATGCTTTGTAATGGGAAGAGACCTGTGATCGATTGAGTTAGGTGCTGCTGAAATAAGAGGAGCCGTGTCAGAATTGACGTTTGTGTTGCACGGCGGCGCACGAATGAGGCAAGCTGTCGTGCATTACCATGAAATTGATGTTTTCAGTTAGTAGCATGTGGTTTTCATTTGGGGTCAACGGTAAGACGAGAAAGGATGTAAGGCTGTTTGATGTAAGCACAGTGCAGATGAGGTCATTTTCCAGTTGTCGGGAGCTGTGTTGAACCGCTGCATGAGCATGTGTGTGTGTGTGTCATTGTATGCGCTATATTGTGTGTTTTTGAGCTGTGCCCATCTGGCCAGGTGTGCATAATAAGCAGACCCACATTTGAGCTCTCTTGCACATCTGAGCTGTCTCAATGGGAGTGTGTGTGGGCTCTTTAGCTTATCCAACTTAGAATGAGGCCAGGTGGGTGCTTACGGCTCAGTTTTGGTCATTCCCTCTGATAGGTTACCTGAAGAGGCGTTGGGGAATAGTGAACAGGCAAGAGGGAGCGTTTGATTTATGCATCTTTGACAGGACGAACGGCAGAGGAAGAGGCGGAGGATAACATGACTGTTTCTGATAGGAAGCAGACCGTTTCTCCTCTGACTGATTCTTCTGGTTCTGTTTTTCATCTTTCAGCAGTCTCCTCATCGGGGGCCAGAGCCGGTGCTCCTGCCAGCCCCCTACCCTTCCCACAGCCTGCACAGACTGCCCCAGTGCCCTCCTGTTCACCTCAGCCACCCCGTCCCTCTGTCTCTTACACTGTCCCTCTCCCCTGGCTCCGTGCGGCCGAGACCCCCAGTGCCTCCACACCACATCCACGTCGCACATAGGGGATCGTCATTTCGCGGTGCGTCACGTCATAACTCCTGCAGGATGGTCATGGTGAGTGAGTTCCTTGTTCCCTCAGTTGGAAACATTTTATTTGATGATGTTACTCACTGTAACTTATCCGTTGGGTCTAGTGGGCTTTTACTCACTACTACAGCCTATAATACCAAACCCGGGGAAATGAGGTTTATTGCACCTTCAGACGGGTGTGATGTCGACCATTTTCATGGTTCTTCTGCGCCTTATATAATATATGCATGTTGACAGTTATGCACATAAAATAACGAGGTTAAATGGCGTCAAGCGAGACTTCAATTCTACAATACAAACCACCACATAAATAATGAAAAGGGAGCCAGACTTGCAGAGTGGGGAGACGGAAAAGATGAAACAGCAACTGGAGGGAAGAAGTATGTCCAAATATCGCAGGATGGTAAATTTGGTGCCACTAGTATTCCATGGATTTTAGCTGTGGCATTGCAGGCTGTCAACGTGGAGGGGGAAAGGAAGCCAGAGGTTTCTGGTGTTAAATCTCTCTCATTCAGTGATTCTCAAAGACTGTCATTTTGACATTAATCTGGTTTGAGTCTGTACTCTCTGGGCAAGAGCCATCCAAAGAGAGAGTGAGGAAGAAAAAAGACAGAAAGACAGTGATAAAGAGACAGACGGTAGCTCGAGATCATGAGTGAAGGAGCTGATTAATGAAAGATTATCAATACATTAGCATGAGCCGGGTCCAGCCTCCCAAACGTGCGGATTTGCTGCTTTGTAGTATTTTTCAGACATATCTATTGATTAATCAACAAAGAAATTAGGAGATGATTCCCTTTTACACTATTTATTTGTTAGGGACATTGTGCAGTACTGACCTTGCTAAGCACTAAATAAACATTTCATAATTGGGTCATAAACAGGTAATAAAACACTGCAACATAGATGTAAACAGATATGTGTTTATTAATGTAAGTCCTGTGGGCACTCGTAAGTGAAGGCTGGTGTATAAACAGAACATGAAACACGGGTGTAATAATATAAAATATGTCTTCGTACTGTCGACAAATAGTGTCTAAAAAAAAAGAGAGACCAAAACACTAAACAACATAAAGCATGAGTAGTATACTAGTATACTATGCTTTTCTTTAGGATATATGCTGTAGTTTCCAGATTAGATCAAACATTCCGTTTTACAAAGATTCTTGGTTTTCATACACCTGTGCAGCAGGTGATGTCCAGCAGCTCTTGGCATTGTTTAGACCTCAGGAAGTAGATTTTCCCTGTCTGTTCTTTCTGTTAAACGTTAAAAGTAAGAAACAGAAAGTGATGCCTGTCAGCACCACTTTCTGCTTTGACTTTGCGGTATCTTTAGCAGCTGTTTGGCAGCTCCAAGACGTTGACAAAGCCCTTTTTTTACCTCCCCAGAGTGAAAAGCTCTCTGCTGGGGAGCATGGAAGTATTGTCTAGTGGGAGAGCTTCTCCTGATGGAGTCAGCAGGTTTTTAGACAGACTGAGAGTTTAGTTATTCCAAGTTGAAGCTGCAGTAAGACTTTGTACCTCATCAGACATGCTATTTTCATTTGCCCGCATTTCACTCTACTAACATTTGGTACTGCTCCGATATTTTTGGACCCATTGCATGACGGTATTGTCTGTCAATGTGGTGAATGAGAAGCAGTAATTCCATCGTGCAAACTGTCATGATACTGAATCTTATAGGGTGCAACAGAGAGACGTGTCCTGCACCAGAGAGTGCACTGACAGCATAAACGTTTCCAATGAAAACATTAAATTAAAGCATCAAATTTGTCTTTGACAAAGGAATTATATTTTAAATAGGAAAACCTGATTCCATGGGTGAGTAAGGTCTGAGGTTCGGTTGTTTGGCTCCATCCTCTGTGGTGTTTCAGGAGGGTTCTCTTCAACCAAGGAGAAGAGGAAGAGGTAAATGGAGACCAGATGAGGGCTAGGTAGCTGGCCTTTATCATGATCTCAGTCTTCTAAAGATTAAAACCACATGACAGTTCCTCTCATCGCCAGCTGCATGGGCAGGGCTGCCCTGAGGCCTGAGAGAGGAGGAAGCGTCCAGCAGTCCCGAGCTGTTAATCTGACTGTGAGTGCCACCTGGTGGAGATTCTATGTTATTATTTTGACATGTCTGTTCTTTGTCAGGAGTTGGAGAAGCCCAGTCCTCCTCAGAAACCCCTTCCTGCAGATCCGAGGAGCTCCCGTCTGGTTCGTAGTCCCTCTGTAGTGCAGGGCCACAATGTAGTCCAACGGCCCTCTGCAGCGATACCTGGTGTGCCCACACCTGTGCGCCCTGTCCCACACCCCAAAAGGTGAGTTCTTACCGTTGCCAGATTTATTTGAACACCGAAGCTAACACTAACTAAAAAGATTATTTTTACACATTTGTATCTCTTTTCCTCCTCCTCTAGACCCAGTCCCAAGCAACCTCCAACATTACCAAAGCCTTGCATAATTGCCAACATCAAATACAGCAGCTGAGACTTTGGTGGGGAGGACAAAGTTGTGATAAGACACTAAGAAATTTGCACTATGAAAACTCTGAAAACCTTAACAATATGGCGGCTTCTCTGAGTTTCGAATCTGGAGATGGTGTCCGCCTGGTGCTCTGTCTCTGAATGGTGCTACGAGTCTGAGCTCAGGTACATGTGAAGTATTTATATTCTGTATTTATTGCCACGCAGTGCACTGTGCCAGACACTTTTACTACACGGTAGCAACTTTGAATTTTTTTTTTAAATTTGTTGTTTGCTTCGGTTTCATCAACTGCTCTTTAGCGAGGAGAGTCACGGGAGACTTTAAAAAAAAAAGAAGAAAAAAAAGAGCCAATCTGTGAAGTTCTTGATTGCAGAAATGTTTTTGTGAAATGTGTTTTAATGAAGGAAACCCTTTACATTATGGTTTTGTTGTGTTGGAAAAAAAAAGAGTACTGTGCAATGACGGATGAGAACGGAGAGAGCTTCAGACAACAGTTGTAGTTTTTCTTGAAGGGTAATGCTTTCAGCTGTTGAAGCAGTCTGACAAGGCTAGAAACCGCAGGAAAAGAAAAAGTGGTATTACTGCAACAGTTCTGTAATTTGAGAAAAAAAGAAAGAAAAGGTGCTTGTTTTTCCCAGACATCCGAAGTTCAGGTCTGTCTCCTCTGCATTTATATTTTGGAAAGGTAACAAGTTGAATTATGAAATGTCACTGATTTGCCATTTCCGTTTTCATTAACAAGCCCCGAGAAGCTCTTGAGGGATCTGGGTACCGAGGTATGAACTAAACAAGGATCTAAAATGAGCATTCATCCCTAAGAGAGAGGGTAAACTCCGCTAAAGGTCATGTGTGTTTATGAGTATTTCCCTCTGTGCCTGTCCACACCGAGGACTTTGTGTGAAACTGTGATCAAATCACCAAGGACTTTGTTAACGTTGTGGCCATACAGGCATCACAGAGGCACTCGCCAGTGTCTGAATACAGTGTTCATGTGTGGATTTTAAATGTGTGTTGTCCCATCAGTGTTTGTCTGGGGTGGGAAAGGACAGATTCACCTGACAAGGACACATCTGCCACTGAAATGAAGTATAGTGGTTACTCAGTGTACACTGAGCCACAAATAGCTGCAGCAGTTGTTTTCCCCCCCCCCCTATTTTTTGTACCTTTTTAAATTTGGCTATTGAGATAAGTTTTTTTTTAAGTCGACCTACATGTCAGATTTTAAAAAAATAATCTTGCATTTATCGGATTTGTAGTAATTGAACAGTGTTTTAATAATTTTGCAGATTTGTTTTGTTGGATTGCAATGCAACATATATACATTCACACTGAGCAGCATTTCCTTTAAGCACAGCTCTTGTTCACAAATATGTAGGCTGAAGACTGATTTTGGACTTTTGTTACTTTTGATACTGTTATCTTTAATACTGCACTAGTTTTACATTCGTCGCTTTGTCATCTACTTTGCTTTTTCAATGCCATGGGTCTATGTATGAATATACAGTCTTTGAGTCCAGTCACCTGACTGTACGTTGTGTCTACGTGTTCCTCATATGTTGTGTTACAGGTGAACACATTTCCATGGAGAATGCTTTTTTTTTTTTTAATGATGATTGTTTGATACATCATATGTAAAGAAAACACTTTTAAGTGTCTGGTCATGGTATTCTGAACACTCAAGCAGTACTAGTAAAACTGTTTTTCAAACACTGAAGACCATTTTGTTATTGATTGTTGTTCTCTGTACTCTTTTTTTTTTTTAAATGTTACACAGCATGCATGTTTTCATCAAATCAAATTAATTACAGGAAAGTTTAAAATACTTTTCTTTTAATTCTTTTAAATGTTAAAATAGAAAAGCCTCTCTCTAGGTCTTTGTAAGGGATACAAATAGTGCTTCAATCCATACAGGTGTGGGATTGTGTGTTGCCTGTCAGGATTCATTGGTGCTGACCTGGTGGAGTCAAGTGTGTGTGTGTGTGAGATTAAAAGGATGATCAATACCAACAGTATGGGAAAAGAAAATCCTTGCTAATGAGAAATCGAAGCAGCTCCAGACAGATTTTACTTGTTAAGAAACAGGGAGGAGGTTGGGATGCGGAAAAGACCGAAAACTAGACATGTAGGTTGCCTAAATTCTGTTTTAACGCTGGATATTTGAACTACAGTTGAGTGTGATTACATGCAGTGGTGGAAGAAGTTCTCAGGTCTTTTACTTAAATAAAAGTACAAATATGATAGCCTAAAAATACACTGTTACTGTTAATACAAATGTTATTAAGTAAAAATACGTAAGTATTATCATATGCAGACTGGCTCTTTTCACAGTCTTATATTATTATAGAATATTATATTATTCTGTTTTGTCACTATTGAATACATGTCACAGCATTTTAATGTTATAATTTGTCAATGTGGAGCTGATTATAGAACTTCATATACTACTGGGTAATATACCGCTGCATCATAGAATATAAGCACATCATGTGTATTTTTTAATGTAAGAAGTAATAGTAACTATAAGTGTCAAATAATAAAGGCAGTAAAATGAATAAAAAGTTAAATATCTTCCACAGTGGAGTAGAAGTATAAAGTAGCATAGTAGCATGTTGATACATTTACGCTCCTTTGATGGTTAAGTGCCTTAACGAGCTTTATTGATATTTGCAAAGCTTAATCAATGTGTGCGTGATCTGGACTGATAACGACCGAACAGCTCTCCCTTGTGGAGAAGCTGCAGCCTGCTCAAGGTGAATGGCTGAACTGAGGAGTTGTTTGTGAGTAAGTAAGTAGTTCCATCCAGTACGTGCTTCATTATGTTTAATAAAATACATTTTTAATATATATATATTTTTATTATAAAGTGTTTTCCCCTCATAATTATGACACATTGTCTGGTATGTTTTAGAAACTTCATCATCTCAGTCTCATATTTATATTAGTATCTCCTAATTATAACGATGTATTATGTAGTAACTGTGAGCAAAAATACTTCCACCAAAACTTGCACGGTGGATTTATTATTGATTTTCAAGTACCATGAGAAAAGGAAGATATTTCTTTGAGAATATTTGGAATTTGATATGAGTAAACATTAGCGTCGACGTGCTCGCTGTTTTACACGTGATTATTTTTGGATAAGCAGGCGATTATGGCACGCTCGGTGCAAATGAAAACACGTGTGAGGCCATGACGGGGGAGAAATTACGCGCCGGTGCGCACTGCGCGTCTGCCAGCCCCAAACAGAACAACTTCAAACTTTGAACAGCGAGAGAGTTCTAGCGGTCAAGAAGTGGGCATTTATCACGTGTTCCGTCCAAGTACGCGAATATAGGATAGGATGTTTATATAAACCGGAAACGGATCGGTTTTTGAAATATTTCCGATAATAACGAAATGGACCCGTCGCTGGAGTGCTAGGAAAATCTTGTTTTGCGCTCTTGTCCGGTGTAACAAACACATATGTGTCATGTCTGGGGGAAATAATTCAGCCGAGCCTGACATTTACCCTGAAAGTGAGGAATGTCCAACGGAAGATTCATTCGGATTTGGAGATGATCTGGAGCTAAATCAGTTCGATGGATTGCCCTTTTCCTCGCGTTACTACAAATTACTAAAAGAGAGGAAGACTCTGTCGGTGTGGAAGGTCAGGTGCGAGTTTGAAGATGCTCTGGTAAACAGCCAACTGGTTATTGTGTCTGGGACAGCAAAGACCGGGAGGAGCACACAGGTAAGACTATGATATGAGAATCTTATTCGGAAAGAGGGAATCGGGACGGTTGAAAAGTTTGTTTTCAGAGAGGTTTAATTGAAGAAAAGCTCACATTTAAATTAGTTTTATTCCCAAGTACTTTACTTTCTTTACTTTGCCATCTTTTTCTCTGTTTAGGGACAATTGACTTCTTTCACACCGAATCCAAATACTAAAGCATCACCCAATTTGTATGACTTGCATGCAGTTTGTTGCCTCATCCTCAGTCCAACCTCGTGATTTGATTTAAATGTGAAGTAAACCCTTTCAGTTCAGTTTTTCTTCCCAGCTTTGCCATTTTATCTGCTAAACAACACAACTGCTCTCTCTGACATAGTTTGGATTCCTGTGACATAGCTTTTTTTTTTTTCTCACTTTGACATGTATGGAAGGAGCACCATTATGTCAGCTTGCGTGAACAAGCTGCACAGCTCAGCAGATGCTGTTGTGTAGCAGTGAGGCTGTCCAAGCTTGCTCCTGCCTGACAGTCAAGCTTCACAAAGGCTCCAGCAGGGGTGTTAGGGGACCTCCTGCTGCTAAGCCCTGATCCGCTGGAGCCGCCTCATGCTGCCAAAGCAATTTTGCATTATGAGCGATAATACCATAGGATATCTCCTGTCACTGTTTGTTTTGCTGTGTGCTTAAACAAAAGCTATTGGTACGAGCCTGAAAGGATGCCTGCCACTGCAAACGGAGTTTATCTGAATGGAAGTTGTTCTGTTTTGATGGAGAATTAGCACTGAAGTACCATTAAGGCATTCAGTGACGTGTGAAAGGTGAACATTTAGTGATTGTTTGCTTTCAGATCCCTCAGTGGTGTGCAGAGTTCTGTCTGTCGGCCCAGTACCAGCACGGGATGGTTGTGTGCACACAGACCAACAGACAGCAGGCTGTGGATCTGGCCTTGCGCGTGGCTGACGAAATGGATGTCAACATAGGCCACGAAGTGGGTTACACCATCCCTCTGGAGACCTGCTGCTCCTCCGACACTGTTCTGAGGTTCGTTGATGAGCTCTCAGTCTATTTCGCAGCCAGCAGCAGCAGAATTGAATGTCATTTCCACACACACCATCTCTGTCGCTCTTAATCTTTCCCTTGGCTCTGCGCCTCTCTCACATCACGGATGATACACACACACACACACACACACACACAGAAGATTCTGCTTCAGTCTAGATGAAGTGGGCAACTTCAAGTCATAGGACATTATGCTCATCACTATATAAAAAAGTAGAGTCTCCTATAGTAACAGAACAATATTAGTCATTTATTTGACTGGTTCTAAGAGAGTCAGCCCAAAATGTAACTTTTGTCACTTCTGTCTCTCATATTTCAGATTGTAAACACGGCCTTTATATATTGAGTATATACTGTATGCCTCATGAACAGCCTGTTCCTGTGTACCCTTTAAATGAAGAGATAATTCAATGTTCCTCCTACAAACCAAACCAACCAAACCTTTGTGGCAGTGCCATAAGCCTACATTTCTGAGTTAGTTTTCTGACTTTATGTGTGCTCTCTACTTGTGCTACTGTAGCACTTTGTTTTACAATATCAATAGTTTTATCAAAAAAACTAAAAAAAACAAACACACAACACCTCCGCAGGGGATGTTTGTGCTCCGATTTTCCTCGCTGTAAGCTATGATAATGTCTTTAAAGCAACATCCTCAGAAAAATGTGAAAACATTGCAGCTATTACCCTGAAGTTGCCACTTATGGCCAGTTTTCAGCAAATATTACAGTTATAATACCTCCATTGATAACCCCTCTGATGGCTTCATCACTCAGGTACTGCACTGACGACATGCTGCTCAGAGAGATGATGTCCGACCCTTTTCTGGAGCACTATGGGGTCATTATCATTGACCAGGCTCATGAGAGGACAGTTAGCACAGACATACTGCTGGGTCTCCTCAAGGACATCCTGATGCAGAGGCCTGAGCTCAGAGTGGTGGTCCTCACCATCACACCCATGACTGACAAGCTGCTGAGCCACTACGGCGGCATCCCCCTCATCAGTCTGGAGGCCTCGTCGTCCGCTGAGGTGGTCCACAGCAACAGCGGCAACAAAGATTACTTCTACTCAGCACTGAGGCTGGTGTTGGAGATCCATCGAACCAAAGAGGACGGAGATGTTGTTGTGTTTTTTGCCTCAGCTGAGGTATGAGATTTGTTTTCGAGTGGTTTCATTAGACCAAAGCTGAGACTAGAGTAATAAATTTGGCCAACTTTGCTTGTAATATCTTCTGCAGGAGGTTCATTGTGCCCACAGCATCCTCCAGAAAGAAGGCACCAGGCTCGGAGCGGATCTGGGCCAAATGGTGCCTGTCGTCCTGTGCCCTTGCAAGGGAGGCTCACTGCTTGTCCTGACTGAGCAACCAGGCTCCAAGAGGTCCAGGACGGTTTTTCTCTCTACCCAAAAGGGGGAAGATATGTGTTGGCCTACAGAGTCTGTCTACTTTGTCATTGATACAGGAGTCCAGAAAAAGATGGTAAATTATTTCCAACAAAACCACCTTAAATATGTCCCTGAAATGAGTAATATACTGATGTTAATGGGCTTGTGGTTTGGACTTTGTAGGTGTACAATCCAAGAATAAGAGCTAACTCGGAGGTACTTCGACCCATCAGTCAATGTCAGGCAGACCTACGCAAGCACCTGTCTGGACCAACAGGTATGTGTGCTTGCTGGACTACAATTGAACCGGTTTAAAAGGTTTCTTTTTTGTTGTTTTACAAGTCGGATTCGGACGTGGTAAAACATCCCTCAATCGGTACTGTTGGAGGAACAAAATCAAGAGTTAATCAAATAATGAAATTACTGAATTTAGCTTTATTTATTTCCTAGGTAAATGTTTCTGCCTGTATCCAGAAGACAGCCAGCTTCCTGCAGAGAACTCCCCGCAGATCTTGGAGTCCAACATTACACCAACAGTCCTTTTCCTAAAAAGGATTGAGATAGCCGGCCTCGGACAGTGTGATTTCATCGACAGACCAGGTTCGCCTGTTAATGGAAGGTTGCCAATGCAACATATGATAACAAGCGGTTTACTGGTTCCCACAGATGCGATCTCTCTCCCACCCTGATACACAGCCAGAGAGGTGTATGCGGGAGGTGTTTTTTTTTTTTTTTTTTTGGCTAGAGGAAGTGCAGATGAATTTGCTCTGTGTAGCTGTTTGGGCCCAGTCAGCCATGACTTAGCTGAGCTGACAGGACTCTGCTACTAACTATTGTGTGAGCTCTGACCCACCCTACATGAACAGAACAGGCTAAAAGAGGCCAGCTCGTTAATGATTATACAACATGTCTCGTTAGGGCAGCACCAGACAAATACAATGAAGAGGAAGTACAGGCCAAATATACTGTAATATCTCCATATTCTTGCAGAATTTGGCATGGAAGTTACTAGCCCTAATGTGCCTGTATTATTATGCTTTCACGTGTAAGAGTTACCCAGTAAAATGGGAAACTTAAAGCCACTAAGTGCAGGATTTTATGTGATCAGAGCAACTTTCAAATTGTTTTGGAAGCAAAGGTTGGTGTTTATAGAAAAATGACAAAATCCTGGTGAAAATTGGTGCAGTCTTGTTTTCAGCCTGTTTATCTCAACGCGTCTACAATAGTGTCCTTTTTGGAGACTGCCACTTGGGAAGTGATGGATTCAAGTTGTCGGAGGAGCAGGGACGAACAAATTAAAAAGGGCACCTTTCTGTACGCAGAAAGTCATGATACATTTATGGTGAAATGGTTACAAATCCTGGTTAAGATTAAAATTGTTTTATTATGTGACTCAGATGTTAAAACTACTAGTAATAAAAACACACAGGAAACTATTAACTATTTAACCATTTAGAGGCACATGGAGGCCAACTAATTTTCTAGCATGTAGGGCAGCCTATATAGCAATGCATCACACTTTTTTTTTTTTTTTTTTTTTCCATTTTAAGGGCACCCATTAATGTGTTTCATCACATTTTCTCCACTGGGAGGGCACTTTATCATGTTTTATCTACTATATTGGCATTCAAGAAGGCACTTTTTTTAAACAATGGGCCATCAGGGGAGGCTCTTTCCCCCCACAAAAAAGTACAGGTGCATACACTGAGCAAGAAACAATACAGTATTATTATTTCCATTTACTATATGGATTTTCCCTTTTTTGATTCGTGGAATTTAGCAAACTCATGCCGGTTCATTCCTTGCCGCAGATCCCGAGGGTCTCATGCAAGCGTTGGAGGAGCTGGACTACCTCGCAGCTTTAGATGATGATGGCAACCTGTCCGAGATTGGCATCATAATGTCTGAAATCCCTCTGGACCCTCAGATGGCCAAAGCGCTGCTGGCATCCTGCGAGTTTGACTGCGTGAGTGAGATGTTGACGATCGCCGCAATGCTATCGGGTGCGTATGTGTTCAACTCTGTTTTCTAATCAAAATAAAGTGTCTTACAAGTGCTCTTAATGAGTGAAGATCCTTTAATTGGTTTGTAGATTCACCAGAGTGTGGAGTTTCTTTCAGACACTGAACCAGATGGTCTTTGCTAAGAGTGGCTTGTCTCATTGGTGCTGACCTCGTTGTTTGCTTGTCCTTCAGCGCCAAGTTGCTTCCTGGAGCCACCTGCTGGCATGACCCACGAGGCAGTCCAGTGCCACAGAAAGTTCCAGCACCCTGGAGGCGATCACTTCGCCCTCATTAACATCTACAACGCTTTCAAACAAAGCCAGAGAGAACAGAGTAAGACGCAGCTTGTGAGCAAAACGAAAAGAAACAAATCTCCCCTTCAGTAAAATAGTAAATCTTTTAAACTAGCAAAACAAAGTAAACCTCTGAAATGTGATGGTACCAATTCATAGACTGAGGCACTGTTGGCATGCTTTACATTTATATTTAAAAGAAGATAAAAACAGACGGATCGAAGACAAAATTGCACGAGAGATTATATTAATTTAAGAGGGTGTAGAGTCAACGTGTTTCACAGTGAATAAGTTATTAGAATTACTTAAAATGGAATATGTATGCATGTATGAATACATAAAAACAGAGGAAAGCCTGATGCAACAAAAGAATTTAAAGGACTCATTCACGACAAGACTGTTGATCAGGTAATTACTCTAAAAAATTATAAGATTAAATTAAATTGGTTAACATAGAGGGTTTAAGTAAATTGTATTGGCCTGGAATTAATAATTTAGCCGTCATCATTTTTACCATCCAATGCAGTCGGGGATTAAAAAGGAAACTAACAAAGAAAAGTGGTTGTATTAGACACCTGTGGAACTCTTTCATGAAGATCACTGTTTTAAATATAGTTTTTTCATAAAAACTGTTTCCCTATTGAGTTCCAAGGCGTGTCTGAGTTGAGCCAAAGTGCTATTTCACTGTACGTTTCAGACTTCAGTGCAGAAAAGTGGTGCCAGGACAATTTCCTGGATTGCTCTTCCCTGAAGACGGCTGAGGCCATCCGATCGGAGTTGACTGACACTCTGAACAGGATCGAGCTTCCCATCTCTGAGCCCTCCTTTGGAACCAAGACCAACACCCACAACATCAAAAGAGCTCTGCTGGCTGGGTTCTTCATGCAGGTATGTGGAAGGTAAATGTCAATATTAATGAAATCTGCCTCCAGCGGTTCAACTGATTTCAAGTCTACAGTGTTTTTCCGGTTCGTAGATTGCCCGAGACGTGGACGGATCTGGAAACTACCTCATTCTCACACACAAGCACGTGGCCCAGGTTCACCCGCTCTCCAGCTACGGGGCTCAGTCACACAAGCTGGGGCTGCCAGAATGGGTTGTTTTCCACGACTACACCCTCTCAGAGAACAACTGCATGAGAACAGTCTCTGAAATTTCCCCTCAAGTGTAAGTCAACTCACTCTGATATGTCTACAAGCTGATTAGAATTCGGTTCTAACGGCTTATGTGTTCATGCGCCACACTGGTGAGACAAACATGTTTTGATTGTTTTTGTTGTTGCAATAAAATTGGGTCATTTGTACACATTTTAAATCTTTTTAATCCTCTTAAAATCTCCACAGTAGTTGTTTTGTTTTTATATATAAAAAAAAGTATTAACCATATTCTTGTTTTTCCATCTTTTGCAACAAATGCCATTTCTGTTTGTCATTTTAGGTTTATTCAAATGGCACCACTCTACTTCTTCTACAATCTGCCCCCTAGTGAAAGCAAAGACATACTGCAAGACATGTTGGACCCAGATGGATCCAGAAAATGCAAAGATGAGAAACAAAAAGCCGCAACAATCGGCAGCGATGCCACGAGTGGCTGCGCAGTGGTGCCGCAGACTTACGACAGATGTGTGATTCAATAAGATGTAGTCATAAATGGGAAAATCTGGGATGCATCACCAAATTCATTTTTTGCTTGTAAAATGTTTATAGTCAATGCAAACCAGAGACTGTAATATTAAGTTATTGCATTGCTTAAAAGTCGTTTTGACGGTCACATATACATGAGCAAAGAATGCTGAGTTGTCTAGTGAGTTAAAATGTAGAAATTCACAAACACCTTTCATTAGTTGTGGCCCAATATAAGTTATACCCAAGCGCTAGCATCTGAAGGAAGTCTTTTTGATCCTCACCCTTTTCCATTTGTTTAGATCTTTAGACTTTGAGGGGCTGATGATGGACGTCGTACGCATTTTAAAGGGAGGGGAAAAAAAATTCCCATCACGTCCTATGCAACATAACCCAGAAAGATACTGATTCAAAGAGATGGTCTTAACACTTTGATGCATGTACAAGCTGCTGGAGGAGTTATTTGTCTTGTTTTGTAGGCAAAGCTGTCCCCTTCAGACGTGTTGCTGTTCCTTTTTCTTCAAGTTAATGTGCTATGTAAGGTTTTTAGACTGGAGCATTACGCACGTATTGACATGCTGCCAGATTAAGAAAGCAAATAATTGTCAAGGCATGCGGATATGCAATGCATTTATTATTAATCAGTGGCATGAGATCTACAGAAATGCATTATTGGAAAATCCTTGGTAGAATGACAAGCCTAATATGTGAAAATTAGACTTCTACCAAGTTATGCCATCAAGGACACAAGAGTAGAGTTTTACTAATAAATCATTTTCTAATGACGCATCCCTCCATCTGCTGAGACTGGACTGCAAGCTCACATATCAGCTGTTGTCATTAACACTTAAGATTTATAATTGTCTTGGTTCATAATCTTGTAATAAAGGTCTCTAAAAAAAAAAAAAAAAAAAAACGACTTGGTTCGGTATTTCCATTCAAACCATATATATGTCTGCAGTATAAGCAGTCTAAGTGAACCGGAAATTTGTAAAAAAAAAAAAAACTGCATCTCTAATATTCCTGAAAATAACATGTACTAAATTACAGGTTTACAATGCTGGCACTACTGTTGCTGACGGTACCAATGAGTCTTGTAGGGCCTCGTACTGAACCATATTCATGAGCCTGAAGGTCTTCAGTGTGTGCATAGGTGTCTTATGTTTATTGCGAGGTTCACACAGTTAGGTATTCTTTGAGTTTGTCCATAATGACAGGCATTCTGTCTGCTGGTATCAGCATCACTGTCCTGTAAGGTTTCATGGGTACATCGTCGAATGACCACCTGCCACTCAAACAGGAGTCTGCCTCTTCCTGGACTGAGTAGTGGAACTTGATGATGGCTTGCTGTAAGGAGAACACGGACAAAGGTTATAAATATGCAAGAAAATGTATCACTTTAATCACATCTGTCTTTTTTGAAGGTATACCTTGATTAAAAATGACAATTAGAAGGTAAAACACACAGTTTAAAGCTATTGAGTCTACTTGCATTTACTTGACTTTACCTCATAGAAGAATTCCTCCTCAGCGTTGACAAACATGTATTCCTCTTTGGGAGCTCCTCCTCTGGATGGAATATTCTTGCTCGCCTCTTTGCAGGTCTTGCTGATCATCAGACAATAGTGACATCTCCCGCTGGGCTTATTCGTCCTCTGAGCTTCAGCCATTTCTTCCCTTGAGGACAGAATTACATTCAGTTTATTTTTCTGAAGTTTTTTTTTTTTCTATTTAAACCACTGAGATACACACAAAAATGTGTTCATATCTATGAAGTAGTTAACACATCTTGAAAGACCGCCCATTTCAGTCAAATACAGAGCTGCAAGAGTGAAGTTAAACAAGCACTTAATACAAGGGCACATCAGTCACCCTGATTCAAAGGGTTCAGGTGTAGTTTGGCTGCTGCCTTCACAAACACACAATTCTGGACACGATGATGTGGCTCTGGTTGCATCGGTTCTACTGAGATGAAGCTGATTAAAAATGCTTACTGAACGCAATACCACAACATCAATTTCAATTTCAATTCTTATTTTGGTTCAGTTTGTGAAACATGACAACACTAATATACACATGCTCTGTAAACATAGATGCATGCAGCATAACTGCAATAAAGTGTGGCAGTGGGAACAGATTCTCTCACTAGACATGAACCTCAGAAATAAATAAATAAAAAGATTATATATTATATATTTCAGAACTGGAACAACACTTTTTTTTAAAAACATGATTCAGAGTAGATTTCTCCCAGAAAGGTAACACTGAGGAGGGCATGAAGTGAACAGAGTAGGACTCACTGGAGATGTTTGTGCAGTGGCAGGGCAATCTGTGGCGGCACGTTGATGAAGCGCTCACTCAGCAGCAGCCCCACAGGCTTGCTGGTGTCATTGAGAATCTGCTCTAGCTGTTCCATCACACTGTGCGTAGAGTTCTTCTCACACTGATCCACAACAAGCTCCTTCACCTCCTCCACACATTGCACACCCTGCCAACAGCAGACACGCACACACATAACAATGAAATTTTAAATGAACTAGCAGCACGTGTTAATTCTGTCAGAGCCCCCGGTAGCCGATTAATCTCTAAGGGTGATTGGCGCCAGTGGTGTTACCTTCCTCTCTGTAAGGTTGAGCATAGTGATGAAGCCAAACACTTCATCAGGGTCGTCGTCATCACTGTCTTCTGGCACCTCGGCTTGCTGAAGCACAGTGAAGGGATGAGTGAATACATGTTAAGGGCTGAAACTGCTAAAAACACAAGAACTGAGACGTGCTTAAACCATTAAGGAACTCACCTTGATGACACTCCCAACATGATTCTGCTGAATGATGATGTCTGTCATCTCTGATGTATTAATATGAGCCTTTAGGAAGACCTGTTTCCAAAACGGAACACACGTGACATCAGTGAGGCCATGCCTGCGCCCAACACATTACATAATGATCATCATAATTCAGATGCAAAACATGAATATTGTGCAAAACCTGCTGTAGGAGTTTCTTGATGCCATTGAAGTCGTTGCCAGAAATGGTGTGGGCTTCAAAGTCCACAACGACCTCCTGAATGTGGAACAATAAAGCAGAGAGCAGTTAAGAACAACAGAAACCCGCCTACCTGCCAGGTATCTAATCACATGTACTTTAATCGAGTATTTGTTTCTGGTACTTTTCTGAATGAATGATTAACGTTAATCTTACTTTCATTCAAACGAGTTGGTACGTGCAAAGGAAAATACGTTCAGTAGTGGACTACAGGTACAACCATACTTCGGTACAGTTACTATGTAAATATGATATTCCAGTTCATCTAGTTTAGTAACTCTTTATATCTGCTTGACAGCCCAGGTAAATAATTGTGTCTTCCTGTTAGCCGACAGCTGCGTTAGCTAGCTAACTAGCTGGCTGGAAAGGCCATGCATAGCATCAACATTCAACGAACTTAGTTCCTTTACCTCGTTGATCTCCTCTTCCGATGCGTCGCTGTCCTCCTCCCCGGAATCATCCTCCTCCTCGGGATTCTCGTCGGAGCTGTTTTCACTTTCCTCGGGATTTTCACCCAAACCGACTGCTCTCCTCTTAGCAGAAGAAGCCATGTTGCAAACAGTCAACACACGTGTAAACTGAGTGGGCGGGGCAAAGCTTAAAGTGCCACAGCGATGGAGGAAGCTGAAACTCTCGAGCCGCCATTCTGGCTCTGACGTACACGATTTGCCTCTTGGAGTAGCAACCCTTGTCGCCCGTTGGTAAAATAGAATAAACCATTTTGGAAAAAGGGGGTGGCAGTTATTTAAGCTGTGCCTAAGCTACTATTACTGGTATGAATCGGCGTTTGAATTAAGTGGTCTAATTATTAATTTATTATTTCTTATAATAAAATTTGAGTTTTCACATGTGACTTGAATTTTTGGGAGGTTAGTCAGATATTCAATGTTATGCCTCCCCTTCTTGACCGTGGCTGACGTCGTCATGTGCTAAGCAGTAAGGAAAATTTAAGGTACATGAATTTCGTGCAATGTTTTGTCTTTCTGAGTATCATTTGCAGTTCATATCATTGTACGACAAGAGCGAGACACATGAGTCGCTTATTGTCACTGGGCATTAATGGGCAGGTGCCATTAAGGGGACGGTTACTGCCACCCGGCGTATTTTGCTAATGTAAACAACAACACAGAAGAAGACAGTAGCCACATCAGCTACATACATACTACACACATTCGGCTAGAAAGTGTGTCAGTATTGTTTTATCTTAGTTTCATTATCTCCTTTTCATATACAGTCCAATAATCGTGACTCAACTGTAGTGTTATCAGCAGGTTGCATATGTCAGTCTTAGGGTGTAGCTTAGCTTGCTGCGCCTTCCCACCTTTTGTCCTCGGTGTTATGCAGTTTTTGAGTTTCTGAGTTTCTGACTTTGGCTGCGTTTTTGACTGCAACATTCATATTCCACCCACTTATTTTATTGATTAAGGTCTTTGTCAAGATGCATGTACTGCTTCTCAAAGAGCCAAGAGATGGAGAGTCTGGACCTGATCCTTACATTAAGGTAGACAGACTTTCCCCAAATGCACTTGTTTGTTTGTTTTTGCAGCACTGGGTTCATACATGGATATACAGCAGTTGTCGGTGCAGCACTACACTTTTAATGCTTTACATGTCACTGCAAATTTTGAGAGGAATTTATTATTTTGATTTCACAGGAGCTGGCATCACATGGACATAAAGCAACCCTAATCCCTGTGCTATCTTTTAAGTTTGTCTCATTAAACACCTTGTCAGATAAGGTAAATTCCATTCTTTCGGTGTTGAATTGGTTTCATTTCGTATTTTTATTATTGCTTCCTGTGTCGTGCACCTGCTGTTTGAAAAGTCTTTCTATTTCAGCTTTTCCAACCAGAAAAACATGGAGGTCTTATATTTACCAGTCCTAGAGCAGTGGAGGCTGTGAAGATGTGCTTGGGACCAGAAGAAAGAAGGGAAGGTGAGAGGAACCAACACAAATGCATTTCAAACACGTTATAATTGTTGCACCCTGAACCTCATTAAATGCCTATCAGTTCTGTGTATTGCATTTCTGGACTCCTAACTGAGATTTCAGACAATTTCCTTGATTAAATGTTCCCCTTGTCCTAATTATTATCTCAGAGTGGAACAGCTCTGTGAAAGACAAGTGGAACACCAAGTCCATCTATGTGGTTGGGAAGGCAACTGCTGCACTTGGTGAGTTATTGTCACATTATGAAAACACATCTCTCGTGTTTTTCTTTTATCATTTTCCATCTTTGCGGTCTGTGCTTTTTATTAACCCTTGCTATGTTAATGCTAATTCTAGCAGAGTGTGGCAGGCACCTGGTGTTGTGGTGACAGAAGTGTGTGAAGTGATGTTACCACCTTGAGACATTTGGAAATAGGCTGTATACAAGTGACAGTTTGCTGTGACACAGGGGATATTTGGTGTTCAGAAAACGAGCAGGTGCAGCACCTTCCTGACGTGTGTTTTGCTTGCTTTCTTTAGCGACAGTCCATCTCTTTTATTGTCAAAGTTTTTATGAGTTGTGTGTTGGAATTATATATTTTCTGTCATTATCAACATGATATCAACATTCCTCAACAATCCTTTTTGTGTATTTTCCTTCATAGTACGAAATCTGGGGCTGAACCCTTTAGGTGAGGACACAGGGACAGCGGATGTCCTATCACGTGTTATCATTGAACGTACGATATGATTTTATACTCATTCTTCACGGTTAAGTCCAATAGAAAACTTACGACTGTTCTTACTACTCATGTGACCTTATACTTAATTCTCATCATAGGAGAGGACACAAATATTCCACCACTTTTTTTCCCCTGTGGCTCGATCAAACGAGAGGTCTTGCCTACGGCTTTAAGGGACAATGGTAAGAATTTTCCCTTGTTGTGCCGCACGATTAAAACTCAAGGTGATAAAAGCCCCACTGGGGTTTACGCTAATTAAAAAATAATAATTGCGCCACCTTTATCACTGCGGGAATCTGTTTCTTTGTTTCCAGGGGTGCCCCTCGAGACTCTCACTGTCTATCAAACAGCTGAACATCCAGATCTGGAGAAAAATCTAAAGAACTATTTCACGGAGCAGGTAAAGCTCTACTCCTGATGCATTTGAGAGAGTACTTTTTTTTTTTTTAAATGTAGCAACTGTTCATTAGTCTGTGTATTTACAGGGCACTCCAGCCAGCATAGCATTCTTCAGTCCATCAGGAGTGAAGTTTTGCCTGGAAGTGGTACGCAGGCTGTCAGGTGAACAGCTGACTCAGATAAAGGTACAGCTTCCTCATAAAATAATGCATGAATCTGCAGCGCTTACTAGATCTTGAAGTAACTCTGACGGTCACTTAAACTTCTTTGTTGCCAGTTTGCAGCCATAGGGCCTACTACACAAGACGCCATGACAGCAGAAGGTTTGTGCGTCAGCTGTAGTGCAGAAAAGCCAACAGCCGAACACCTGGCAGCAGCGATAGCCAAAGCTCTACAGTAACAACCCACAGTCTCTGAAATCCATCCTCTCTTTGTATATTCTGTATTATTTATATGTGCTGTCATTTGTCTGTTTTACTTTACTGCTCATCTTACCAGTTTTATTTGTACATCAGCCGACTTGCACTAAGCGTTTTGTGCCAGAAAAGCCTTAATAATGTAAGTGAATATAATTATAATTCTATTTATGTTAAGATTGCTCAAGAAAGTCAATGTAGCATTTGTTTTTGAAAATAAACTTGTGTCAATTTGGTCTGTGGTTATTCATTGTATAACACTAGTGTGTGTGTGTGTGTGTGTGTGTGTGTGTGTGTGTGTGTGTGTGTGTGTGTGTGTGTGTGTGTGTGTG
>JBBPCS010000001.1:3139733-3154095 GCA_037974645.1 Hollardia meadi
TCCCCCCCCCCCCCCCCCCCCCCCTGTGAATCACACATTATGGGAAGGATGTTGAATAGTTTCAATTTATTCTTCGCTTGGGTTAAGAAATTGTATTTTATTCATTGCTTGTTCGTGTCATAATATTCACACAGCACTGTGAAAATCTGTCATGGCATGTCAATATTCCTTACTTCAAGAGTATTGATCGGTAGCCATGGAGAGGATAGAACAGCTTCCTGCATCCCATTCCCTTGCCCCACACACCAGCAGAAATTAGGATTCATTTATTTTTCTGGTGTCTTGTCACAGCTTTGGTTGCATTATATGGCAACATTCGGATAAATGTCAGCTTGACCCTTTTGACTACGAGTCATATCATGAATTGCTAGAAGATCATGTCTGACACAAAAGCAATAACACAGTATGTAGCCATGTAACCTTGTCTGAAAACAAGTTGCCGATACATTTTCTACGGGCGTCCGACCAGCAGTTTATTAATTAAAGCCGTATACTCCAGCAATTCAATATTACACGTCCATAAAGTTTAGGCAAGAAATAATTTATTTTTTTAAAGGATGGTCACAAATGAAGCAGCAAAGGCCCTGATATCCTAACTTTAACCCCCTAATGTGAGTCAAGTTCCAAGAACACTGTATCCTACACTTCCCATAGTGCAACTCAAACAAGTATATATATACTGTATATATATCTTTTAGCCTCCCTGTTTAATAACAGTGAGAATATTTCAAACACCATTTTTGGTAGATATCCCTAGAATGCCCCTCCAGAGCCACAGCAGACATTATAGGCTGAGTCATACTCCCTATAGTATAGTATAGTATAGTATAGTATAGTATAGTATAGTATAGTATAGTATAGTATAGTATAGTATGAAAACATTCTTAACAAATTAAAGTAATATTAAGCAGAGGAAGGACAATATCCAATGACAACTGGGTACAATATTAAAATGTAAGTGTTCTTTAAATTCTCATACCATTTGAACCCTTCCAAGTACTTACATATCCATTTATACGCGCACAGGCACTTTATCTTCATCAAACTACACTGCACCTTTGACAGGCCATCTATTAGCATCTATGCCGGTTGTAACTGCTGTATTAAAATGTAAATGTGTGGCGCATAAGATTGTGCCCTCGAGCAGGTGAACTCACCGTTCGTGCTGCAGAAACAAAGGCCAGTAGAGGGCAACCTCAACACGTAGAAGTAGTTCAAGAAGTCCTGATGGACTGATGCATGGAGCCACAATTATTTCTCTGTTTTCTACGATTCACTGGTGTACCTCTGTGATTGTTTCATTTTAGAATGAAAAATATGTGATTTTGGACCAATTCTTAACTATATTTTATATCAGGTATCTTGGTTTTATTGGTAAATATCACTGCCATGCGTGTCTCTGTTGAATTTCGGTGTTTTTGGAGCACACCAGGTGCATTTTGGGAGTAGAATGTACTGTATGTGTCCCCTGTTATCTGATGCCTACTGTGGAAATGCTGACGTGTGTGTATGTGTGTTTTTGTCCTGGAATGACTGATGGTTATGGAAATACATTTACCTGGGTATACATGTGCCGTGTTTCACTATGTTTGAAAGGGAATTTGTAGCTGCTGCCAAAAATCCCACCGCCGCGCTGAGGCAGAGTGCGGATCAGCATTTATTCTGTAGTAATAAGCGTGGAATTCAGACTTTCCTGAAAAGCGGATTTTGAGTTGAAAGTTGTTTTGCGCATTAACTCTGAGTGACATCGTTAACAAGGCTCTGGCTTGTTTACAGTGTTTCAAAAATCAAGCAATCTCTCACCTCACTCAGAGAGAGGCACACAGAAAACGCGCACAGGAATAACAAAGATACATCCACATTTGCACAAATGCATATACATATGTGGTTCTCTCACAAGAATCACATACACACACCCACACAGATGTTCCCGCGCGTGTGTCTCCCTCCCCCCCTCCCTTTTCCCTTTTCCTGCCTGCTTGTATTCTTGCCCTCAGAAAAAGAAGTTTGGATTAAAAGAGAAAAGAACACTGACTGATGCCTTCACGACTGCCTCTCAATTTCACATTCAAATCAATATTTCAAAAGCTTTTATCATCAAATAGTTTCAAGCAAAGTGCTCCTCACTAAGGATCTTTAATGTTGAGGAGAGGTAAATAGGATTTGGAATCCACAAACCCAAGCTTTCATGCCGTCATTATGCCGTGGAGAAGAAGAAACTCTGATGGAAAACATTGTAAGTCTGCGGTAAAAGCAGGCGACAGAACAAGTAGCTTTGACTTTATATCCCACCATGGTTACACATGTAAGCAGGAGTCACTGTGCCAAATGGAAATAGTACAGTAATTACATGTCTTCTCTTGAGAATAGTCCATGTTTCACACACTCATTTGAATGAGAAATACAAATCATACAAGTGTAATTAAGCGTTGTGTAGCCTCATGCATAATGCAGCATTTAGGTATTGACTAAATACCTGATAAACAAATAGAGTGGGTGTGGAAGAGGATACGTTTGTTATACCACAGGCAATCTGCTCAATAAACCCACTAATTCACCTCCATATGTGGTGGAGGAATTTCTCCCACCCGCTGCAAACTGAACCTTGACCTTTGGCTTAGGAGGAGTTTTAGAGACAGGGACAAGGGACTTTCTGGTGATGTTAGTCTGAGTGGCAGCTGCAGGTCACGGGGGGATGGACGAGGCTGTCCCACGCATGGCCACACAGAAGTGACTGCCCAGCCGCCATCTCCATTTTGAGCCTGGGAAAATGACAGGAAATGTACGTGCCGTGGCAGCCTTTGTCAGAGAGGAGGAAAAATGAAAGTGAGCCTGCACACTGGGTTTCATACCTGTGTCGTTTACTTGACGCTTGGCTTCACCAAGATCACAATAAAGAAAACATTTTCTTACTCACAGACAGTTTCCAAGAGACTATTTCTTTGCCAGAATTTACTCTCACTCAAAACTGTTGACAGAGTGCCAGTGTGGAGTTTCCAATTAACTGGACATTGTTTCTTGACAGAGGCACTGCTGTTAATGCAGCAAATGAAATTCCTCTCGCCTCCATTCTATTCGGGCGCCAATAGAAGACTCAGATATCTCAAGATCTAGGCAAATAAAACCCAAACTATCGTCAGAGCTAGAAAGGCAAGGGAGAAAATGTGTTTTTGTTTTTGTTTTTTTATTAAAAAAAGTATTAGTATTAATTTGTACACCAGCAGCAATCGAGTCATTTATTTACTTTCAGTGTCTCTTCTGTTTTTTTGCAATGATCACAAGTCCCAACTTTATGTGCTCACACACAATATGGCATGGTGCTGTTACCACCTGTCAACATAATTGTCTACATCTGATGAGCCCTTTTATTCTCCTCTGAGCCACAGAAACACACCTGCCAATGAGACCATACTTTCACGAGCACCAAACAAGGAATTCATCAAGTGGCCGAGCATCGAGGGTTTGTCATTCCTCCTCCAGCCCACCACCACCTTCATCTCTTCTCTCTGTTACCTCCACCTCCTCCTTCTCCATCTCTCTCCCATGGCTGTCTCCAGATCCCACGCCGATTCTCTCCTCACCTCAGCACCCCCCCCCCCCACACACACACACACCCACCCCCACCCCTGCTTCTCCATCACCCTCCCTCTCTCTTCCCTTTTCTACGAGAGGAACAGATGGGGTTTAACTCAGAGGGGAATGATAGTTGGATATGAACAGTCTCTTACTTAACTGAGGGGGAAGGGTGTCACACTTTGTGTTACATGCCAGCCTCGTGTCTGTGTCCAGGTTTCACTTTCAGCCTAAATTTGGGCAGGAAGACATTTTTTTATATGTTCTTTTGGACTGTAGGAACATACAAAAAAAGAAAAATCCAAGAAACAATATTTTACTCTTGACTGAATGAAAAATTACTCATGTATCTGAATAGCAGCATCGACCTATTTTCTTTTTCTTTCTTTAAAAAAAAAAAAATCAATTTAAAATGTGTCAGATTTGGAGAAATCTTTTCCATACAGATAGGATAAGTCATTTATTTCAGCTTCTTTAACTGTCTTTCAGAACAGATTTTAAAAGCTCCCCATGCTCCCACTCCAGCATATATTTGTGAGTTTTCACGCCCATGTGTGCTCAACCTTAGCTCCTGCAACATAAATTTACTAGCAGTCCCCCGTGTCTAGACTTAAAGGATAATTCTGGTTTATTACAACTCTGTGTGTTTTTTTTTTTTAGTATCCTAACAACAGTGAACAGCAAATGCTGAGAACATGGCGACCTGGCTAAAAAGAAGGCAAGGAGCAATCTGATGCTTTAATCAAACCCTCAGGCCAAACCTATTTGGAAGAGAAAATGAAGGCCAACTGTAAAATTATTACCCAAACTGCCAGTTGTAATTATCCCAGTTTACAGTTTGCAGAACCTCTGGTTTAACTTTAAAGTGCCATACATATATTGTACTACAGTTGTGCATGCACAGTATTCCTGTACAATGAAGGGTTATTATCACCATCAAAATAAACAACTGGAGTCTTTTTTAACCAATGGACCAAATCATTATCTGTTAGCATTCAAGTGATAAAGCCCTCAAGTGGCCATCATGACCCTTGTCCTTGTCTGACAAAGGTCCCCTGACCCTCATTTTATGATCTTATGATCTTGAACCGAACTTTTGATTTTTCTCTAACTTAAATCAAGTCATAGGACAGTTACAAGCCACATATTTTGTTGTTCAATTTGGAACAGTTTGGGATAAACTGTCTGTAAAAGCCTTTTTAATGGAAGACATTTCAAGTTCCCCTCCAGACACGTTCAAAAGTACATTAAAAATACTCTGCTATGACTAATATTTTATTTAACATGGTTTTACACACAACCCTGAAAAGGGGCTAGAAGCACATCCACTCTTTCTCCCTCATTGAGAAATTCGGGATCTATGAATCGCAGGCCCCGCCCACCACCGCTGTTTGCACTAGGTTGACCAGTGAAAGATCAGCTAGCATCAAGATGACTAGTGTTAGAGGAAACATGCAAAGAGTTTCAGCCATAACGTTACATGCTTGAGCCTCAGTCAGACCCGGACTCAGATGAGGAGTCTGTTGTGAACCAAAATCAGCGACTGGCAGACATGTCAGAATGCTAGGTGTCGTTAGCATCTTTTGTTTATGTTGTTTGTTAGCTTTTTAGCTTGTAACTGGCAGTGGCTGACACAGCGTTAGTGGTTGTGAAACGCACAATGTTACAGTGTGTTCACATCTTGATAGCCAACCACGTTTGCCTGGGAACTGGCTCCTTGGCAGTAGTAGTATTTGCAAATTAGACAGCGACTGGCTTCCGTATTTGTGACGTATGGTGTATGTTTGAACCTCAGATTTTTTCGGAAGTGCACTGACATCTCCCCCTTCAGTAGAGGAATGTGAAAACACTTTTCTAGTAGCAATCTTTGGACAGATACAAATCAGTATAGTCCAGTTCAGACATTTTAATAGATGTAAACATAAGAAAAACACATTTTCGTGTGGAGGGGGTCTTTAAACATGTCACATGTCCACGGTCCTGGTATCTGGCTTACATTGACACTGTCTTACTGTGACATTTGAATAGAATTGAGCCATTGTTAATGTTATTAGTAACAGCTGTGCTTTTCTGACTGTAACAAGTCAAAATATCTCCTGTGGAAAAGGCTTCTTTTTTTTCTTTTTCTTTTTTTTACAATCAGTCTGATTATCATGCTTCTTGCCTGGTCGTACTGTCGTAGTAATGTCGGCAGGTTCCCAGATCTCAGCAGTAAGCATATGATAATCAATAAAAAAAATTGTGGTCAAAGCTCCGAAAAATAATAGAGTGCCTTATAATCATTTGGAAAGGCCTGGTATGTTGTCCTCACTTGGGTTTGTGAGGGCTTCAGCTCTCTCTGAACTGCCTGCAGGGGCTGTCGCCATGCTTGCCACCCCTTAACAAGGCCCCCAGCCCACACAGAGAATAGGCAACCCTTTCACACTCACACTGGACACAGCAAATGACTTCTGGGGGAGCCTTCAAAAAATTTGATGTGTTTGTTTCCGGAATGAAAAATAAATAAATCATGTAACACGCCCTGTGATACCTGACGAAATCTTGTTGCAATGTGTAAGTATTTCTCTTGCATCTCCCTCATCTCTCTGTCTGTGTGTAGTTGAATCATCATCGAGAAATCCTCCCCTTCCTCTTTTCCTGTAGTGTTTATGTGTTTCCCTTAAACATACACGTTACAGCATAATGAATGATGCATTTTCAGACATCTCTCCGCTCGACACAAACAGCACGATAGTTGTTTTTTTCCGGCATCGCAGCTGAAAGCTATTTGAAAATATACCTCAGAAGTATTATTCATGAATGTCAGCTAAGGAATGTTTTTCATATGTCAGTGTCAGGGAGATTATATTATGTTACAACCTCTGGCTGGTGTCAGTTAAGTAAATATTGCATGCTTTTCACCTTGAAGGATGTGGCATGTATTCCAACCTATGCTCCAGGAAGTGCTGCATATCAAACCATTCGAGAATTATGTCTTTTGAGGGGAAGCTCCTCTCCTCCTCCTCCTTGTTCATGCGTTACATTTTGGAATACTCAAAAGGCAGGAATCTAGCTGGGAGCCGGAGCTTGGGCTTTGGCTCCCTCCCATGTAGGTCACACCTTATTATGACAAATTTAAAAGTTCTTGCCGTGACTCCCTGTTTGGAAAATGAGAAGGAGGTCCCCTATGTGCATGTGTGTCACGGATTTAAATGGTACCGTTTCACCTCCTTTCCGGAGTCTTTTGTTTGATCTAAATGAGAATTCGGAGAAAGTGGAACAGCTCGTGAAGGAGCAGTGAGAAATCGAGACTGACGTTGCCACCTCATAGCCCTGAAATTGTGCGGAGTAGTTGTGCCAGTCTCTTTGTTTGGAGATTAATGTTGCGTCAGTCACATTCTTTGTATGAGGGACACTAGCCAAACTGCATGGTGAAATCTATCTGCTCAAAAAACACCCATTCTGATGCACAGGAAAATAGGAGAGCAGCATTTGGAGGGAATCATAAATCTATCTGACATGCATGGGCTCTTGCTGTTATGTGCTATTGATATTCTGCCAGTCAAAGCTTGCCATTTGTGGCATCATCAACCTCTGTGTTTTAACTTTGTGTCTTTGTATGTAGGAGGAACATTACTGGGTTGTGTGGCTCAGCCCTGAATTAGGAGGCCCCTCTTTCTCTCCCTTTTTTTCTTTTTTTTCTCTCTGCCGGCTTTGCTCAGGGGCATGACACATTTCTGAGGGGCTTTGGATCCCCTAGCCTGATAATTCCTTCAATTATTCAATGGTTGGCTGGCAGATGAAGTGAGGCCATGAATAAAGCAAACCGGTGGGCCCACGAGCTCTGACAATACAAACACACTATTAGCACTCATTTCCTCTGCTCGTCCTTGAAGATGCACCACAGCATCCTGAAAATGGAGCGCTGCTAGCAGGGGATGGCGATTTGCTTGGGCAGAGCTCTCAGACACGCTACCTGCACATTCGAGCGCCAAACAACAAAATTGGGAGGGGGTCACAATGCCGCACTGTATCCCAGCCAAACTGCTGTAGGAGTGAGCTTATTGCTGCTTGTAAGGTCAGCTCTGGGGTCCTCCCTTTCACTTCCTACACAGGTCTTTGTGAAATCACAAAGCTCGGTGGATCTAACATGCGTCCGATTATAACTCTTTTCTTGCAGAGGGGTGACACTGCAGTCACAGAGACGTAGGCCCCTAAGAAAAAGCTGGTCTTCACAGACACCCCCATGCTCCTCTAACTTAGCGCAGTCAAGTGTAGGACAAAAGCAAAAAGAAGAGGTGCTGTGCTCCACCGTAATGAAGTTGTAGGTCTTGTTACTCGCTGCGCTCTGTTGGAGAAACAAAGCTAATCATAGTGAGAGCAGCCCCAGACTGCTACAACAAGAGGGACCAGGTGCTTCTTCTTTTTTTCCCCCCCTTTCTTCTTCTTTTCCTTTTTTTTTTTTTTACGCCGAGCACCTGCCTTTAACCATCTGCACCCGCTGTCTGTAATAAGACAAGGGCGCAGCACTCACAGCACTCCCAGGATGTATGATGGGAGAGCACAGTTGATTGTGACGATGCCTCGAAGACATACAGTGTACGCACATCTCCTACCTCCCGAGACTCCCGAGTCTCCATAAATCCTCCAAGAGAGGAAAGAGTGGGTCTGACTCGACACTGACCCATTTTGTTGCCCTGACAGGAAGCTGAAAAGAAGCATATTCAGCATCTTATATGCACGGTGAGATTAAACCACCACCGCGTGCAGACAAAACTGTCCGCTTTGGACTGGTGTTGCATGTATTTAGGAAACCCATGGCCCTTTTTGTCCTTGCCACCTCCCATTGTTGCATGATTTTAATCTCCTCAGCAACAGACTCTTGATGTATTTGGTTCACAGGAAGGTCAAGGACGAGCCAAACGCCCCACCCTCTTCCTGCAACAAAAGCTTGGGGGGAGAGAAAATGATCAAAAACTCAGAGCTGCCACACCTACTCCTTGAGGAGAAAGTAAAGTCTGATATTTCACCTTCGGTGATTTTGCAGATGACCGCAGACTTCTTTCGCGAAAAGATCACGGCATTGATCTACAAGAAATGAATAATACAGTTGTTCAGCTCATAAAATAAAATGTTCTCCTGTTTTCGAAAAATACTTTTTTTTCCTGAAATGATTAACTGAGTCATTTCTTCTTCTTCAAAAAAAAAAAAAAATGCAATCAAACGTCTTCTAGCTGAACTCTGTTTTGGCTTATGAGTACAAAATCTAAATGTACTAGAAATGAATAAAATGAATAATACGTCTCCTTTTGAATGCAGGATACTATTGAAGATAAAATTAGTGCCCCCCTGCACTCGAGTCTCTCACTCTGCTGCCTTCTCTTTGATGTGCGAGGTAGAAAAACGCTGTGCACCTGTGCTGAGCATGAGAGGGTGACGGTGGGAGAGAGGGGACAGTGCGAGGGGGGTGGAGGGGGTTGTGGGCAGCCGCCAACTTACTTGAGTGCCTACCCACCTTAGTCTGCTGCTGCCAGCATTGCTGTGCCAGACTCTGCTCTTACAGATAAACAAATGCTGGACAAATTTCTCTTTGTTAAACCTGTGTCGACTGCTGCATAATAATGAAGGCTGGTGCTGCCAGCGCATGTGTCCAGCCAGTAATGATCCTCCTGTCTGAGAGGACAATGAGGAAAGAATGTATTCATATAGACGGACCCCTCTGCTGCTCTGCACATTCTTCTCTCCTGGACTGTCTTGGCTTTGGCATTAACACGCCTTTGTAAACACAGTAGACCAGTAACTCGGCACAATTATCCCTGTATGTAGATCTGACACACAGCCCAGGGCATTCTTATCATCATTTTTTATTTTGGCCCTGACTTATCATTCGACTGACTCTGATATCACAACATTGTGCCTTTCAGTCTGTTTGCCTGGGAGATTGTTAATATTAAATTGCAGTGAGAATAAATCTCAGCACTACTTGACAAAGTGCCAAATGTGAGTGATCTTTTGTGAGAGATGAGCCGGGGTCTCTCTTAGTGCCTGGCTCCAACAGGGCCCACTTCTCATAAAAAAACCAATAATTCAACATTAAGCTAAGCTTCTTTAAAATTCTCATCTTAGTTTTTTTTTTTTTTAAAGTAAAGAAAACATCTCAGCTATTCTCTGTGGGCTCTATCTAATTATGCATGGAAAATGTCTGAGGGCTGTGGGGGGAGGAGGTGAGCAAGGCTGGCTAGTGGAGGACTTTGTGTGGCTTGCGTGCACTGCAGAAGGCATACAGTGTCCACTTTGATTCCTGGCAGCTGGATCTCCCCCGCTCAAGATTAAAATCACTTTCAGAACATCATGCATCATTACGGCTAAAAAAAAAAAAGAAAAAAAAGATTGTCCAGATCACAAGGTTACTGTGATAATGAGGAGAAGACGACGAGGTAAACTGTCGCAGCAGGACGCAGATTCAAATGTGACGCATATTTACCTTACAGGGCTGGGGGGAAGGGGCCACGTCTCATTTTCTGGAGGGTGACCCCTACCAGAGGTCATATCCAATTAAACAAACAAGATGAATGCAGGATTCTCTTCCTCGTGTAAAATGCAAAGAGGCGGTCCCCAGCCTGGTGTAAAAAAATGCAAAGACTATTCGAGAAAATTTGATTATTTGAACCCCCCCCCCACCCCCCCGCTCATGTAATGTCCTCTTTGTCAAATATATGTGTAATGCGACACATAAGCTAACATACAGTGCCCTGAGAAAACGCACGTCTTTAGCTTCTGCATAGCAGCCGCGCGTATAATGAGCCTTTTTGTTCAATGACTGTACGTTTTAGTCATCTCCGTTTATATAGTGGTGGAAGAAGAAGTCAGAACCTTTACTTAAACACTAATCAGTGTTTTCATATTAACAATGGTTAGTGGGGGCAGAACTCATAGAGAGTTCTCAGATTGTGCTGCTCTACGGAGCGTTTCGGAGCTATTTCCAGCAAGCTCTGATAAACTCACTGTTTGTTACCTTTAAAGCACCAAACAGACAAAGTTCGTGACTTTGTGAACATGGTGAAACATTGAGCAACAAATGAGCCAGATAGGAAGTGAATATTGGACTAACATTTATCAGGTAGCCAAAAATGTTTCTCCGTAAGTGCTGGATGTGTAAAATAGGCTGTTTGTTATATAAAATACAACATATGTCAGTGTAATAATTCGTATGCTAACGCATCAGTATTTTGTTTACAGCTTCCGTTGTCCCCTTAAGCGTATCGAAAAGTGATCGATGCAGAAATAAATATGAAAAGTACTAATAATGAAGAATGAGTTTCACATCGTTGTGTAAAGTATACTATATGGATTGTTGGTAAATTAGCATGTTTACAGCATTTTAATGTTGCTGCTGGTCAAGGTGGAGCTGCAAGTACTTTACAAAATGCTGGCCAGTATAATATATAACAGTGCATCATATTTTATGAGCTGACCAGATAAATGTCGTATACAATATTTCCCCCTGAAACATAGTGGAGTAAAAGCGCAACGTATGAAGTAAAATAAAATGGTTATATTCAAATAAGCTGAGAGTACCATAAAGTTAAGCATAGCCCTCTGCTGAAATATACTTGTTCACCTTCCACTTCTGGTATTATTTATTAGCATTTTTTTTTTTTTACTGTGATACGGTACGATGAGCACTGTGTGTTATGTACAGTAAGTTAAATGCAGAATATTAGATTTTGGGAAGTTAAGATTTTGGAATATGAGCTAAATAAATATGACCCAATAAACTCACCTGTCAGCTGGACAGGTATACGTCCCTTTGTGGTCAATGACCGAGGTCTGTTTATTGTAACTGTTGTATTCAGCCGACCTGCTTCTGCTTCTGCTGCTGCTGCTGCTTTAAATGACAGACGTTCTGATTTAGTTTTTATTGCTGAATCTTACTCTGGTAATGAAGTTGGGACTGTTATGTTTCTCTCATTACCTTTTCATTAAAGATATGACTAGAAAATGGGGTTGCCATGGCGATGGCTCCACAAAGTCTCCAAGCTGTATGCCGAGCTGCATTGTTTACTCTTTTGCCAAGAGTGCTGTGTTGAATGGGAAACGAAAATACTTTTTTTTTTTTCTTCGTCTCTCTTCCTTTCTCTTGTGGATCAAACAATGACCTGCAAATAGAACATTCTTCGGTGGTCATATTTGTTAATGCTGAAAGATTTTATGAGCTTGCTCTCGTTGCTCCCAAAATGACGGCTGACGCTCCTCAGTGGGGTGAGTGGAAAAAAAAGAAAAAAGAAGTAATTCACGGGCTGCAAGTAGTAATTTGCACACAGGAGATTAAAGAAAATGGTATGGAACCATTTGGTCTAAATGACATTGGGCTTAATGTCTGCAGAGGCAACTGCCAGTTTGCTTGAGCATCACCTGGTGCAGGCTAGTAAGTCATTCACTGGCACTGAGGAATATGAGTATAAATTAAAAAAAGTATCTGACATTCAAAGGGGCATATAAGCCCGTCTGTCCATCCAACCATCCTTCAAGCTATGTTATCCAAAAGAAAGCTTTAGTATCTGTCTGAGGTTCTTTTGGCGTCCAGAGGCAAGGTAAATAAGAGGGTAAAGACAGAGTCACAACCTTTTCTCCTCAATCATCAGCAGCATTTTCCAAACCATTAGCCCCGTCATTGCTTCCTGTACTTTTCATGTCTGCTTGCTGGCTTCACCCTCAGTACTGTGATTAGTTCAAGCAGGATGCCGCTGATCGATTTTGCTCCGCTGGGTGTAAGTTAACCCTGTGCCAGCTTTTAATTGCTTCTCTTGGCTGTTAAAGCAGTGCACAGCTCCTGTAGAATAAAAAAAATTTTTTTTTTTTTAAATCCTCAGATTGAATTTTGTTTGAATGCTCTTTCACCTGTTCGAAAACATGTTGCCTTTCAGACTATTCAAATGCATCAAATTCTATCCACGCCATCAAGAAATAAAAATGTTTAATTGAATGTGTTACCCGCTGGCAGCAATTACCGTGATGCCGAGAGGTATGGATGGAGACATAGAACAGATAAAAGAAGAGAAATGTTTCAACCTTTCTCACGCTGACTTGCTCCTGTCCTCGGAGCTTATTGTGTTTTCTGAGCGCAACAAGGCTCCAGCGTGATTGACAGAGACATGATAGCTGCGGTAAACAAAAGGTGCTGCATGTACACAGAGAGATGAGCATGGAATGAGTTTTTGAAAACAATAAATCACAACTCGCAGAAGAAGCCTGATGCCCTGAACCTCATTTGAATTGGATTACAGTTGCATCTCTCATGATGCAATGTGTCTTTTCCTGTCATAAAAAGTGATTTAGATATAAATAAATAATAAGCTTACTAAAGGAATGCTAGGAACTATTTGAAGCAGCTCATCAACAGGGCTTTTATGTTTCTGATGAGCTCCTGGTTCATATTTTTAGGGGGGGGGGAGGGGGGGGACATTTCATTTGATATCAACATTACATCATCAAATCTATTATCTCTTCTTTGCAAAGCTAATATTTGAAGTTTTAGTACTTCAATATTTGTGCAAAGCTTAAAGTGATATGTAATAGCTTTCAAGTATGCAAACACAATCAAAAATAGATGCCAAGATTACACCTGTGAACAATCCATTAAATTGATATATCTCCGCCACAGTTTGATATCCATCTGTTAAGTCTGCACACAGACAAACGCCTTGTTAATGCCAGAGGAAATCAAATGGAGGAGAAGGCAGATGTGCCACCATTTAGAGAAATGTGGAACACCAGCAATAATGAAAGATGATATATACGTTTTTATATTGTGTCGGAAATTAGCCCTACCAGTGAGAGTGTCATCTTGCTGCAGGAGGTATACTGGTGGATTAAATTTAGCAATTTGTGGCACAAACAGTTATTTCAAACGAGTCAATATTTGCGTGGAAACAACACCTTCTCTCCAAAGACAACATTTGTAAATGAGACTAATACATTTTATCAACATGTTGACAGAAGTCCTGGAATATGGTTATGAGGGTCTCATAAAGGCAGCCAAGCAAAACTTCAATACTTTTCTAAACAGCCCCTTGGTTTCCTGCTCCCTATCATTATTTGAATGCTCATACGGTCTTTAATTTGCATCCTAATGCTTTGCCCTTGTTCGATTTAATTTACAATGCAGATACAGGCGCTATAAGTGAAAATGAGGTTCATCCCCAAGAAAGGCAAGGGTGGAAAAAAAAAATGTTAAAAAAAATCTAAAGTATTTTACTTTCTAATGTCCTTCATATGAATTGAGCTTATAAAATATTCATATTAAACAAAAAGCCATTCAGCATCAGCAAGTGTATTATCAAAGAATACACGTGGAGGCATAAAATAATAATTTCTACCGCTGCTCAAAGATAAAGGCATTGTAAATGCATCCACTACGCTGCCCCTTGTTGATTTGTTTATCTGCTTTTTCCGCTTCATGTCTACATGTTTACTTAGCAGTAATTTATGTGCTCACAGTCAATATTAGAACACGAAGACAAACAGCGCAGCACAGTGCATTTAGGGAAGTGGCAGAGCTGTTCTCGGGGCTGGCACGAATGACAATAGTGTCACAAGAAACAGATTGGATCTGGGCTCAGGACACTTTGGGCCGTCTTTTTTTTTTTTTTTCAGGGAGGGGTGTAAAAAGTAGGTTACAACGCTGGGGGTGTATGTACCCAGCCCCTAGGGCAATGACAAAAAATATGGGGCACACACACACACACACACACACACACACACACACAGACACACACACACACACACACACACACACACACACACACAC
>JBBPCS010000001.1:3155706-3182572 GCA_037974645.1 Hollardia meadi
CACAAAAAATCTGTAAAAAACCCCCCCCCCCCCCCCCCCCCCCACACACACACACACACACACACATTATTTAGACCACTCACGTACTGCAGTCCAAATGGCAAGAGCAATCTAAATTCTTTGTGCTCTTAAAGTGTGTTTTTTAAGTGCTTTAGTTCAAGGCCTCTTGCACTGAGCGAGGTGAAGTTCAAATGATCTTACTTTGTAGGTGTGCAAAATTACAGTTTGCCGACAGTCAGGGGAGGCGAGCTATTTCATGGTGATTAGGTGTATCTAGGGTGGTAGGTTTGTGACTACACGTGTGGGTTGGCAGTTGGGGGGGAAAACTTGAGACAATGCTCCACTTCATGAGCACACACTGTACAGACGCCCTCCCACACAGGCTTTGTTAAGCCTTCTCTTGAGCTGGCACTTCAGCCTCCCTGAGCCCATTGAGTCCCCACTGGATGCTCACCACTGTGTTTCCTGGGTGAAATATATGGGTGCCTCTTTAATACTGTAACATCCGTATCCATTCCTTTCACACATGCCCCCTTCTCAGCAAACTGCAGCCAATACAATTTAATCCCATTTGGTAGGCAACTTAAATTCATCCAATTTCACAGATTAGAAGTTGTGGTCTCTCTGCAAAAATTTTGCTCTACGCCTGGTGTTTCTTTTGCTTTAATTTTTGATGCACTAACACACAAGAGAAGCATATAAATGCTGCTCTTGTGTGTTAGTGCATAATGAACTTGATACATAATTTAAAGGTATATTTCTTTACCTAACCTTTTCTGCTCTTGAATCTCTGCGCTATTTTTTTTTAATGAACGTCGTGCAAGCCATTTTCATTTTGCTATATTCTCATTTTCAAGCGTATTTCATTCAAAAGACCTTGCTACAGCAAGTGTAGTTTATATAACCATACATCACAATGAAGCTGGAGATTCTACATAATTAAATTGCATGCACTGAGCTAATGGAACACCAGCCTTATGTGGCATTTGCTTTTGATTACAAAGTTTAAACTTTTTTAAAAGGTTCTTTGATCAAGCCGAGAAACGGCATTAATGACACATTAATGAGTATGTGGAGATGATTGGCAAGATTGACTGTTCTCATGCTTTTGTCTCCCATCTCATTGTAATTCCTGACATATATGTGCAGAGGATTGTTTGCATGATGTTAATTAATTTTCAAGAAAAAGAAAAAAAAAAGAGCCTGTTCTGTGAAACCGCTACTTCTACTTCAGTCCTTAAAACTTTCCATTCCTGCAGTTAAAGTCAGGAGCAAGAAATACAGTAGTCTGATGGGTGGTGCAGTTTTCAGGGTTTGTTTGCTCTGTGGGAAATGAGAAATGCAGTAATTCTTTCAAAAAAAACACCACACATATAGATGCACTGGGTAGGAGGATGAGAGAAATATTAAAACAAAAAACAACAACAACAAAAAGCCCAACCTCTGACAACAGGGATCGGTCTGTCTAAGGAAAACGAACACCGATGGTTTTAATTTACTGACTGCATTAGCCGGCTCCTCTCCAACCAAGCTTGGTGTTGTCTCGTTGGCAGCAGCAAAAGTTATTAATGGTGCAATAACAGGAGGCAAGCCTGGGCACAGAATATTCTATTCTCTCTCAGATTGTGTAATGATTTTCCACAAAAGGGAGGGCTGCCTGCTATTTCTCATCGCAGGATTTTTTTTTTTTTTTTCTTTTTAAATGAAGTGACGAGGGGAAGAGGTGGCAAAAAAAAAAAAAAATGCTGCCCTTTGGGTTAACTGACTTATATATCTGTCACAAATCACATTCCCTTTTAAGCATGGAAAATTCTTTACAATTTACCTGCTCGTGTGTATGTGTATCAGACTTCAACGTGAACCGTTGCAGCTTTGCCATAATGCGTGTGAGATGTCGGAGATTGGTAGCGCAAAAATAACTTGGCAATGCCTCATTACGTATTCATTCTCTCACTTGGGGAGGGTATTCACGACCTGACATTTTAGCAGATGGACGTGAGGACTCAAGGTCGTTATTAGATTTAAACCGGAGAAGGAAAAGTGAGTTCAGCAGGAGACTTAGACGATGACCTGCTCGGAAAGTTATTGTTGCCGGCTCTTTCAGCTTTTATAAGGCCAGCTCTGCAGGTAATGCTTTTAATCGCAAGCACTGGCCAACCATCCGTGTTTGCTCTGTGATTTATGTGTTTTAAAAACCTGTGGGGTGATTGACTGAGAAGGTCAAGCCGCAGGGCAATTGAGAGGATGGAAGTATTATAACACTCGACTGAGTGCCATTTCCTCTTCTTCTTTTTTTTTTCTTCCTGTGGAGAATAAATTAGCCGAAATTAGCCTAAACACACATACAATCAAATGTTAATACTTCTGAATTCTGCACTTTTAATGCTTCTGAATGCGAATTAATACACATTCAACCCCCCACACCTCTCTCCTCCTTTTTTTTTTTTCCCATAGGCTCTCATATTGATTCCATGCATGAGCCTGCAGAGTTATCACAAAACAAATTGCGCAGACTTGAATTTGACAATCCCTTTATGAGGAGCGCTTCATTGATTTCTGGATGGTGGCTCTGTTTGGCTCCTTTACAGAGGAGAGGGGAGGTTGCTCGTTGGAGAGACACAGCGCAGCTTATTCTAATTGCTTTATTGCCTTATCGTATGCTGGCAGCAGCATTTGCAGCGCCATGTCAGAAAGTTAAAGTTAGTCACTCTTGCTCAAATGCACAGTAAAGTGTGGTCTCCCCCTTTTTCCCCGGCCCTGTTGGGAATAGCACTGACTTGGGACTTTTCCAGAGGATACGACGTGTCAGCGAAATCTGTCCTGCAGTGTGAAGCTTGACACTGCAGTGACAGCGCAGCAATGTTTCCCCTCTTGTTTCAGAACAAATTACCAGCAGCATGACGTCAGAGGGCTCGTCGTGCACCCAGACCCCCTCCTCACACACACATACACACACCCCTTCCCTCCAGTCAGCTCCCTGGGTGGGTGGACGACCTCAATATTATATATTGTATGAATATCATTGTTCTCTCGTGGATACTTTGAACAAGTTCCAAAAACGTGTGAAAGTAGAGGGTCGGGTTTCATTTGACATATATGTTATATCAATATATATATATCTATTTCTAGATACATAAACATAAATCAACTCTATCAAAATAGTTATAGTGTACTTTCCTTAATTAATTTTTATCTTAATAAGATACCTGGGAGCATGAAATCACTGTAAAAACAAAAAAGGGAGGGGGTCCTGCTGGATGAACAATGTTTATCCCAAAGCACTTTCCATTACCGCCTTGACGGGTAGGTATAAGCATTATATAAGGCGAACATGGGTGAAATATAACCAAATGGCAGATAAGACAGAGTGGAGAGTCGAGTATTATGTGACATTGTGTGTCTGTGAGTCCACCAAATGGGATTCACCTGCAGGGTTAAGAGTTAATCCAGAGCTCCAAGGTGCAGCACACATGCCTTTCTTGTTTACGCTCCTTCATGCATCACATTGGTACTGGATGGCCACTGCAAAACACTTTTCTGCCTGTGCAAAAAGTGGCATTTATCTCTATGCTTTCTGTTCTTTTCCACAAGGGTTTGAGGTGGAAAGGAGGAGAGGGGGGACGACTGCCTGCTCTGCTTCCCTTTTTCCCCTTGTGTGGGATAAAGCTGCATTTTGAAGGCGAGTGCCATCATGCATCACACACCAGGAGGAGCAGGGAAACAAACAGGGCCAGATTCATCAAACAGAGGGAGTTGCTCAGCAGCATGGGGAGCGCTGGGTGTTAATCAAAGTTGAACAGCTAAACTCATTTTAATCCGACGGGAGACAGAAAGGATCAGAGGGGAGGAATGGTGCAGACTCTTATCGTCTGTGTTGCGCACAAAAAGGTTGAATGGAAAATCTCAATTGGGCGGACAAAATATAGCAGCAAACGGATACTCGCAGCAAAAATGTGCGAGAATTCTGCCAGTTTTCTTTACACGAACTGCGGTTCAAGTTGCGAGAATTCATTATGCAAGCACAGCTGATTGTGTGTACAGTTTTGCATATTTTCGGCTTTCTTTGAATATGCCGTGCCACCCAGTCACTCTGGCTTATTTGTTTTTAAGTCCTGCAGACTTTGATGTGGCCTGTAATCTTGTCCGGTCTATTAGGATATTCAGACTGAAGCAGAGCGTAAATTAGGAGAGGAGCTGTCATCCAACTGTTTTTTGGGGGTTTTTTGGGAAATATTTTGTAGCTCCTAATTGGATGAATGGATTTATTTTGTTTTTTGGAATAACCATGATGAGTCTTCTGTTTAATCTCTGTGGGCCCCTCATCCCCACCCACTCACCAGATTGATTGTATCTAATACCAGACAATGGCATCAATGAATTCAAGTAGTGTTTTGGGGGTTTTTTTTCCCCTCTCGGCTACACAAGAAAGGGAATAATTTGCATGCAGGTGACATGTTCAAACGGGGCAAGGTAAGATGAATCAAAATGCAACTCAACAGTTTCCTAATGCTTTGACCTAATTATGTACCTATTTTTCTGCCTCCTTTTTTCTCACATCAGGTAGTCATATCCCATTCATTTAAATGTTCAGGATAGGTTTTGGTGAAAAAGTCTGCCGATTCACTGGTTCTCTGCAGTTTTGCTGACTTAAATTGAATCTACTGGAGAATTTAATGTGCGTTAAAGAGAAAAATGCTTCACCATAATTTGGGCATGGACTAGATGAACCTCCTCTTTCATTGATCGGCTGTATGAGCAAGTACTTCCTCTCCAGGATGTTCTTAAGGTTGGACGTATCGTCTTACATCCTTATCCTGACCACGGTAACCACAGCATACAAACCCGGTGGGCAGGAGACTACACTTGTGCAGACCAAACAAGCATCAAAGAGAGCAAGATTCATGATGGTGGAGTATTGATCCCTGAGGAAATTTAAATCGTGTTTATAGGAAATTACTTAGATCGCTAAACTACCAAGATGAACATGTGCACATGCATAGTGGAAAGGGAGAAAACATCGATGTGCTGGTCTATAAAACATACTTGTTGTGCAGGTCACTGATTTATTCTCAACTGCAGCTGTTTTTTCCAAACCTTTGACACACAAATAGAGAATGTTACGGAATAATTAGTTCACTTGGAAGCTTTGTCATTTATTTACTTGATTTTTGTGTGTAGGGCTGAAAAAATACTGATTTCAGACACTCGTTGCACGAAAGTGCGTACGACATGCTATAATCCTGTATCTCACTCTCTCTGTTTTATGGAGCATTTTTTAAATTTATTTTTTATTCATTTTTTATCACTCTGGTCCAAGAGTGTTGAAACACACCACTGGGGGAAAAAAGGCTTATACCACCACCATTAAAGAGAAGAGTGGGAGCTAAGAAATAAAGGGAAGTTTTCCAGTCATTGCCACCACTCTGCTTCACTGTCTGTGCTGACATTAACACTGAAACATGAATGACCTCATCATATGTTCAGCCAAATATTCATAAATGACATGATATTAACTCTACCAGACAACTTTTTTTTTCTTGGGCACTCAATTTTGCTTGGGTTTGTGGTTCTGTGCCCTTGTTATCTGGCCCTCCAGACTCTACTCTTACTGTGAGGCAGAGGAGCAGAAAGATGGCAGTAATTCATTTTGTGCCATGCCACAGGCAAGGCTCTTTTTTTTCCCTTCTGCCCATTACCTCCAGACCAGACTCCGCATCTCAGCAGGACACTGCTCCCTTCCGCTCTGGCCCAGACCCACCGTACTCCAGGGGGTTGGGGTTAGTGGACGACCCACTTTGGATTCTGTCAGCACCACCCGCAATCATCCAGGGCACTCCACTCCACCTCCAGGAAAACTGCATAAAAGATGGCAGCCTCACAGTCAATCATGCCGGGGAAGCAGTGGCTCGTTCCATCGATCCAAAATAAACTCACACTACGCAACTCTCGCATCTGGAAATATTCCTCGAATATTGGTTTGAATGTTTAAATATTAGCTATATGCACTCGTTAAAATCAAACAAAGGGCATTAAACAACACGGAAAATCATAGTGCAGGAAAATTAAAACTGGCCCAAGACGGGCTTGTTCGTCCTTATGCAATAATTGTGTAAGAAATGAAAATATTTAAACAACAAAATAATAAAACAGAGGTTAAAAGACGTTATTCTAACCCAATAAGAAAAAGGAGTTCCATAAGTTAGGAACCTTGCATATTAAAGAAAACTGACCTCTGTTAACAAGTTGTTTGGGAAGATGTAAACTGGACTTATTTGCAAAACAAAGGCCATATATTGTATTTTATGTAGCTATTTAGCTGATTGGTAATATGCAAAAATAGCTTTGTATTCTATTTTGCTGTGTTTCATCTTAAACTGGAAGAACTCAGTGTGTTTTCACAGGTAAAATATTCTGGTTTGAAAAGCTTTAAGTTTCAATTACGGCCAGATGTTTTTAAATAAGGTGCACATCAAATCCAAGATGCTTGGATGTTTATGGGTTTAGAGCGATGATGGAAAAGCTCTTCTTTTGCAATATTGCCACAAGACCTAATTTGTTTCCCTGGCAAGCATTTGGGTTTGTTTGTTTTTTTATCTTCATTTTGACATGTTGTTGTTCATGAGGAGAGCAAAAGAAATATCCCATTAACAGGCTCTCTTCTATCTCCCTACATAAATCACTGACACGGAAATGAAACTATTCTGACAAAAAAGGAGATGGATAGAGGAATACAAATGCAAAAACATTACACTCACATTCATCCCTTCCCCTCCTCTCCTCCATATCACATAAAGGCACTTCACCAATTGGAACAACTTCTGAATGGACAATTAGGAATGCAACAAAAGTCTGACATGATGTTAAAGGGAAGAAAATCTATGTGAGAAGACTCTTGTACATTTAATTACCATAGCAACCATTTCCATTCTTTTCACATGATGGCAGATTCAGCTAATCAATAAGGACAAAGTCGTCGATCCTTTGTTAAAGTGTGACAAAGACATAAATTTCTGATTACTGTGACAACAAATATGTCCTTCGGTTGTGTTGAAAGTGTTGTGAAACCGCTTCCCAAAACACCTGTAATCAATCTTTTTACCTTGGCCACAGATAATACTTGTTTCTGATTGGCTGGCAGCTGTCATATAACAAACAAACAAGATATTTAATGTAGTGACATTCAGCAAGAAAGGTATAAACTTTGAAAGTTTTCTTAAATGATACCCTAAATGTTTAAGTGTTCTGGATAATTTATCGGTACTATAAGCTATGTTTGTGTTATGGACATCATTCTTAATCATTTCAACTTGCTTTCACATAAATCATGTTTTTTTTGGCAGTTTTGTGTAGCTGATGGTTCAAGGACAAATCCACATCCACTACTGCAGTTGCTAAGAAATTGAAACCGTTGTGATTTTAACAAAGTAAATAACGTTTCCTTTGCTAGCACAGAAACAATTACCCATGAAAAAACTTCCAGTGATTTCTACACTCGCCAATGCTCTTGGTCATTTTAGAAGAGAGCATTGATTTCTATTTTTAATCTCTCCTGTCGAAAAATGTCGACAGGGTTTAGTCTTTCGTGCTGTTAGCTGTGATCCAGCATCTCGCTAATGGACTCCGTCCACCTCCGTCGAGACATGACATTTGGCCTGCAAATGCCGAGAGCTTATGGGAAATGGTCAATATAAAATATAACTATTGAATACACAATATTAGATTGTTTTCCAAAAAAAATACCATGCTTATCTGATAGGACAGCAAGCCACAGGACTTATTGATGAGAAAATCTCTGTTCCAAGGGTGGATTTTTTTTAAAGTAGCCTAGTCTAGCCCATCAGCATTACAAATTTCAATGGGTTTTTGAATTATGTTTTATTACTCCTGGAACAAAAGCCAGAGGTTTTGAAATAACCAAGAGTTAAACTGACTACAAACAAACTTGAAAGGTGGCTGACCATTTAAACACAGCATATCTTTTTGACTCTCTTCTCGCAACTAATTATCTAATCTCTTTCAATGGATTTTTCTCATAGGCTATATCTATTAAAAAAAAACAACAAAATATGCTTGACAACAACAACAACAACAACAGTGAAACGTGTTGTATTCACAGAGAAGCATGAAATCACTTATCTTTGTCCTCTTTGTTCCAGATAAACTAACAGATTGAACCCATGCCTTGACACAAAAGTGTGCAGCTCAAAACACAGTCTATTTTTTCCACATACTCCCCCGAGGAGCAGCTCACATTTACTCACTTAAATCTATCACATCCTCTCTGTACTACTCAGTTTTTTTCTCTGTCACTGCTCTCTCTGTTTTTTGAGAGAACTTTGGCCTCTACCATATATTTGTCTGCAATTTGACCGCATGTGAGAGGTGCTCCAGCTTTGGAATGAATTCTAGGCGATTGCAGCTGCAAAAACACCCCACTGATGATGCCTGCAGAGCCCATGGGAAACTCAAACCCTTTTGAGAAACAAAGCATGGCTCCCCTGAGCTGTGATGTGCGTGTACCCCTGCAACAGGAAAAACCTGGATATAAACAAAGCCCTTACTTGAGATAAGTAGCTGCATTCACCAAATCTTGGCTGCTTTTGGTCATGTCCCATAATTATAATATCACTCCTCAATGTGCAGGTATACTTGAAGTAAATGCTGGGTGTGGAGAAGGCCTTGATGAAGTGGATGAAGTGTGATGCTGATAGCGCTAGTAATTGGCTAGAAAACAAGTCTCTTTGATCTCTTTTCAAGGTTAAGAATAGTGCGTGTAATTCATGTTTGATTCCTTTTTTTGAAAGCAGACATTATTTCAGGAGTTCCCCTGATTGAATAAACAATCAATGCATGTTTTTAGTGTGAAAATGAAAAGAAAATATATACGAGTGACCACCAACCCATAAAACATACAATTAAACAACTCTGGTAAGTAATTCTATACCAGAGGGAGAAAGCAGATCTACACAACAGAGCTTTAACCAGCAAACGCTGAGGATTAAGTAAGTTTCCCTTTGAGAAATTAACTACTACACAAAGTGGAGATAAAAGGAGAGACAGAATAACGAGGCCTGTTTGCCTGTTCAGAGGGTTTAGCCATGTATTAAAAATCATACCGTTAAGCTTGCTGACAGATGCTAATGAAGTGATGTTTACATTTTTGATTCGCTGCCTAAACAAAGATAAGACATGTTCTCGGAAAACAGCAAGCCCTGCAATCCAAACACATCCATTGAGTCTGTCACCAAAGACATGACAGCTTTCTTCCCTACTAACAACAATGAGCGACTCATTTCCATATTAATGAGAGAAAAGAAAGGCAAGTAGATGGGTGGGGGTGGGGGGGGAGTGGGGGGTAGGCTGAGCACGGAGGGAGCGATGTTGCTTCTTGTTGTCTTGGCACCTATTGACAAAGTCTTCAAATAGGTTGTTAATGACCAGCCTAAAACACAGGGAGCAGCCTGTGGAGTAATCATATCAACATGTTGCGTATGCATATCATGCTGTGTACTGTCGCCATGCCTCCCGTGCGGTTGTTCTTGCACAAATGTTTGGCATTGTTGCCACACACACACACAAGACAGATATGCACAAATTGATGCAGGGACACTTACTCATCCATAAAGATCACATACACACAGCACTTGCAGTCTTGTACAATAAGAGACATCCTCATCCCACAGGAAGCAGCCTTCAGTACACCCAGAGGGTAAATACTAAATTAGAAGCTCTGGAGTACTTTGGGCCAAATCTAGTTGGGGGGTGGGGGGGGGTGGGGTACAAAACATCTGTTGGATCCCACAGTATTTACTCCTCATAGCCTTTAAAACAAATTGCTTTTACCCTTCACATACAAGCAAAATTTCTTTTTATGCAAATGTAAATCCATTTACTAGTCATGGGCACCCCTTCTCAGAATGAGAAAACAGTTGTGTAATGTCTTCGCTGGAATTTGAGGGTCACAGAGGGAACGTTGTTAAATTGTCTTAGTTCGGTTGCATAATAGGAGGTGTCATAATCCATTTTTTTTTTGGAGCCCAAACCTTTTTTTTTTAGCCACTTGGTGGCAGTGGAAACAATCTGTACAACGAGATGTACATATCCCCTTTTATGCTGATATGGCGAACTTGTTAGCAAAGAGATCATTATTTACACATCCAGTAGTACGTAGCCACGTTATCATTCATTCGCTGGAGTTGTGTTTCTGGCCATCCGGCAAATGTAAGTCTAATATTCACTCTCTTTCAGCTCTGTTTTTTATTTCTACCAACCAAACATCTCTTTAACTGCTAAATGCTCCACTCCAGCTAGTCGATAACTTCACACTAAAGTGTAGAGTGAGTTTTTTTAAACTTTTTCAAAAACAACACTACGAGAGCGATGAGAGTGAACGAACTGGGCAGTTACTCAAAGTCAATATAAACTCTGTAAGCCTGCATTGTCATTTGATCAATATTTCATCGTTATTATTAAATTATAGCCACTTCAACCCATATAAAGGACTAAAATTCATACTGGACTCCTGCCATACTGGTATATGCTGCATCATTTGTGGCCATTACTTTTTAAACCGCCTCTTACACTAATGTGACTTGAGATTTGAACTTGATATGAGACTTATAAACGCTTGACTAGACTCGAGACTTCAGCATTCAAGACGCACCTGGTGAAATCCCAGAACAAAAGTTTTCATACCTATGGATTTAAATGACTCGGTGTCAAAAAACAGTGAGACTGACACAATGAGTTTGAATGAAAACTTGACGTGGAATTGGCATAAAAGATTTCAAAATGTCATTGCTCACATTTTCCAGTATGACATGACAAGTATAAACAGACTTTTTTATTGGGAGGTTTCATCAAAGTCCCAACATATATCTCTTAGATTTGAATATTTGTTCCAATATTCCGTGTAGGTTTCAGATGCTCCGAGGCATTTGTTCTAACACTTGACTCTGAGAGGCATCTCCTAGACATAATGTCCCAGTTCATAGTGCATGTCATTAGCCTCCTAAATTACAAACATCATTAGGAGAATTGATTCAATTGATTCAGGGGGGGGTGGGGGGGGGGGGGGGTATTGAACTGCTCTGCTGTTTGAACATGGCAGGAGCTCATTCTGAGTTTGGTGTCAATCCTATTTCACAAGTTCAAGCAGACCAATTGGGGGTCTGAGTTGTTCACCTCCTCTTTATCCCTGCATAGCGAGGCCCTGCCACCTCATTAGCAAAAAAGAGTCGACAGCGTGCGTGCGTGTGTGTGTGTGTGTGCAGCCTCCATGCTTGTTGGGCACGTTTTGCCTTCTGAGTAGAGGAGAGATGAAGTCAATGTGGCACACTGACCTCTGCAACAACCTTAAAATGCTGCGACATTGAGGAGGGCATCGCCGGGGCATTGCTGTGACAACGGTGAAGAGGGACTGATGCTGATTTTTATTCAAATAAGAAATACGTGACATGCCCTATAATTGTGTTGTATTTTATTTATTTGGTATTTTATTTCCTACTAATTCAACCAAAAACCTGGGGAAAAAATGAAACTGCTGTCACTTAACCAGTAAATGGAAAGTGTAGCTATGAGCGGGTGCATCAAAATAGTAGCTGAGCAGAATGTGTGGAGGAAAATCATTTTGATAAGAGCCTGCAGGGTGGGGGAAGAGTGTCAAGGGAAAGCAACTGAGTAATAAGAGGGGAATTGACAAACAGAAAAATGACTAGGCTACACACAACCTGGGCTACACCACTCTAATTCAACATGGTCCTTGTACTATGCAACTGCCACTAATTCTAGCCCATGTAAGAAACATGGTGGGTGTGTGTGTGTGTGTGCGCCTTCAATAATTCATCTTGAGATTGATAGATGTGTGTCTCCAGAGACCGCTGTGTGGATAGCACGTTGCTCAGTTCTCCGCAGAGGCTCGCTGTGAACTTGTGAGGATTGAGATCGGGGTCAGAGTTCAACATGCGAAGGTCTCAAACGGCGCTACATGGAACCCTTACCTCCTCTTCTAATAGGATGGCACAGTTCCCTTCAACACCCCTCCATCTCCATTCCCCACCGCTGTTGAGTTGTTTTACATGGATGCAGCAGTGGACTAAAAAGCATGCGATGTAATTATGGTTCAATTCCATGATATTTGGTGAGAATTGAAGAGAACTGATAAAGTATTATTGGTGGCTTTACTCTAACTTCAGATCTGATTTAAGAAAACCGAGAATATTCTTCTATATTTCTTATTTTTCTTAGGTTACATTAGCTGCCTTTCTGTTCTGCACCGTTTTTGCAAAGCATAAGAAGTGGGTGCCTTAAAGGTCATCCAAATGTTGCTGCCCTCATGTAATAGGGGCCAACACATAATAAAATAGCTTTTGTAGTTTATCTGGGTTTTGATTGTGAGCACAGAGTGTCTGAAATCACCAATCTTGATTTTTTATTTTTTTGTAAATAATATACAATCAGTCTCAAACATCAATAAAGTTATGGCTGTGAGATTGAAGAACACTATTTCGCCACATTCATTTTCGGCATAATTATCCCACTGAGGGCTGTCTCTTTGTGCTATACGCTGACCCACCCCCCATCATCATTGTTGATGACAGATCAATATTGGAGCAAAAGGAGGTCAGGCAGAATATAGAAAGGAGAAATGGAAAAGTGGGATATAGATAATTTAGTCCTCCCGACTGGCACACAATCTGCTTCCATTTACTTGACCTCACAGAGTGACCATGCAGAATGCAGGAATTAGATGAAATGTAGATGTTCATGGAGTACTGTGATGATGTGCGAATCAATGCGTGTTGCTTGCGCAACAAGTTCCAAGAAAGGACAGTAAAAAAAAAAAAAAAAAATCAATCATGTGATACCACCCGCGACCCCGTGCATTCAAAAAGCATTCGGGGTCACATGCTTTGCCACATAGTTGTGTCAAATCAGTCGTGCATGGGTGAGTCCAGAATGTACACACACAATGTTGAGCCACGGCATTACTTGCAGAATCATTCCTGCAGAGTAATCAGAGGCATTCCTAACATAATCAATATCAGGTAGGTAGATTTGTGCAAACCCGTGTTCTGCGAAGGATATCGTCTGTACACTAACTTACGCATAGAACATCCCAACTTACAACTACAAGGGTTGCACTCACTTGACTGTCTTATTTAAAAGCTTTCATTCAGCAGTATCCCGCTGTGATCATTTCAAAGGAGAACAATTACAGGTAAAGAGTGAAAACACAATATCACAGGCCCCTCTAACAGCTGATTATTATGTTAACATTATAGATTCACTGCAGACTTGAGCACCACTGACACATATACACAATTCCATATGGGGACATTAACAGCCTATTAAAGTGGTCAGCCAGATCAGACACACACACACACACACACACACACAAAAACACACTGTATTTTCTCACTTAGCCCTACTTGTATCTGACTGTGCAGACTGTATAGTGTTGCGTCTAATACAATAGAGGTGAGGAATTTAGTTTTCCATACATCTTGCATGTGCCAGGCTTCTGAGTTCTTGTTACCAAATGATGATATTTTATAGTTGCATCTGTTCATGAGGACAGTTTACCCAAGATTGGAAAGAAGTTTCTGAGATTTCTGATGCCGCCCTGGTACAATGGGAATGAAAACTGGTGTTTTTCCTGCTTGGATTAATAGTTTTTATGCTCATCAGCTAGTTGTTAATTTGTCTGTCTACTGTTTGTTCTGGGCAGGTAGTGTGCAGTGGGTTCATCAGAGCCTTTTCCCTGAAAAGAGCTGTCCGCCACGCTGGAAAAACGACACTGATGAGGGCTGAACTGAGGTGTCATGGTGCCCTACTGTACCTCAGAATGTCTAAGGGGACTTTTGTTTCATGTCGCCTTTCTTCCTCAACATTTTTTTTTCCGCCTGCGTCTCTATCTAACAAAGGAAAAATGTCAAAAACATAAAAGAAAATAAAAAAATACAAAAAGGCCATAAAATCAGAAGTGAGTTGAAAGGTGGTAAACACTTTGTGAGGACCTCAGAATTTGGTGATAGTCCCTTGTGGGTTCGTCATTAGTGACACCTTTAATATGACACATTATCTTTTCAGCCATTGTTCATATAAAAATAGGCTCCCGATTACTGCAGCTTTAAAGTTACATAAAAAAAACGTCGAAATAATCGACAGACGTCACAGCTGACAGTTTCGTTTGGTCTAGGTCCTTAACCAAAAAGTAGTTCCGAAGAAAATTGTGAACAGCGAGATTTGCTGATTATCCACAGTTAATAGGGACACAGTTTTGGAAAAACACTTTTTTTTTCTTTTTCTAATGTTCAATGCATTTACCTCTATTTTAATGTGTTGCTAGGTTAGCAGAAAAAAGGGAATACCATTAAAGGGGAATTCCGGTATTTTTAAACCTGGGATTTATGTTAATATATTTGGATGTGTAAATGATTCATACTTAGCAAAAGTTTTGGAAATGGTCCAGTAAATAGTCTCAGCCGATAGCCGCGACACACCTGCAATGGCTGCAGCGTAATCCTTAGGGGCAACTCCGACCCAAAGTTACGTCCACTGAAAGTGTTTTTTCTTGCCACTTACAGTCTGAGATTGTCACTCTAAGTGTCTGAAAACATTACGGAAAGGATAGTTAGAGTACAATCCTCTTTGTTTAGCCGGAAGCACAAGTCTCGTCTGGGGAGAAGTCTCTAGCAGAAAAAAGGGGATTGCCATTAAAGCCTTTGGCACAGGAAACCAAAACTATCCGCACGGTTTAATAGGGTGAGATTCTTTTTGCGTGTGAATTGGGTAAAGTGACAACACTGGCAAAAACTACGGACAAGGATTAGGGCCACATGTGAAAAATTTACTTGAGTTCTAATTGTTTTTCTTAGAATTCTGATTTTTTTTCCCCCGAGAAATCTGACTTTAATTCTGAGAGAAAAAAAGGTCAGAATTCAAATCATTTTTTCCACGTGGCCCTAATCCTCTTCCGTACAAAAACCAATAAGGTAACCCATGAGGATAAAAAAAACAAGATTTCCAATTTGACCACATCATGTTTCCTTACCATGGGAGCAGAAGGTGTGTGCGTGTGTGTGTGTGTGTGTTGGTGGTGGTGGTGGTGGTGGAGGAGGGGGCTTCTTCTTCTTCTTGGTTTATGTCATTGGCTTAAACGACCCAAGACCCCGCCTTGATAAAACAGGAGAGTTAGACAGTGTGCGACTACAGAGAGAGGGGGGAGAGGGAAAAAAAATAAAGCAGTGAAACAGTTAGACAGACACCTACTCGGCGTTTACGCTCGGCCGTATTTTAATAAACAAGGACGCGTATAAAACACTGTAGCCTGTTCCCTTTTTCGGTTGTCACTCCTCTCTATCCGGTCGTTTCTTCCCATCTGCTAAAAGAAGCCGCGTTTTTTTGTTTGTTTGTTGTTGTTTTTTTTTACAGCGGGCGGAGGATTAATAAGGTGGAATCAGAATTACTCCAAATCTTCATGAAACATTTCTCCCCGAAGCGGATGATGCTGCCGCCGACGTGTGCCTGAAAGAAGTCGCCTTCTCAACTTGCAATTTGACATCATTCGCTCAGGTAAGACCGCGTTTACAGACGCAACAACAAGCACCGCTTTTAATTCAGTTTTCCGCCTCTAATGGGAGTTGGATATGAGTGGCCGCCGTCGGGGCTTCAGGTCCGCATACTGACCATGTGTGTCCACCTTACTGCGCCATGAAGATGGGGGAATGGTCGGGTGGGTTTGCACACACCGGGGACGTTGTTTCTGACCAAACGTAAAAACAAAAAACGGCTACAACTGTCAAATGTGGTCAGGAAATAGCCCGCGTTTTGCCAACAATGCTGCCATTAGTGTCCGCTCACCTTTTACATCGCGAGGGTATTCGGCAAAGACTCGGGATTTTTTTTTTTTTTTTTTTTTAGCACACAACGAGACCCCGTGCGGAGTGTGTGTGTGTGTGTGTCGGTTCAAAGAAAATATGAAGTGGTATTATTATTATTAGAGTGTGTGTGTGGAGTTGTATGTGTGAGGCTATTTGCTCATAAATCCTCTAATACTTCACACTTGACTCGGCTGAGTTTTTGTTGGCAAAATAGTGTAAGACGTCATCATATGTAATCTGCTGCTGCTTAGCCCGTGCATCCTTATTTTTGATTTGATTTTAAACACAAGTCATCGCTATGGAGCACATCTGCTGTCCAAGCTGCATCGCAATGTCACTGGCCTTTGTTTTAGCACAGTTTTCAAGACTTCACATCGCATCACATATGAAAACTTGTTTTATTTTTCTTATTTTGTTTTGCCACCACACATGATAGAAGCTGTGGATCAAACGCCTGCATTTCTGATGACGTGTTGAATCCCACCTCCAGGGATTTTGTGGTTTTTGGAGTAGAGGGCTGCAGATCTGCAGGTGGGCAAATAAAAGTGTGGAGAAGGAAACTTGTTTGCCAGGGAATGTTCTGTTGTTGTTGAGGGAGTGAAATGTAAGACAAACTGAGCCATCTTTCAGGGGATGCCCCCCACCCCCCCTCCCCCAATCATCATTATCCCCTGGTGGCTCCAAGATGTGACTCCTCCATTGGAGAGGAGAAAAATGCACTGATTTTTGTAGTCCCCACAATCCAATGCATCTTACCCAGGCAAATTTATCTTGTTTATAGGTACCAAGCTGATTTGTGCAATGAGGATTTAGCACTGTGAGCTGACTATGTCCTTAAAACACAATTACTAAAATGCATCTTATGTTTACAGCCACTCTTATGGTGCCGGGAGTGCATGAATGAGCTGCTAATTGCCTTGTGTTAACTTGTTAATTACACACAGTAAAGTGTTTTGGGCTAATTAATTTGCCGATTCCTCTGAAAATATGACAACAGCACACGCGTTGGATTAATAAAGTACGAGAGTTATCTTAATTTCTTATCGCTCATCATTAAAACCATCATTGTCACTTAATCGTTCACGTAAACAAAGATGATTTCTCTCCTCCCGGCGCAAAAAAACACCTACGAAAATCAAAGTGAATCTTAAATGATTTACAAATAAGAACTTTGAGAGTTTTTTTTGTGGGTTGTTTTTTTGGTGCCTTAAAGCTGAGTCGAGGATGACCTTGGTAAAGCAGTTCTTTGTCTGTCTGGGTGCCCGTGTGTATGTATTGGACAAGGAAAGGGGGCGTGTGCCAGAAGGAATATAAGGCCACTACAGATGTGTGCAGCTTGGACATCTGCTCTGCTGTCGGCCATTGTCAAGGAAGCAGTTAAGATGGTGGGCAGCTCAGCACAACACAACAGAGCTCCCTTGTCAGAAAGCTCCATTAAACTGCTCCAGTCACAAGTGCAAGCAGGGAAGTGGTCATAACACTGAGCAGTGTTCCTTTGCCTCACATACCAGGTACATTCGCAATCATTACTGCCCCACACTGGAGTTTTTTTCTTCCTTGGGACAATCAATTCTTCTTTCATAACCAACAAAGTTGCCATACATAAGTTGAGATAGCATTTTTTTTTTTTTGCAGAAACCCTCCCCTTTTTCCGCTTACCTTCCCACATTATGAGACAGTGTTGCTGTTTAGAAATGGGGGCTGTCGAGAGAGGAAATTGAGCAGACTCAGTTAGTCGACCCCGTGAAGAGCCTGCCCTCTGCCACCCTCTCCTGTGTTGCCGAGCAGCACCCTATCACTCAAGGCAATTGAACGTCTCTGAGGGGACCTCTGTTAGCCCTGTGCAATATTTATTACCATCCATCATCCCGAGAGTCTCGCTGTAAGGGTGAATAACCGTGGCTGCTAAGTTCTGTGTTAAAAAGTTCCCTCGCCAGCGACCATTAGAAGGGATTTATGGGAGCAGCTTCCCTGGAAGTGCTGTGGGAGCGCGACGGAACATGTTTCAGGGTTGCTGCATACCCGCTGGGCTGCGGTACCAAATATGTCACGGATGAAATTCTGACCGGTTAAAGAGCTGCCCCAAACTTCTCTTTACCCATTCAAGTTTGTCTTCCTAATAGGTTTTAGTGCTCGAATTGGCCGACTGGCAGAAAATGAATCGACAAACGTTGATAATTTATGAATAGATAAAGTCATTCATTGGGCTAAAATGCCGAACGCTCGCTCGTTCCAACCTCTAAAATATGAGGACGTGCCTTTTTCCCCTCTTGTATGCACTGTAAATTGGATAGTTTTTGGTTTTAGACTGCTGGTTGGACAAAAGAAGCTGATTAAAGATGTGATGTTGAGCTCATTTTTGACATTATGTATCATTAAACGGGCAGAAGATGCAGTACATCAGCCCATATTCATATGATATTAATGTAGGTACATGTGCATTTCATACATCATGGTTTGTACAAATTAATTCCAGTACGATAAAGGCAAAAGAGAAAGCAAATACATCTGGCTTCTATGCAGTTATTTTCTTTGTAACAAGTCTTGGAGCAGAGATGGTAATGATAATAATCTAATATTCAATTTAATAAGGATCATCTAATGTATGCATACTGTGCTACAAAGCTGGTAAATTCTGCCTCCATGTCCTTTGAATGAGAGTGAGCGCTTGTTGTGGGAGAATGAGCATGTGTGTGTCCTCACTACCTTTTCGATATCATCTTTGATCCTGCAGAGATGAGATGGATTCTTTTTCTTTCCACTCCGGTGAAATTGTTTGTTTGTCGGAGTTGAAAACAATCGGGATAAATCTGAAAGTGAAGGGAAGCTGTGGGGACGGGGCAGCGCTGCAAATGAATGCCGTGCTGTGCTCCTTTTAGGTCAATTTGAATATGTGTTTTTAATTGGTCTCTGAAGGCCAAGGCTTCTCTTCTCTGCCTCTCCTCAAAAGTGTCTGCATGATGTGACTGTGTTGAGCTGAGGAGCCCAGGAGCAACGGTGTTCATTTGAAGCCCGGCGAACATGCTCATTATCTCCAACCAAAGGCAAGATTGATTTAGCTGAAAGCCAGGGTAATCTTTGAGAAGGGGAAAAAAAAAAAACCCATGGAAGTAGAACTAAAAAAACTGATCAAGACAGTAATTCTTTGCTGTGGATCGCTCTCAGTCAAAGCGAATAAGTTTAAAACGGAGCGCTGCAGTGGGAAACTACTCAGCATCTTCAGTACTCGCAACAACCAAAGGTACCATCACTCAACCAGCGCTTCAGAACTCCTCTAACCTTTAGAATTGGTATATTGAAAAGATATCTCAAAGAAACATTTTGCTTGTCATTCCCATTTCTCTGCTCTCCTGGGGCATTCTACATCTTTTTTTTCTTTTTTTTTTAAAGCACATTGAAGAGTGTGTGTGTGGTGGTGGTGGTGGTGGGGGGGGGGGTGCTATCAGATTTTTCCCCCTGTCATCACTTACTCTCCCATTGCTTTAATTTCATTGACAGTGGCAGCGATTGTGTTTTCCGGAGCTACACGGGGGTAAAGGATAATTTGAGCAGTGAATGTCTTTTTCATAGTAACGGGGAAAGTGGAACCCTGTGCTCGCGCTATTCTCTGCACCGTACAAAGGGACAAGATCCAGCGATAGGGCTTGCATAAGGGATCTACAGTATTCTCTACCACAAACAGATGTATTTTAGTCTGGCTGAAACTAGTAGAGCTGAACCTCATGTGGTTTCAGAGTTGGCTAGCAGATAGGAATTTTCCTGCAGTTATTGGATTGGATGTAAAAGTCTGTGCTTTTATCTTGCACCACTCTACATTAGTATCAGGGGAGAGCGAGGCGGCCATGTAATAAAGTGAAGGTACATTGTCTTTCAGCCATGTAAAAGGTCAAATAACTCTTGTACTTTAGCCTCTGTCGGCGATGTCGGAGACGGCCGTGTTAGCATTAAGGTACGATGTGGTCGGGCAAAGCTGTAGCACAGCAATTAGAGTTATTAATTATTTTCTTACAACTTAATACTCTTTCATTTAATGCATATTAATTGATGTGCTCCCGAATCCACGCTCACATAATCCACCAAGGATTTCTCAAAGGCAAGCACAAAAGGCTTTTATTATCTTAAGGAGGAAGTGGTCTTTTGGGAGGTAAAGTGCCCCTGCTCAATTGTGTATTACATTATAAAACAGACGTAAGTGAAATGAAATTACAACGTATCATCAGCACGGTGAAGGATCCCATTGAATAATTACCTCGGCAGAGCCATTGTTGTAATGTCAGACTCATTCTTTTGGATGTGATGGAGGGGGGTTTACAAAGTCCTCATGCAAGTAAGTAAAAAGCAGTTTCAAGGTTAAACTGAGCGAAGGCCAAATGTTTGGGGAGGGTGGATTAATTTCATGTCCCATAATGTGATTTGCAATATCTCCTCCTCTCCTGCCCTTGGTTTCTTTGGAGATGCGCTCGCCTGATGAGAGCTGAGGGCAGGGGGGCTGCCGTAACTACCGCCTGCATTTAGAAGGGTTTACAGGACTACTAAGTGGAATTATGGGAGATGATGCATGCTTACAAATTCACCATCATTCCCAGACCCTCATCTCATTACTGAGTACAAATTCAGTGCATGTCCTCGTGGTGCGCGGTAGAGGAAAATTAGCTTTCTCTCATACATGCAAGCAGGTACAAACATAGTCACTTACAAAATACACAGAAGGACGCAAACACAGGATGGGAGGTGGTTCCAGGAAAATCACTGTGCATCATTAATTGTAGGGCAGGCTACAAGGGAGGGAGAAAGACCACCATGATAACAGCAGCAAGATTCCTCACTGCTCAGATTGTCGAAGACGCCTGCTGTACTCCACACTTCATCGCACAGTATCTGCAGCTCATCCTCCCGTATTTGCATAACAGCATAGTTAATGAATCTGTTATATGTTGTCTTGTTTTCTGGGAAGTTCTAAGTATTACAGATGTCTTCACAGATATGTGTGCATTTCATATAGCACCATTATCATCGATGAATTTAAACAAGCACAACCTCACAGCATGTTTGCAATGTGATAAAAATCAGACATTGAGGTCATCATTGGTAGTGAGTGGGTGGGCTGTAGGCTTCTCTTGAGGGTGGCATAACTGGTAGTGCCTTCTCCCCACTGTGCCTACAGTCATTTTCTCACTTTCCGTAAATCTCTCCGCAGTGATTGAAAAACAAAGTGAAGCGCTTGTGAAATCAACAACAACTGGCAAATCCATATAAGAATCTATTTTTTCAAAGGTTAATAAAACCCCAAAAGTTCTGGGCATTCTGTAACAAAAACAAAACGAGAATCGTTCGGCTATAATGTGAAATTTCATTTTTACAGATAATGATTTACCCAAATTTGTGTAACATTTGAGGTAAATTCCAGTAGCCCGTCATGTATTTTTTTAGTCTGACCTGTAGGGCTGGAAAAAAAACCCCATTCAACTAGTTAAATAAGGATGCAAATTGAAAAGTTAAAATGTATGTACATGTTTGTTTCTGCTTTGTGGCTTCATCCCAAACGAGGTGACGGGGCCTAACGGACAGCCCAACTAAACTGTGACATGTGAGTGAAATTTTCTTGCACAGGATGGTTTTGTTTCTTACCATTACTCTAATGTCTTGTGACTTTAATCGTAGCTAATCCTGTCTCAAGTAATTTTCCCCTTTGTCCCCAATATGATATGGCCAATTCTCCCTATACAACTCCGCTGATGGCCTAGGGAGGGTGTAGACAGTCATGTGCCCTGAGAGCCATGTGACACCCATGTCTTTTCACCTGACAGTGAGGGAGGGTGTCTGGGGCTCATGCCATCCTCCACCCCTCCCCCACCAGATCCCACCCACCACTGTAGAGCAAGGAAATTAATTCGTACTGGTTTCTTACCACCTAAATATATATATGTTAGAATGAAAGACCAACTGTCACTGGAAGCTGACGGCGCACACACATTGTAATAATCCAAGACACCATCAGCAGGAGGGTGCTCTGTGATGGTAGGCTTTTACTTGTGGGCAGAATTAGCTGACAGCATTGTGATTAATTTGGTACTACAAAATGTCAGATTCATTGTTGTGGACGATTTGCAATCGACTCAAATATTGACAAGAGTAATTAGCAGCTTCCAGTGGATGGGATTAAATTTAACATGACCTGCCCATGCACTCACACCAGCAGCGACAACAGGAGACAAAGTGACAGGTCACCATTTATTTCAAAAGAGTGTTGACGGACGAGGAGCAACAAGGTGGCCATGTGGTGCAAGGACAGAGTGGCAAGTTCACACTTCGAGGCAACAATAAGTGGAACTTTTTTCCAAAATGTAGAAAAATAACTAAATGGACTGTCCGGGGTGGAGAAAATGTACTGAAGCTGATAGTGTTCTGTCATGCTGGCAATGGTTTTCCCTACTCTTTCTTGAAAGTGAGCAATTTTCCTATCCCTTTACAGTACAGTAGGTTTGCCACTGTGGGTTATGTCATCAATGTTAAGAAAAACCTGCACAGTTGTGAATATTCGTGCACTGTGACAGCTCCAGTGGGCGGCCGAGTAACGCATGCTTGGATTGCCTGGATTTCCACTTTTGCTTTAAATGTTGCTATTTTGTCAGAATATTGAATATGTGTACACACCGAATATATCTCCTCTTTATCTTTTTTCGTTTTGCATGCCCTTGCCTGTGTCAAGGTGGCAGCTTTTACATTATCGAAGCTTATTTACCATGTACCTTGCAGCATTGAGCTAATTTGTGGTTTAACTGCTGCGAATTTAGACGCAAGAGAAAATAATTGCCGCTGTGAAAACTTCCCAGAGTTATACAAGTCTGTCCATTTGGGGTCTTGGCATTTGAGAGGCCTTCAAACTGGACTTCTTACTTCATATTTTATCCTCTGCCTATACCCTATAGCAACACAAACGCATCCCTATAGTGCTATTGTCTGCCTGAAAATGTGGTTAGTGAGGGGAATGGAAGGAGCAGGTCTGCTCTCTCGCACTTTCCAGTATCTCGTGCGCTCTTGCTTTTTCTCCTCCTCTGTACATATCCATCTCCATTCCCCCTTCACCCCAGTGAAGGTCTCATTGCTTATGTAATGTCTCTAAACATTTGTGCAGTATTAGGAGAAGTCAGGCATGCCAAAACTGTGCAAATCGTCCCTCTGTGCACCCCATAGAGGTGGGACAGATGGCAACCCTCGTTCCCAGTCTTGTAAACTGCCTGTGACAAGAGAGATGGCACATACACAGCTGAACTCGGGCAACGCTAACTAAGGCTTTACAGACAGTGGTGGACACAGTTGCATGCACACCCATCAGTGAGATGCTTAAATCAAAGCCATATAGCATCCCACTTTGGTTCTCACCACATTGTTTTTGGCTGTTAATTACAGCATGGTGTTAATTGGTTGCACGTTAATGGAAAAAGTTGATCATGGCTGCACGTGCGCCATCGCATCGCTCCACCTGCGATCCGGGTTGTAGCTCGCCTATAACGGAGGCTATCAGGTTCTCGCATTAGATCATCCATCACAATGTTAAAGGTGACCTGGAGTTGCTTTCTAATTCAGTTGTTAATCACCGGCACAGCAGAGTGTCGGGCACTTTCGCTTTGTTCCCCCTTAACAACTCTCAGGGCAGAGTCCATTACTGAGTAAACAGACAGTGAAACACAGGAGAAATGAATGAAGATGCCCGGCGCAGAACCCCCAGAGGTGAGATCAAATGGCAGGCCCGGTGATGATGAGGGATGTTTATGGCTGGCACTCTATTAAGAAGAGGCCTTTCCCTGCTGGCGCATAATGAACATCTACCTTGTGAAATGGCTGTTCTGAAGCTTTTTCCTTACACTGAATTACCGGCCATTTTCATCAAAAAGTGCCCTAATTGCTCTCAGCGGCGATTCGGGGAAGAGCCACTGATAGAGAGAGTGAGTTTTAGGGTAACTTGGCAAGGTGACTGGCTTATGGCACCATTAGCCGTATTGATCTGAATAAATCTTCCAACGCTGTATTTTTCCCTTTGTATGTTAATGAAAGCCAGTTATGTCCTTAGAGGATGATATTTTAGGCCTGAACTCTTCTTCTTTCTTTTTTTTCTGTGTATAGGGTAACGCCTCCTCCAGATGTCCCCCACTGCGGGAGGCTGTGAAGCACATGCAAAAGGCTTACCGCCAACCACACACACACACACACACACACACACACACACAAAGATCATCTCTGGGCGGGGGCACTTCAGCTGACCTGTTATGAAACAAGCCAAGAGCAATGATAGCAGAAGTAAGACGGCGGAGCGGTTGTATGTTGTTTCTATCAAGAGTTAAACATTGCTGACAAAAAAGGGCTGTGTGTGTGTCTGTGTCTGTGTCTGTGTGTGTGTGTGTGTGTGTGTGTGTGTGTTGGGAGAGAGAGGCAAAACATCTCAGAAAGGAGAATGTTTTCGGAAATCACAGAAAATGTACCATCTGCACACGGCAGGGTGTATGAGCGACACTGGCCTACTGCTGTGAGGAACTATTGCATTGTTATTAAATGGCTGTTGCCTCACTGGCAGCCATATTAAAGCCTCAGATCCTGAGCCTGATGCAAGGCAGCAAGGAAGAGAAAAGAGGAGGGGGAAGAAAAAAAAGAAGCCCAAACCACCAGTCTGGCCTTCTGGACATGGTGACACGATGTGCAGCTGCGATGGCACAGATTAAAAGTTGGCAGCACAAACTTCTTCAAAATGAGAAGGCAGAAAGGAGTATTTTTTTTTTTCACTCTCTCTCTCTTTTTTCTCTAACCTCTCTATCTCCCTCTCCCCCGCCCACCACCTCCATTGGCTCAGCATCTCGTACAAGGTGCAGCGGGAGGACAGCTTTTTTTACACTCAGGAGCCGCGTCTTAAGAAATGCAAATTTAGCAGCTCGATCCATACCAGGTCCGAATTTTCTTTTTACATTAAACTTTTCTGTGTTCTCGCCATGTTAACTTAAGACACTCTGTATCCCTCAAGCGGTCCATCTGCAAAATTAATTCAATCTTCCACTTGCTATAAAGCCGTGTTTCTCTTTTCATGGCTGAGGAGTCTGGATCCACTCCTACTGTAGCAGCGTGTTGACTATTTGATGCTCGGTGCCCTTTGTGCACACTGAACTAGTGGCAGACAGTGCATGAAATGCCACTGAAGAGTAAGAGTTGATGAGCTCCTCTTGCTCTCCCTCGTCTCATTCCCTCTCACTCAGGGCAGTAAAAAGACTCTTGAGATTGCGCACTCTGCTAACATTTTCTTGTTAACTTTCTTTGTGCCAGAGGTTATTAAAATTATGTGGGATTTGAATGCATAGTCACTGAATTGTTGGTTTTTTGCGCAGCTTCCGCCTGTATTGAAGAGATGTGTATTGGGATATTTTTTTTCCCTCTAAATGTTTTTGACCCTGAACAATCAGGCTTTATGACAACTGTCCAGCATTCCTATTCTGTCCAGTCTAGTCTAGTTACCCTTCACACATCTGTTCTGTTTACAAAGCCTAGATTGGCCTCAGTGCTGGAAAAATGATATTATTTATTAGAGATGGGACTGAGATGGGTTTCGATCCTGATGTACAGTAGCCTAATTTACTCATCGGATATCGGACAGATGACGTGCCGATCCAGATTCCACAGTCTGATGTTTTTATATCCTCCTGGCGCCAGTGGAGCTGGTAGCTGAAGATGCTAATGCTATATGCGGGGCTCGACATTGACGCTTGCCCATGGCAAGTAAAGTGAATTGCCTCATGACGTTATCTGACCAGGCAGGTGAAAAATAAATGTTATGTTTAGTGTAACGTTATCTGAAATAAACTGTCTTGGTGAGGCAGAGCTTTTCCAGCTGAGCTGCGTGTGCGAGTCCGTCTCAGTACCAAGTGCTAAACACCACTGATGACACATACTGGACACTATAGAAGATAGCTGGGGGGTGAACAATGTCATTTACTACATCATGTTACTCAAGTTAACTATCTCTGGCGCACTGCATATGAGAAACTTACTTGTTTTGCCCACGGCACAAGATAACACTTGTGCCGTCTGGTGCCATTGTATCCATTTCAGAAACTTTGTAATCCAGCCTTGACCTGCAGTGTCTCTTTGGAGACTTTACAAAATAAATCCATACTGGTACATCCAATGAGTCCGATGATAAACTCAACACCGAATATCTTCTGTGATTATTTATTTCATGATATTAACTTCATCTCCCAGTAACATTCAAAAAGGAACTTAAACGTAACTACCCTGCAGCGCCCCACGATGGTCGTAGGACGCATCATACATCTCCAAACTCCCTGGCATGCACTAACATCTTCGATAGAAACTAAAATAACAGGATCACTATCATCACAGACTATATTAATTTCCGCATAAATACCATGATAACGTTCAAAACGATAAAGAAACATTCCAACTCCAAACCAAATAAGTCTGAAAGAAGCAGAAAGCTTTCTGACTGCATGTGAACGTCAGTTTGAGGCTCAACCTTACACCTAATACCCCTACTTATAATAATAATAATAATTTTGTTTTTGAAAATTGTTACAGTACCACAAAACACAATGTCACTCAAGTGTATCAATATTCTCTTACACCCCTTGTGATTATCTTAACATTGGGTAGAAATTGGTTGTATAGTGCTGGGATTGATTTTTTTTTCTTCTTCTTCACAAAGCTGTCATGGCAATACATGCATACAATACATGTTTGTACACTGTTTAGCAGCATTTCCCCAGACCAGTCTCAGTTCAGGAGCCAAATTTTCGCACTGGTGGCAGAACTGGTTTGATTGAGGACACGGCATGTTCAGGCACTAGGAAGAGGACATACACCGATCAGCCACAACATTAAAACCACTGACAGATGAAGTGAATCACATTGATCATGGCTACAGTACAACGTTCTAGTGGAAAACCCTGGGTCCTGGTATTCATGTGGATGTTCTTTGACCC
>JBBPCS010000001.1:3182672-3198629 GCA_037974645.1 Hollardia meadi
CTGGGTCCTGGTATTCATGTGGATGTTCTTTGACCCGTAAAACCCACCCAAACATTGTTTCAGACAAAGTAAACCCCACCATGCCAACAGCACTCCATGGGTCGTAATCTTTCAGGCACGTCCCATGTAGCTCAATCAGATATGGATCTGGGGCATTTTGAGGCTTTTAAGCTCTTTGTCACGTTCCTCGGGCTGTTCCTGAGCAGTTTTTGTGGTGTTTTTGTGGCCCAATGTCATCGCGGTGGGCCGGTGCCATGGGGGGTGTGCTTGAACTGCAAGGGTGTTTGGGCGGATGGTTTGTGTCATTTGGCATCCACCTGAATGCCAGGATCCAGGGTTTCCCTGCAGACTATTGCACTGTAGCGAGACGGTCATTGTTATTCATTTCACCTGTCAGTGGTTTTAATGTTGTGGCTGATCGGTGTAAAAGGCGATTATGTGCCTTTACAGGACTAATCACTGTCTTTACCTGCCCTGACGAAATTGGACTAAAATGATTGGGTAGAAAAAGAAACAAATGCGTGAATATTAAGCAATATTTAAAAAATTTGACAGAGTCAAGTGACTTGTCTCAGACCAGGAGCTCAGTCAATCCTCTCCCGTCTCCAGCAACGGTGAGAGGAGTGAATGGTGAATGCCCATAAATGTGCATGTGCGCTAAAAATTCCTCTGTTTTTCCTGACAGAAGTTTCCAAGGGCTTGATTTTTGGAGGCCGGCATCCCGCTTGACAGAACCTGACATTTAGAAAGGTCTATGAGGAGGATTTGTTTGTGACAGCCTCAAATTACAGTGGCACAGAGGGAACGGGGAGGGATTGAGGAAGAAAATGGCTCCTGTTTATTTAAATGTCACTTCTACGAGGTGAATGCGTAAGCTCCTCTTTTTTTCCAAGTATTACATGGGCATTTGTCACAATGGAAAAACATTTCTTGCCATGTTTTATTCTGTGCGTCTCTCTCTCTCTCTCTCTCTCTCCGTCTGTCTGTCTTTCTGTTTGGCTCGGGCTGCGTTATTGGCAGCAGGCTTTAAGCCTTTATGAAGCTACGCCAACGTCTTGACGGTAACCACAAACCATTTAGTTGTTTGTTTTGTGTAGGTAGTGACCGAAGGATCGAACCTTGGGTCCTATTTGGAATTGAGGTTTATGCTGGACTATATATGCAGCAGTATACAATACATATTCATTTTCAGGCTCTCCTACTCTCCACCCAAGTGCAGGAACAAGGCAAAAGTGAGAAAGAAATAGCTTTTTGCACAAATCTGGGGGAGGAAAGCAAACAAGGAAAATAACTGATATAAGTGTGCCGGAAATTTTTGTACATGTGGAGTGATTTCTTTCATGTAACAGCATTTGTTTTTGTTTGTTTTTGACAAAGGCTGTTATTTCTTGTTTTCACTCAATGTGCATAGGGCACTCTGGCTGTTACTGACCTTTTTTTACCGAGGATGAGAAGACCAAAATATACCGAGTGTCCCTCGGTGATGATAGTCAAATGTCACTCAAACTAAAGGACTGCAGCCAGACTGTTCATACTGAGCTACCAACAATAGTAAGGAGGAGGAGGTGTAGAGCCCTCTATCTCTCTTCCTTGACAAATAGTTGATGACACTGTCGGATTAAGTCCTCACAAGTCATGCCAGCTGCTGGAATCAGATGACAAGTACCTCCATGTCTTCATGTCTTAATCTGTTTCAGACACTTCCAGCTTCATATATAACTGGAATATTCATCACATAGTCGCCGCCTGCAAAATGTCAATAAATTATGTGACTTAAGTGACGCCTTAGGTTGACAGCTGCTTTCCTAAAAGGTATTCGCCCTGTTGCCTTCTTTTTCATTTTGCCCTACTGCCATGACACATTTTATTGAAGAGCTGTCTGCGAGTCTACCACAAGGACTCGGGGCTATACATCGGCAACCTCAGCCTGCACAACTTCCCACAGTGCCAAATACAGTTGTCTAAACTCTGCCACTGCAAACAGAGCATCTATTTTAACAGAGGCATTTCCCCATAATTAAACTAATGCATAGGAGAGTATGCTGGGGTGGCTCCCCTGATTAATGGAGCAATTATATTATCCATTACACTGAATTATGAATGTGCTAATGATAAGCTCATGTTGGGTAATGATTCCTGGAGTTTGCTTGTGTAAAAATATGAAAAAGGAAAGTGGGGAGGACTGCCTGTGTTTGCAGATGTTCCTCTAATCGCTAGGAGGTAAGGTTAAGGAGGAAAAAGAAAAGTGCGACTTCCTATGGAGAGTGGCACTTCCACCATCACGGGTCGTTGCTCCCTGTTGCAGAAAGAACGCCTCCTACTGTTCCCACTGGGTGTCGTAGATTTAAGGACCTCTCCTGCTATCAAATACTAAAAGCCACACAGATCCGAATTGATGTTGTATGTCGTTTTTTGCTGGGAACATAAAGTATGCGATTAGCATGACAGTTGGTGATTGAGCTCTGTTATAATCGTCTTGGCCAACACCACCATTGGCTGTAAAACAATAACTTCTTGTTTACATTCAATCCATTAGATGATTGTTGGCAGTTTATTTCCTGTTGATCAACTGATTGATTAATCAGCTAACTGTTACATCACAATCTGCCAGAGTAGTCACAGTGGCCATATCTGCTTTTATGCCAGATGATCAGTTCTCTCACAAACCATGACTATGTCAATTTTGATGAACAGCGGACACAAATGGAAATTGCATGATGATGGTTTTGCTAAAACATTTACAGAAGAGTCTTAAGTAAGCAAAGTACTGAGTCACGTAGTTGGCCAGCATTAACGATCACGAGAGGAAGCAACAGCAGAACCCCTGAGTGAACCGAATTCAGTGTTTTTTGAAACCAACATTTCATTTGTAAGAGGAAGAATGTTTTATTTCTCCTTTCAAAAGTTACATTGAAGTATGTAGGTGACCTTTACTCTAATAAACAAAAGCAGATGCGTTAACGGAAGGCTTTAGGACTTTTGCAACTAAAACCATCTACAGATTGTGTGAAATAAAGATGGTAGCTATAGCACGGTATGTTGTACATGTCGGTGTATATTTTTTTTATATGATTTGAAATAATTTTCCTCTGATGTGAAAACTGGCATCAAGCCTCTCTTGTAGTCGGTTTGTTTTTTATTCGGGTTACATGTTCACAGTTTAAGCTAACAAAGTGCTCTCTGTGCAGGGGGAATTCTGTTGATATAAGAGAGAGGAAAGAAAACCCCACACCTGGCTCTTCTTTAGATTTTTGTTAATGATAGTCACAAGACACCGAAACTGCAAGCTGTGCTTTTATTCATGAAAAGTATTGGTCCCACATGTTTTTCTACCCGTTGTGATTTTTGGCACCATCGAATGCTGCCAAAATATCTCACAATTTGTGATGTTTTCTTGTAACAACCTCTTTTTGGTAAAATAAAACATCCTTTGAGTATGTGACAAGTCATCCACTCTGCTGTCATTGACAGTGTTATTGTGACGATGCTTGTGGCATACGAATTCCAAAAACTATAAAATGTATAGAGTTTCATATAGTTTAAACCCTTCTCTTTAGTTCTTGGGGGCTTCATTGCTGCCAATTTCCTTAAGGTTATCTTTTTACATACCCTGCAGATTTATTTTGTTCAAATTCGAACCGCAGTAGTCAATTGGTTGCATTAGGACAGGTCATCTTGCACTTCGGGCCCTGACACACCAAGCAAATCTCAGAGAAGTAGTGCCTAAAGAGACCAGGAGCTGTTTGGCCTAATGCTGCCACTTGTGTATCGGTGGGCATGAACTGTGGTTGCAACCTGCCTCTTAAAGTTTCAGCAGAGTTGTGCACTCATGTTAATAGTTCTCGGGTTTTATAGCCATTTATATGTATGCAGTTCAGTTTTTTTATGAAGTTCATTGCATAAACGATTGGTGGGCAGACAGACTTGCGTGCGCAGCTTAGCTAGAAACGCTCCGCTTCAGTGACAAAGCATGCAGATTGTTTTCAGACAATTTTTACAGATCATCGCTTTTTTTTTTTGCATGCCCTTTCGGACAACTGCATGAGGCTTCCACTTGCCCAAACGCAGAGTTTACTTGCCACGGAGGGGCTGCCAGCCAAGCTGCCGCTAATGTTGGCTCAGCTTGTTTCTGGGTGCTCAGCTTTTTTATATGTTCGGATCGATTCATCGTAGTCGTACGCAGGATTAATAAAGCTGTCTCGCATTAAAAGTCAGTGTCTCTCCGATGCTCTTCGGCTTTCCCGGAAGTTATAGCGAGAAAAGCGAACATATGAAACGGATCGTTACCTTTACCGTTAATATATAACAAAGGTCTAGTTATTTGAAGACATTTTGATGTGGAAATGTTACATAGGTCTATTGTATCTTTAAAGCAGCGGATTGATTAGCAGTAAGAATTGTCACGCAGTTAACATCTTGACCCATCCATAGTCTTGAAGTGCACGTGTCACGTCACAGTTCATCTTAATTGATGAGGAAATGCTGCTAAAAACGCACAAATCTACTGTATATTTTTGTGTGAATCCCCGAATGTTTATATGGCATCTCTGGAGAACAAGAGTTAATTGCAAAAACAAGTTTTAATTGGGCTTGTGTTTACAAAATGTTGTCTTCGTGCTCCAGTTTCACATACAAGAATAAATGGGCTCTCTTCTGGGATTTTTCTTCTCTAAGTGTATTCTATACATTGTGTTATGTTCATGAATTACAGTGGATCTTTTTGCCTTGATGCAGCTCGGTGTGCAACAATAACGTCTGTTAGTCCACATTATGTGCTGGAGATCTTTAGCTGCGATGATTGACATCTATTATTTTTCTGCCCACAGTGTTTGTTTTTAGCTCTCTGCAGATGTGTCTGCATTAGATATGGTTCATTTGAAGTTCAGCGTGTGGGTCCATCTTCTTAGATAAACAAACCAGCCAGACTCCCGGCTTCCAGTTGCGGACATTTATCTGCTTATCTCTGATAGCAAATTGTCTTCTTTCCATTGTGTGGACTCTTTCTGTGCTATCTCAAGGTAACTTGGTAAAGTGTTTGTCTACTTTTTGAGTGAGGTTTACCGTGTGCTACCTGGTGAAGGGGAAAAAGCATTTAAAGCTTTTAAAGGAATTCTGTTTGTACATTTTTTGGGAAAAATACTTGCTACAAGTGAAAAGCAACCAAAAACTTTATTTAGTTTTTAAAAAATAAAGCAGTAAAAGTAACTGGTGGAAAAGTGTGTCTCGCCTCCAAGTAGAGCCTGGGGGCTTGTTTATTAGTTGGGTCAGGATTGCAAAGAGGGGAAACATGAGAGTTTTATGATGATTTTTTGTAAGTTTGTGTACTATCCATGTACATCCAAGCATCTATTGTTTATTTTGTTATTTTCTGTGTGCGCTCATGTTTGCCCTCCCACATTAACAGGAAGTACAGCATGCACAAATATATGTTAATATATTATATGTCAATAGATTATTCGATTGAAAGAAAATTAGTTACCAACTATTTTGATAATCGAATATTCGTTTGATTTTTCAAGCAAAAATGTCAGATATAAATCATGAAAATAACCGGAAGAAAATATTTGTTAGTTGCAGCCTTAACATAGTCAGAGATGTTTTCAATGGGCATCTTATTCCGCCTTCCTCGGAGCAGTGTGATCCATTTGCGTTTCATAATTTTTTAGTTTTACAGATCACAATGTATTGAGATTGAGCCAAAGTTGTTCAGGAAATTCTTGTGTCTCAAAAAAAAAAGTGTCTTCATTGTTCTTATTTTTACACTCTCAGTGCAGGGCAAAAGTGGATTAAAAAATCTTGGAAACCACATTAATCATCAGACCTTCAGTCTCTCTCTCTAAATTTGTGGCTTTGTAGTCGTGTCATCAATGTGTAGTATGAACTAGATCTACCACATGACATTTGGCATCAGGGGCCAAATACCATGTATCGATCAGGTTTTGTTTTAAGCAGAGTTATTATGGAGCATTTCTGTCATGGACACTTGTGTTTTTAAGTCCAAAAGCAGTCTGAAAGAGTTTATGTATAGTGAAGGTTCCTCCCTGCTCTCCAGGCTGCCAACAACACAGCATCCTTTGGTCTTTATACTGGGCCTTTGGGCCTTGGGCCACCAGCTCTGCCCTGTTCTGCTCTGCTGGCTGCATTGGCCCTGCTGTGAAATGTGATCAGTCAGCTCCATTAGGGCCTGGACTGGGTGCCGTTGGAGAGCAACTGGCCCAATCCCTGGCAAGGAGCGTTTGATTCCTCGCTGTATGATCACTGCAAATGCAGCCACGCTGCCTTGTTGTGGTATCACTGTCTTGTTTTACCAGGTTCTTGCTCAAGCTTACGTTGTGAACTGAACAAATTTGACGTGTTAGCTAGCAGTGGATTATGTAATTGCCAGTGTAGCACACTCTTATGGCTCTGCACATTTTATTTTTCATTTCACTGACTTTTTTATTTATAATCTGAGTGAAATCAGTCTTAAATTGTATTTCACATTTGTGCACCTCTCTGGACCCCTTTCTGTCTCTTATTTTCAAACTAAGATGGACCCAATGTGCCATTTTGCTTGACAAAACGACACAGCTCTCCTCACCAATGAAATAGCAGGAGGCAATCACGGAACCAAATGCAAACCAATGCCCCTGATGAGGCGACGTGTAATGATGGCTGCAATCGACCAGTGGCAGAAATGCACATATAAAATCTACCATTAAAGGCTGTGAGCGTTGGTTTAGACTCTGATGCTTTGACCGGTGTGGAGGATACAGCTCCTTCCATGGAAATGTGGAGGCTAACAACCAGCACAACCCAAGTTTTCTAACCCACAAATTTTACACAAAATCAACTTGGCTTCCTGTCAGTGTGTCGCTCTGTAATTAACCTGCGGAGGCCCAAAACGGATGCCCTCTAAAAAGGCTTCATTAACCTGTGCCTAAGAGACGGCCATTGTCCTCTGGCTCCCGTGACCTGCACCAAGCGTCCACAATCCCTCACATATTTTTTACACTCGCAGAGAGGTAGAATGGCTGGTAGAGAAAACAAACCCAGCTGCATTTGGTATTCATGGAAATCTTTTTCAGCAAACGTGAGACGATAATGGATTATACAGGGATGTACCCTGTATAATCCATTATCGTCTCACGTGACATCGGGGCATTACCTTTTCAATTACTAACTAATGGTGAAGTTTAGCAAACAGGAAATTAATTATCAATAATTTGGGTAATTTTGCTGTTTTTGTTTATTCTAATTTGTCAAGCAAAAATGCCTCAAATAGGATGATTTTTGGCTTTTCTTTGTTTATCATAATGGAGATTGAATATGTTTGGGTTTTAGACTCTTCACTCTGTGCACTGGGAAGTTGTAATGGACAGTTCTAGATTAAAGAATAGATGAAACAATTAATCACAACTTAAGCAAGTCAATCAGTGAGTTGCAGCTCTAATTTGTACACCCCTGCTCAGCTGATGGAGAAACACGGGGCAGCAGGTGCACACAATGCAGTTTGGATCACCTTTTTAAAAAAAAAAAAAAGTTGGTGTGGAACAAAAGCTTTGTCATTTAATGGCGTTACCCTCGCGCGCCCCACCTCCCCTCATCCTGCCAAAATTAAGCCGTCCTCTTCTTGTTTAGTCAGCTTGATGTTTGAGCTGTAACAACGTCAGCATGCAGTAGGGTGACCCAGGGGACTCTGAAGGTGTGTATGTATGTGCAACGGAGAGGGAGAAACAGACAGACTGCAAGGCTTGCCTCCAGTCAGCTGGACTAGTCTGTATGTGTGTCATCTCCTGAGTGCAACACCAGCTTGGCCCACTTCTGCCTGACCGACTAGACTCTACGGCTCATCTGGGCTCTTCCCTCTCGTCTCTTTGTGTTTAATTTGACCCCCCCCCCTCCCCCTTTCTCTCTCTCTTCCCTGTGTGGGGTCCAGTTCCCATGTTGCTTCTCGACTGTCGGAACAGAACAGCCGAAGCTTGCAAAGATGTACACCCCAGGTGAATCGGGCTGCCGGCACCTACAACAAATCAAGACAGGACCACCCAGCGCGCATTCACGCTCATACAGTTCATATCCACACCAGTGCACGTGCACATCTAGGTCAGAGAGTGAAGGGGGGGGGGGGGGAAGGGAAACCTTTAGCCTACATCATGGAAGCTCTGTTTTCACTGGCCGCAGGGGATCTGAGACCTGTGCTCGACAATACGGTCTCCCCTCTCATCTATAACTAAACCGGCGTCACGGATGATACATTAAGCTTGACATGTAGAGATGGTTGTCAAGCCTCTCACCCCTTGTCTTTGACTGCATTCTCAGTTACTGCCAAGGCTGGAGATAACAACAGAGTGCTTTAGAGAATACATGCTGTCAAGTGTCAGGTAGCGCTATAAAGCTGACGCTTAAATCTGTTTTTGGTATGAGATTTTAAGAGGCCTGAGCCAAATTATTTTTCAATGTAGTGAAAACACTGGTCGACAGAAGTAGATAAAACGCGCAAAGAGGTCAACTTAAACCTGGAGTGCAGTACTTCATAAAGCCCTTGCCAAAGGAGTTCACACATTGCTGATTAGGCTGATCAGTGCCAGATAAATCTCTCTGTACTGCGCAGGATAGCAGAGTTTTTAAGCCGGCTTCTGTGGCGACATTACCGCGCTGGCTCATCGGTAGCAATGTGTTTTTGCAAAGATAGTTTTTTCCAGAGCAGAAGGGGGGAGCAACCGTAGGAAATGGAGTAGGCTTCAGTATGGGCTACAGGCTGCAGTAACTAGAGAGTATGTCGGAGCCTGTGGCTTCATAAGCGTGTCGGCAGTGTTTGTGTAATAACTCACTGCCACAAGAGGGAGACAAAAGTTCTGCTTTGCCTATATTAGGAACTTGTTTGGAAAAACAGTTAGCCTATTTACAGTTGTGTGTGTGTGTGTGTGTCCACCTGATGAATGTAAGTGCAATATTCATACTTCCTTTTTGCTCTATTTTTGGTCCCTACCAACTCCGGAGGGAAATACCTGCAAATGTGTGTGTGCTAATTCTCTCATTTCATCAGCACAAACGGCTCGTTCACATTACATTTACAGTTATGAAAACATTGATTAGAACGGTTTTAACAAATGTTGTAAATGGAAATGTCAATAAAAATCGATACTAGGATTGTGTTACTTACAGTATTTGTTGCCTCGCGTTTATCCAGGTAACTCCTTTTTGGTTTTCCAGGTTGACAATTTGAATGTTACAGCAATGACGGCTTAGTGAGAGGTGTGGTCATTAGATTAGGTGTAGGAAGGGTTCGTGTCGATGTCTTAGTGAAGAAGATCATTTGGCAAAGAGCAATTTGTTGGTTTGTTGCCTAGTTTTTAGGATAAAACTATGTCTATAATACTGAATCTTGCTAACTGTCATATTAAATGTTATTTGTTTAACACGAACAAAATTTCAAATTGTAAAAACAACAAGTTGCAGTTTTACAGGGGATAATGTGTCGTCACTCGTCTTTATTCTAAGCTAAGCTAACGTTTATCCTCCAGACATGATAGTAGGGGACACCCTTCTCATCCAACTCTCAGCAAGAAAAAGAGAATAAGTATATTTCCCAAATGATTCCTTTAAGACGAGACTAAACACGTTGGAGAAGTTTGGCTTTTGTACCAAGTAAAATGACGTTTATTCTTTTATGCTCATCATCATGGCCAAACCTAGGGTATCAAAAACAAAATATGGTAAAAACTTGATGCCTGGAGATTGTGTTAGCAGGCAGCTCACACTCAGCTCACACACATCACTGGGTAACTAGGAGACGGTGTCAGATTGATGGAGACTACGGACACATCATCATCATCATCTTTTGTGTGTGTGTGTGTGTACGTGCATTGCCTCTGTTCAGGGCCTTCCCTGCACCCGTGGCCAAAAATGTCACTCCAGGCTGCTGTGGGCTCATTATGCCATTAGCTGCCTCAGGCCTCAGTCCATTTGCTGGGCAGGGAGTGTGACGAAGCCCTTTCACAGGGTCACTCCTCCTGCTGGAGGCCGGTCAGCTGAGAGGTGTGTGTGGGTGTGTGTGGGTGTGTGTGTGTGTGTGTGTGTGTGAGAGAGAGAGCAGTCACCTCAAACTCAGAGAATGCATCTGACACTAATCATGATCTAGCACAGGAGGTGAGCTGTGCTGTGTATTGTAATGACTCCATATTTATTTTTTGCGCTCTTCCACATTGTCTGTTGGAACATGTCTCCTAGACAATGTGCAGATCAAGAAGACGGATTCATTGTATACCTTTTATACCTTATATCTTTTAAGCATAGCTCACCTAAATCAAGTCTAATGAGGTATCCGTCTGTCATATTAAGATACACATATGGTCTCAGAGTGGTGGTGTTCAGGCACCACTTCATATCTCGGTGCAGGAGGGGTTAATCCATCAGAAGCAAGTGTTCATGTGTAGCCGATCTATATTCCCCAGGCCTTTCCCGCCCATCCATCGCCTGAGGAGGACGGCCAGCTTATTTTCTCTGCATATTAAAAAACTGCCTTAAGAGGTGGCAGACAGGGCCTCAGGAGGATGGGGATAGCAGGGGAGAAAAAGGAAAAAAAAGTGGTAAGACAGATACTGGAGGGAAGAGGAGGGGTGGGGGTCTTTTTTTTTTCTTCCTTTTTTTCAAATAAATGATTAACTAAATACATCCCCCATTCCTGTCCATTTTGAAAGAAGGACCAACTTTGATCACCGGTGCCCTTTGAAATGATCTGAGGAATGAGAGTGAGTCATGTGAGGGAGGGGTGGGGGGGGGTGTAAGAGAGACGGGGACGGGAAAAACGCCACTCCTCCTTCCCTGTTGAGAGGGAGACGTCATAGGTACAAATGCAGAGAGAGAGGAGCAGAGGGAAAAGTGGTGGGGCGGTGAAGGGGGAGGTGTGCACAGTATAGCCTTTGGATGATAACTGAGGTGCTGCGAGTTGTTGTGTGGTAAAGTGAGCTATTTGAAGGCCTCGGCGTGGATACGCCTGGGGATACATTAGCTTCCCTTTAACCCCCAGAAATCAATGGGGTGGCAGATGTGTCTTCCTTACTCCAATAGCAAATTGGGCTTCTCTGGAAGGACTGCTGGATGTAACTCCCACATCTTACAGGCTCTGCCATGCTTGGTGGCCCCTGTAAAGATCATGTTGCTGGCTGAGGCAGAAACAGATTTCTGGCTATGGCATTTGGTTTTCTTTACTTTCACAGCATTAAATCTTCAGATGTATGCTGCATTTGGTGGGCTTAAATTCCCCTCAGAGTGTTTCTGCACATTTTTAGATGCGACTTACCTCACTGAACTAGCTTGTCACTTCCCCACCTTCTCATTAATTTACTACATGAATGTTAAGCCGACTGCAGATTGCATTTACCATCAGCAACGACGGCACGAAAGGAATTTCACTGTGCATTAATTGTATTTGCACTAAAGGCTTGTATGCATTTATCTATAACCGTGTTTGTGTTGTGCTGCAACAGTGGAAAATGAAAACCATTGTTATTTCGAAATGCACTACAGCAATAAAACAAACTACAATTCCAAACTGCAGTGGTGTTCAGTGAGTTATACTGACATTTCACATTTATATCATTTCAGGTTGAATCATGAGTTCTTTCTCAATGGTGGGGTTTTCACATTTCATCTGCGGAATTTTTCTGATAGCTCTCAAGCTAAAATACTTGCCAGTCTTAATCCTGTGTCCTTCGCTTGCATCCCTCGAATATTTTATTTTCCTGTCAGATTGATCATGAACTTGGGGGGTGTTTGCATAAATGTATCCAATCAAATGTGATTTGGGATCATTGGCTAAACTAGAACCTCACCTGATGTCAGTGGGTTGAAGCAGATGGCAGAGTGTAGAACATGTGAGTTTGGATTTTTGCATTTCCAAAAGATTGTGGTTGCATTCTTGTCAAATCTTTTCTCCTTCAGCCTCTGTCTCTTGAGCTAACCAGAGGGAGAGAAAGAGAGAGACACAGAGAGAGAGATATTGGAACTTGCTGTGATACTATCACGTTACTATGCTGCTATTATTTCAGATTTTTGTAATTATTGCTGTGCAAAATAGCCAGCAGCCACATCCAGTGTTAAAAACAGAATAATTACCATTTTTAATTACCTCATCTAGAAATATTTATTATTCAGTCAACATCTCGGCAAGGACTCCTGCTCATGAGCTGCGTCTGGAGCTGCTCTGCATCGGTGACACTTTGTGTCGTTGTTGTCTTTGTAAGGCGGGAACCTTGGGTACTTTACCAAAGTCACCTGATACGTTTAATTTTGCAGCATGTCGGTTATTCTGTCGGAGAATCGGCTTAGCATTTGCGTTCCCATGAGGCCACTGGATCCTTACTTTCATTAAAGTTGTTTGGAGAGTCTCTCAGCTTCGGTGCCTCATAAAACAAACTGCTATGATGAAAATAACTTAAAACCACACAACCCAACACTACTCCTCTGTTTTATTAGTACATGCACGCAGAGGCAGACGCGCACACACACACAACAAAATGCTCTGTGTTTGTTGAGGTTCTAATGAGTCCCAGTAGCAGCGGTTTGATTTTTTCCCCTCCTAATTTGACATGCTTCACTTGGGCTGGGTCCCTCTCGCTCCGCAGACCTCAAATCCTCCATGCAGAGGCCTAATGAATCTTCCCCATGTACACAAACAAAAGGACAAACAAAACAAGAAGGAAACACTCGCTTCCTTGAGCTTCTAATTGTCCCAAACACGTCAATCAATCACGACAGCTCGCTTGAATCCACTTGTTCTACTGATAAAAGAGTTATTAGTCGCCCATGAGAACATATCACTCTTCAGATTGTCGGGAAATACTCTCATGTGTTGGGTTACGTCTACAACTGGCAGAGCTTCCTTTCATTTTGCTCCAGCAGTGTGAGAACATTTCGGGGTTGTACTTTGTGCTTAGGAAGGTGACATGAGGAACAATGAGTCGGGCCTCGCCGGCCTCCTCGGGCTCTCCTTGTTGAGTTTCAGCAGTAATTGAATCAGGGCTTTTGCTGCCCACAGAACAGGGGTGTGAGTGAATTGTCTCAGATAGTTTATAGTGTAATAAAGTCCCTCCACACCAACACCTGCCAGCTGCGCTCAGCTTTGACCAAAACAGTCTATTTAATGCCTCCCGCTGTGCACCTGCAGCCCACCCGTAACGGCCAGCACACGACTCTATCACGCTATCATCACAGCCAATAGGAAGGTACCTCTCTTTGTCTTCTGGTTATCAATCAAGTTATATTTGGGGTAATTAAAATCTTGACTCAATTAGCCCAACGTTGTCGACCTTGTTTGCAGGTCAAGCTGCTGTATCCTCGGCCAAATGCAATACCTGCAGAACATTTTCTCTTATCTGATCATGCTTGCCTCAGCCGCTGGCGGGCACTTGCTGTTGTTAAAGTGCTTTTTCCTGGACGTCCTCTTCTCTGCACAGCAGCTCATTCCTTTTTCTTCTTCTTTTTTTTTTTTTCATAACAACTTGTGTCTCTGTTGAGTGGGTGAAGAGTAGGTAGACAAATAGACGCAGCGGCGATCGAATCTGTGGATTGTGTTCGTCATAAAGAGTCTTTCATACTTCACACTTTGTGCTTACTTAGGCCAGCTGTCGGCTTTGAGCTTTAGCCCCGTCTGTAATGTGCAAAAATAAAAAAATAAAAAAATAAAAAGCTGCGATGAATAATGTTAATTACATCTCAGACAAAACTGCACTTTTAAAATGCTATTATTGGGCGAGCATGCCTCTTCCCTCCGCTTTTTTGCGGTCAGCTTTCGGTTTATTATTAAGGAATCGTGCATTAACGGGAGTCAGCAGTTTTCTCTGCTGCAATCTCATTACATTTACAGGGAAGGGATGGAGAGCAACAAAAGAAATTAATTGGAGGCATGCGACAGTTAGGACAGGAGCCTGGGCAAGGGCAGAATAAATCAGAGGTCAGTTTGACAGCTTTATGGCGCTGGAGAGAGAGAAGTGGTAACTTTAATGGGAGGAGATAGAAATGTTGAGTTACTTTATTTTTCCCTCCTTCTCCCCTTGCCACGCACTCATCCCATCCCCTTCCCCCTCATCAGCTGAGGCACAGCCCCTCACCCCGGAACTATTTAGACTCGGCTTGATATATAGAGTTAGTTCAGCCCCCTCCGTGCAATAATTCATGCGTTTCATACATTTAATGTCTTGCAGACACAGCACGGGATGGAATTGTTAATTTTCTGCGCTGAGATTGCAGCATCCTTCCCCGCACACACACATATCGCTGTCCTGCCCGTCACCTACTCCATGCATGGTCCCCACCCCCTCCTCCTCCATCCTCCTCTCCTCTTCCTAGCCCTTCTATTTTTTTTTAAATATTTTTTTTTTACTCCTCTACTTTGCGAGTTAATTTGGCTAAAAGAGTGTCCACTCCCACCAGTATTACCTGCAGCATCAAGTTGATTTTCTCTTTTAAAAACGCTTGGTTGTTGTTGCTACAGCAGCCAAGTCCTCATCTTTCTCCCCCCTCACCCCTGAACTGGACTCTCACCTTCTGGCCTTTTCGTTCACGTCATGCCCTCACCCCCATCCCCAAGTTCATTTAGGTCATCGCCACAAGGGGCCAACCCCGCAACCTTCCCACTGACTTAAGCCTTGTGCTTTTATAAAGGGGGGGGGGACGCTGGCTAGTAAAGCAACCAGTGAAGTGGCTTCTTCAGGGTAATGGGGGTCCTGCTCTCCATGCACTCAATTTAATCCAGGCTGACCTCTGTGTGTGTGTGTGTGTGTTTTATGCGATTGATGTGTGCTGGTGGGAGCAGATGGATGGGGTCACACTCCAGTACATATTATGAGGAGCATATTATACCTCATAGTGAAAATACCAAAATGACTGAAATGTAGGCCTGCAACAATTGTTTTCAATGTTCAGTGTCCATAAATGTTAAATATGTCCAACACCAGTTTGCAGAGATTGAGGTGACGCCATCAATTTTTGTCCAACCAACAGTCCAAAACCTACAAATATATCTATATATAATAGATTCTACAGTGAACAAAGAAAAGCAGCAAATTTTCAATTTGACGAGTGATTAACCAAATAATGAAACAGGATTAAAAGCATATACAAATGAAAGCAAACTGTAGTTACAGATGTTTGGCTCTAACCGCTTAATCAAACCATCTGGAATTCCAAGTGTAGCACAAGCAGAAAGGTCTAATTAACCCCAATGACCCTCTCTTTTCTTTGCACATTTGTAACTTGGTGTTCAAAGACATAATCACTTTGCAAGTTCTGCTTTATTTTTCTTACAGGTTTGAGCGTTGGCAGCGTTTTAGTTTCTGCAGTGTTTCAGATGTCTTGGCTCAGACCAGCCAGCCAAAGATAAACAGTGAAAAGCATTTTCCCCCAGGCCTCGAACACAACAAGTATAAAGTTGGAGCCGTCACCTTAACTCTAACATGGAAGCAGAAGTTAGGGGCGAGAAAATACTTTTTTTTTTTCCACTTGTGTTCATGGTCTGGCAGAGTTTAGAGCACATTGTTTTCATTTATTTATTTTATTTCCGTTGGCAAGGTAGAGGTGAGTTAAGTTTTTCTTTTTACTTTGAGCAGTGGGAGGGAAAAAAAAAAAGGAGGTCACATTTGTTGGCAGTGCTGTGGGAGTGCGCTGATACGAGTATGAGGGCTTTGTGTCGGGAGACATTTTGTGGCGGGCAGGAGAGAAGCCTAGTGCTGTGACAAGGGCTTTTCTCTTTTTTAAAAGGCGTGGCGACCCCTATGACCCACTGGGTTGAAATGGAGGCCACTGTCAATCCTTGTGCCCCGATTGAGGGCGAGGGGGGAAAAAAAGTTCGACAGCAATCATGAATGAAAACAAAACAAAAAACAAATATGATGGAGGATTTAATGCTGTGTGTGTGTGTGTGTGTGTGTGTGTGTGTGTGTGTGTGTGTGTGTGTGTGTGTGTGTGTGTGTGTGT
>JBBPCS010000001.1:3217235-3232716 GCA_037974645.1 Hollardia meadi
CCCCCCCCCCCCCCCCCCCCCCCCCGGTTGCTAAGATTGTTGCTTTGCTTGTAGACTGCAATATTGTTTTCCCTCTGGTTAGATTAGAGCCGCTCTAATCTAGTCAGATAATGTTTTAATCAACATCTGCTTTTTATTCCTGTTGCGTAACATGATGATGACACTTTATGGTCGCGTAATTAGGAGTATAATTTATCAGTTGCTTAACAAAACACAAGAAGTACTACTTGTAGCCCATTGTTCTTTCTAGTGATGATTACATTTGCTTAGCACCAACTAAAACTTGCATGGACTTCTAGTAATTTGTAAAGTGTATATTTGAATTGTAAATCTGAACACGCAACTGGCTGTTAGGCTAGCCCGCAGTAACGACACAGATTGGGAAAACTAGAGTGACACATGATGTGTGATGGCGACATGCATTGTTTTTTGATTAAACTTGTTTCTTTTGAAGCCAACACTGGCTTGCCTGTAAAACATAAAAGCTTGGTATACTATCAAACCTCAAATCCTTTTGGATGTTCCATCCATAGTATGAAAGACATCAAACCCTTATTTAGATTGTTTCCTTACTATTGTTTGATCAGACACATACTGATACTGATCTAAATAAATCTGGAAACGGTAGCTGTATGTTTATATAGGTGTTTTAGGATCTTCTGTGACTGCTTGGGTAAAGACGACGTGAATGCTGATCAATATGTAGTTGGGCTTATTTTGTTAGATGAAAAAAAGACACTGCAATGGTCTCCAGGTTTTGTAAAATGAACTGTGCAAGAGCGTTAACACCACAGTAGATGTACATAAATTAGACTGAATTAGAGTTCAGTATGTATGTACATATACTCCCCATTACATCTCTGCTTATAACTCTCTTTTTTTCCATCAGCGATGTGGAGGTAAATCACATTTTCCCATTCTATCCTTTCTTCTCTCTCGCTCTCTCTGTCCTCCCCTCCCTCTTCTCTCACTCAGCTGCACGCTCCTCGTCTCTCCAAAAAGCAAGCGGGCTGTCGTCTCTCCCTTCTGTCTGCCCCATCTGTGGTGCAGTATGGGCCACTGGCTTGATAATGATAGGCAGACGGAGCACGGGGCTGCGCACAAGGCAAAAGAAGGAGCAAACCAACCCAATAAAATGGAAGACAAAACTCTAATCGGTTGCCTCACCAAGTCTACCAGAGGTCTGGCCTTGCTGATAAAAGGTTTGCAGTAGCGGCTCTCGCTCTGCCCCACATTCCTCCCACCCATGCAAATGTGTGACATGCGCTGTGTGTGTCATACACTGTGTTGATTTGAGGCGGTAAAGAGGCGGAGGACAGCATCTTGATGACACGGCAGATGCGCGCCCTCCGAACACCATCGGACCAGAATTGGTACCATGTGTTTTTCTTTCCTCCTTGCCCCTCTTCCTTTCCTCTACTTGTGTTACAGTGAGCAAAAGCCCAGAGGCTCGTTAAAACTTTAATATACTGTACAATCACAGTAATTGAGTAGAATTTTCAAGTTCTTCCAGTCATGGTTTTAATTTATGAAGCCCCTATGAAAGTTTAATGGATCAGCAGTTGTAGAGTTGCAGCTATCTAAATCATTCTGCAGCTATCTCTCCCTGCCCTGCCTGCCAAGTCCTGCCGTTAGCGTCCTGTGCCCTAGAAAGATGGCCAGATTGCTCCAAAGGCATGACTGTTGCTGGACGTCTGTTCAACACATTGTACCTAGAGGTCTTTCACAGAGCCGTATGATTGGCTGCAAGCAGTGTTGGCATAAATTCTGATGCTGTTCACCAATATCCACCAAGTAAGTTTGGGGTTTCTTTTCTTCTATTGTATTATTCATGCTAGCAACTACAGGGTCCCTGTTGCTTGATGAATGTAATATAGCATGCTCACTTAATTATGGAGCAGCTCTCATGAGAGGCATATCAGAGAATGTAGACAAGATGAATATGATACCCCAGCTTCTCTTGCTTATGAATTGTGGGAAATGCAGCAATTTGCATGGCAGGAGATATGATATGCCACGTCCTCGTTCGGTTTTAGCAACACCAGCCCGACCGTACTTGAGATGTTTATTATTGTTATTAATATTTTGTCAGGAAGCGGGGATCTGAGTGACACGCGGGCCTGGAAGGGGCTTATTAAATGAAGTTATTGTCGCCGATCACCATGCAGAGATACAACACTGTGATTAATGGTGTGTTTTACAGCTGACAAAAAAGCGCAGGGAGACTCAGACCTGGGAGGACAGCGCTGAGAAATCGCTCCAAGGAAATTGCGAGGTATACCTTACGTCTAATGAAAGAAACCATCCTTTAGATGTGCATCACCCTGGAGTGCTAAGGGCCATAGGGAAAATGAATCTGTTCAGATTTATTTTTGTTTTGACCTACTTAATGTTCTCCAATTAGGATGTTCCATAATGAAACAATCTCATTTTTGTTTTCAACATTATATTACGATTGCATCACTTCAGCTCTAAAATGAAAACAAGGTTGTGACCGCATTTCCCTTTGTGACTTAACAGGTAGTGGGACAACACAAAGAGGCACATTGCTGATTGCAGACTCGTCACTCTTGTGACAGTAATAAATTTAGCCCATCTCAGTCACGCTGTCTCTATGTCTCAGCTTCAGGAGCATCCAGATGATGTCCCTGGCAACTTGCTGCAAACACTCTTCCTTTAAACCCCTGTTGCCTATTTCAAACAGAAATAGAAAAGAAACGGGCCATAGAATAGAAACAGGCTTGTAGCCATCTAGTTGTCACAGTCCAGTGCAGTCCAATCATATCCTCTTCCCCTCCCGCCGTGTCCTAGCCCACACTGCCTGTCTTAGATGTGAAGTCAAAGCTGGCAGTCTTCTGCCTTATCAGCTTTTTTCCCATCACACACTTATCAAAGCTCCCTTTTCTTCTCTCCCTGCTGCTGTTTTTTTTGTTTACATTGCTCTTGTCAAGGCAAGTAAACACTAGCAGTTATCTGTCTGATGCCAACATCTCAGATAAGCCACATCTGCTGTGTTGTATATCTTGTGTATATAGTAGCAAAGTGCGAGCACTGTGAGGGGAAATACGACTCAGCGGGTAAAGGTTCAGTTCATGCTTATTCATTTGGTGAATCAAAATTTAGTGAAGCAAACATAGCCTGGCTTTATTATGACAGTAATTCAGGTCACTTTTCACTTTTCTTTTGTAACTCCTGAATCATTCTTATTTTAAATAAATTGATTATGTGACTTATAAGAAAATGATCTATTCTGATAATTGATCAATTTAGCTGTTTAGGGGTACAGTACATGGTTGCATGTTTTTTCCTCTTTACATTTGCCTCTGTGGGTATGTTTATGTGTATATTCATATATGTAAAGCTGTAGTTGCCCAATAGAGGCTGTGCATTTTCCATGGTTTGAGTGGAGCATATCCTGGCCTCCTTCTAGGTTAAATCTGACCCTCAGGAGTACTTGTGTGTGTGGCATTTACATACACCCCCACCCCCTCCCTCCAGGGACACACTACAGCCTGTATGTCAGTCCCCAACATCCCCAGTCCCTCTGGGAAGATCCATTCATGCCTAGAGGGATGCTGCCCATGGAAGGGGTTAGTAGTAACCAATGAGCATCGTAAATACCGTAGCTTTACACTCTGTGAACACATCCAGGGGCCTCAGCAGCATGTTGGCTGTGTACACTATCTGGTTCAAGTGATGTCACAGGGGCCAGTGGATTTAAGCAGATTTTAGTTTGATGCTAATCCCCACGTGGCAAACGCTGCGGTGGAAAGGACTGTCCCTGCCAATGGCGTGCATCATCCCCATTGGATTAATGCGTCTCGTCCCCTCCTCCATTCTGTTGGCATTGTCCAGCATGTGTTTTTACCCCAATTTCTTTAACCTCGGTCTTAGTTTGGAATGCAAGCGTCATGCCCAGCACAAGCATGATCCCTGCTGTAGCATGGAGCAGAGCCTCGCCCTAAAGGTGTGTTTTCTCTGTCTGCATGTGTATGTGTACTTTATGTGTCATGTTGTGCCTCTCTCCTCATGGATTTCTAATGTTTCCAGGGCTGAATTATTTAGATAGGCTGCCAGCAGGGAGCTACATGATAGCACCGGCTTAAGAGTGAGGGGAGGGGGGCCCTCCAGCTGCAGATCAGGTAAATGGGTACCTTATGCTTCCACCTTTTCTCCTCTCCTCTTCACTCCTCCCTTTTGATTGGGGGTGAGTGTAACTGGAGAGGTGAAACTCAATACCCAGCTTTATTTTCCACTTTTATAGCTGTCCTCTTTATTGTCTTCACTGATGCCTAACTCAAGCGAGCAGTCGCATTTTGGTGGTTCTCTGGGCCAGCGTGGCCCTGAATGGACTGAGGGCCAGAACGACAGGGCCGCAAGTCGCTGTCACTACTGTGGCACCATTGCGGGGCGTAGGAATTCTTTGCCACTGGGTGGGGGAGACGGTGGAGTGTGGTTTCACCATCACCAAGATCTTGGTGAGAAAGAGGATCCACTCCTCCAGCCCTCCCTGTATAGGCAGATCCAGCAGGACCGGCATGCACAGCAGCTACTAAAGAAGAACTCAATGTCAGATCTGAGCAGCAGCCTCTACTTCAGGCAAGTGATGGCAGGCCGGGCCTCTGCACCACCTCAGGATTACTACCTGGCTGACGCCATCTTATCTGGTCAGCTACCTGAAGAGTCTGTGTCTTATAGGGATAAACAGCACCTGCTCACCAGATCAGCCTTGCATTATGGACCCAGCGCTGGGGGGGTGAATCCTACCTGGGATTCTGCCCCCGCACCTCCTCCTCCTCCACCTCCACCTCCTCCCCCGCCCCCTCCTCCACCTCCTCCCCCTCCCGTTCATGAGCTGAGCCGTTTGTACAGGGAATCTCTGGGATCTAAGATGATCCCAGACGTCCAGCGTATTGGTGGCAGCTCTCCCTCTCCTGCAGCCTACGGGGTTCAGCCCCCTCTTCCTATTTACACTGCTGAGCCATCGTCTGTCTCTGCGCGCCAAGCTTATAACAATATCAACAGCTTGTTTGTGGACCCCCGCCAGCCAGCTGCCACCAGTTCAGTGGTGGACCCAGCTTCTCAGGGAATGGACAGCGCGCTTCCTCGAGCTTATGGAGCGATAGCCTCCCAGAGGCTGCCTTATGACCCAAACTATGACCCCAGCTCAGCCATGATTGCTGCTACTGCTGGAATGACCTCCAGCCTACCTCCTCACCATCCCAGCGCTGCAGACCCCAAGAAGATGGTGGACCCTGCCTTTTTGACTTTCCTGCGAGCTGAAGGCTTGGCTGAGAGCACTATCACTCTCTTGTTACAACATGGTTTTGATTCCACTGCCACACTGGGAATGATGGAGGACCATGATGTCCGCTCTGTGGCCCCAAACTTGGCCCAGGCTCGTGTTCTATCTCGTGTGGTGCTTAGTTGCAAGGCAAGCGGGCCGGCAACACGTACTCGTTCCAATAGCTTCAGTCACCGCAACGACCTCTACATGCAGCCCCAGGGTTTGACCATGGACCCCAGCCTGATGCAGCAACCTCCCACCACAATCCAGACTGTGTCCCCCAGGGTGGGAGAGTTTCTTGGTAGAAGACCCAGTAGCGCACCCTCCCAACACCTCTTGGAGACTACCACCTACCCAGGAGCACGGCCCCTGGCAAGTGGAGCTTTCCCAGTCAGTCCTGGAGGATATAGCAGTGCTATGACCCAGGGAAGACCCCTCTCCCTGTACAATGCCCACACCGGTCTTGCCATGTCTGCTCTTGGACAGCAGCCTCCACCAGCTCCAGGAACCCCTGGAGCAGCGCCCAAAACGTTCTCTGGCTCCTATTCCCCAATAGAGCTGATGAAGAGAGCCCCCAACCTTCCCCCAGCATCACCAGTGGGAGCGCCAAGCCCCATTCACAGCCCCCAACTTCTCCGGAAAGGGATCAATGCTGCTCCAGAGAGTTCCATTGCTCCTGTAACTTCTTCCTCCACTCTCCAAGCGCAAAACCTTAACAACACCAAGTTGGTAGGACGTCGTACTGGTCCACCTGTCATAGTCTCAACCATGACCACCACACCTGACGCAAGTAATGTCAAACCCCACCTTTCTCACTAATTTCTTCTTTGTCCTTGTCACTGATTTCTATATTTTTGTAGGTATTGGTAAAAGTTTTTTCCTGATTTTGTTTTCTCATAAATTTGATGTATAGTGAGATTTAATTCTTTATACTATAGATTGATTTTTGACAGTCTTTTTGAATGGAGGAGTAGCATGTAAGATGCATCTGATAAGTTAAGCAGCTTTGCTCTGTGAGGTCTTTTTTTTTTTAAACTATGCAACTATTTATACATGTATTGCAACAGAGTTGTGTCATTTGCCGGAGGGTATCCTGTCTCATCACCAAGATGAAATATTTCTCATGAGCAGCACTCCAGTTATTGAGGTCAACATTTTGCTGTCTTTTTCTTTCACTTAATGGTCAAAGAGTGTGCTTTTGAAGTTGTTTTGTAGCACCACCTTGCTTTTTCAAGGTCTCTCGTACATGGATTGTTTACTCGACCTGGTGGAAATGTAACCATCAATGTTGGTGAGCACTCACAAAACAATTTGGCAAAAACATTCTGAAAGACAGGATAGTGTTTGGAAGCTGTTCTCCTAATATACTCCTACACCTCTTTCTCTTTTAACAAGACACATTTAGTAAATATGAAAAAATCCAGCCTGTTTTTAGTGTATGAGTTTCTTTGATGCGGAATTGCTGTCATTCTATTCTACACTGTACTCTCTCTTAATCACAGGCTTAACTGCCTCAAATCCAATTACACTAATTGGATGTATAGTTGTGGGGACTATAATAGGTAGCTGTTTTTATAGACACCCTGGTGTTTGTTTGCCTGGTCATTTGTTTGCTATATTTTATAAACTAATAATTCTCACCTCAGACAGAAGGTACAGTACATGGAAAGGAAACTTGCTCTCTACTTACTCATGTTCTATGCTGTTTTCACTCACTTAAATGCCTTGATTACTAATTCTTAGCAATTGATTTTCATAGAGTGACACTAATGAAAGAAATGTTTTGCTTTTGAAGGCCTTCGTAACAACGTTGCTTCATGCAATATGGCCAAACTTGCGTTTTCTACAATGGTGGTTTATTTCTAACCAGATATATTATTTTTAACCTAAGAATATGTTTATGGTTCATCTGCAGTGGCCTCACAGAACTCATAATTATCCTGAGTTGTTTTTTTTTAACTCAACAGGGTTACAATGTTAACACAAGTAGTGTTGCCTCAGTTTACAGCGAGAGTGAATTCTCCAGCAAAGCATCATCTGAGTTTATTTTTATACATAAAGGCCTCGATTTGCTGCCTTAATATGTTTATATATTCCCTTGTTGATTAGAGCTGATGAGCCTAGGGAAGAATTAAATCTTTTAACCTTGGTCTAAACTATGTAACCCTGTGTCTTGTCTGCTTCTCTAATGGGTCTGTGGGCTGCTGCACTTGTTAAGGAGTAATGACTTTTATGAAGTGGCTTCATTTCATGTGGTGTCAAGAAAATTAAAAGAAATGAGGTATGAGATTTTTGTTTTGACCTACTAACATAGCTTTTGAGGGAGGTATGGGTGGGAAGTATCTTTTCGAGCTTCATGCAAACATAGACCCCTTCCCTCGTCGCACACGCACGCACAACAAACTAATTTGCATGTAGCTGACATTTGTTGCTTCAGTAACTTTATCTGAAAATGGCCAGCCCTTGCCGCTGATCGGAAAGCTTACTTCTTAATTGTGTGTTGCTAGGCAACCAGAGGGTTTGGTGGTAATCAGAGATAGATAATGTTCACATTTAAGGAAAGGGAAAACAAGTAACCCTGCATGCAGTGGTGTACATTTATTTTGTGCACTTGTTACTCTTTTTTGAGCAGCCATTTGCAGTTTAGGGCAGGAGCAAATTGCGTGAAAAAAATAAGATGTTGCAGGGAACTTAATGAAAACATTTCTCTTAGTCTCTTTCCCTCTTTCTCTCTCTTTATCTGAACAGCATATCTCAAGAGATTGCTTCTCGTTCTGGTGCAAAGGCTGTACCAGTGAAGAGCCTCTCTTATTACATGCATGGTGTTTCATGTTCAAACATGCATATTGATGAAAAGTTGACACATTATTCCTTTTGCACCTGCTGAATAAATTGGTTGTTCTACCAATGCAAGCCAGTCTTCTCTTCATCATCTCACATCAAAGTGTAAATCTACACATAGCCGTTGAGGCATCCATATTTCCATGTAGCTGAATTCTTATTTATTCTCAGTGCAGAGTTTTGAAAGCAAAGATTTGAGTAGCAGGGAAATCAGTTGCTCCTTAAAATTACAATGTAAAGGGTGCAGGTGGGAGTATGCGAGCATGCGTACTCCTCTCTGCTGGGCGCTGTCTTGGTTGGCTAAAGCCGTAAGTAGTGTTAATAATGGCATTAAACGGTTGAGTCGAGCTTAGTTGCAACAGTTCCCTTCCACCCAAAGTAGGGACAGCGCCTAGCAGCACTCGCATTGGCCATGGAGTTGTCTGTCAGTGGCATCCCACAGAGCAGCACAGGTGGGTAAACCCAACTTCAGTGTCACGTGAAGCAGAATAGCCAACCTGCTAGCTAGAGATGTGATTGGCTAGTAGCCTGCATTGTGTGCGTGCTCATAAGATTAACTAAGGTGAACAGTTGAATGTTGTCCACAAATGCCAGCACGTGGCTTCCTTGTGGAGATAATCCACAGAACATCTTCAGCTGTACTTTTCTGGGCTAGAGAATTAAGAGGCAGTGTGTTGTAGCTTACAGCGGGGAGAGAGACCAGAACTTGGCAGCAGACCCTTTAGCCATGTGGGATATGTCAGTTAACATGTTCACCTGTGTATGTTCTCTTGATTCCACTGTGCCCATGTTGTATCCGCTCCATCTTGGGAAGTTCAAAGTCAAAACATGGCAGAATCCTTTTTTTTCCCCTCTCCTTTTTGACAGGAAGCCATCACTGTTGCGGCTGACGGTTATGTAACCTTCCCGTGCATTGCTCCCATGGGAGCCTGAATGGGATTTTAATTTCCCTGCCTGTATTTGGAAGGACATCCACGAGGATGCATGCCTAATGTACTCACAGCTGTCCTTGGCTAAACTGCTTTGTTCAGGTGTCTGACATTGATTTCAGTGCCTCTTGCCTGTTTTCCACTGGCTAGTCAGGAAGAAAACATTCCCTGTGTGTTAGCGTGGCCTTAAACTTTGCCTCTGGACACACCTGTATTTCTGTGTGCTGCTACTGTATGAGGGTGCTTTGATTTATGTATGTTGTCTCGAATGGATGTCTTATAATATATGGACATGTATGTGCATTTGTGGATTACACAATGCTGCTGCCCCCTACCATCCTGCCACACATACGCAGAGCACAGATGTCCCTCTCCCAGCAGCTGGAAGTGTTTGTCTTCATCTGAGGCCGGCTGGATGTGACAGCAGGACATGAGGACAAGACCTCAAGTTTCCTCTATCTGTCTCTTTCTTCCTTTGACTCGAACTATTTACTGTACATATATGGTGCGGTCAGAATGTATTGCGACAATGATATGATTGTCGCTTTGTCTCTACTTTAGCACATTGGATTTAAAATTAAATAGTGACTACAAGACTTTGAGCTTTAAGGTTGGTTGAGGGTCTATATTGGGTTAACTGTGTTGGTAACCCTTTTTATACATATTCCCCCAACTTAGATCAATGCAGAAGGACAATGATTTAAGCAAACAGACAAGACAAAAAGTTGTTATGGTGAAATAGTCGATTACCTGAACCTGAAAAGTAAGTCAGCTGACCCCATTAGACCTGATAATGTGTTTTACTTGTGGAAGACCATAGTAAAGGCAAAAAACCCTGAAACAAGCATGAGGTTAAGACAGCTGCAGTTCAGGCCTGTCAGTGGGTCATCGATTTAAGACTTCAATCATTGACTATTGATCAAATCTTTATAATGATGACTTTACATGCATGTTAAGTTGCCCAATTACCTTTTGTCCCCCAGAATTGGGTAAATTTACACAAAAAGGGCTACAGTTCCTACAGTCTTTATCTTATGTGGATGTAAACACTCTGATATAAAAGCTGAGTGTGAGAATTTTAATCTTATAGTTGTTGTTGTTTTATTTCAACTCCAATATCCTGGAGTGCAGACATAACACAACAAAAATGTATCACTGTCCTAAGACTTCCTGACTGCACTGTATACCGACCCCTTCCTTACTTGCTGTTGTTATTGTGGTAATGGGTTAGGGGCTCATTGTGGAGGGCTAATGGCTTACATTACCTGTCTAGGAATAGGCTGAGAATTAGAGTGGGGAAATCCTACTGACCATCTGTGTATGTATGAGTGCAAGCATGGGTATGTGTGTGTGCTCGTGTGTGTGTGTGTGGATGCTACTATACAGGCATCACGTGTCAGCGGGAGCTTGTGTCGTCCTCACTAATCCTTCTGATATGAATGAGTGGAGACAGACAAGAGGTTTCAGCTCACATGGCATCGGTCAGGGTTATTACAAGGAATGTAGCTTTATAATAATCAGTCTAATCCATGCTCTTTTGTTAATATCGTACACCACCACGTATGCATTGATGTATTGTTGGGTCAGTCTCCATCACGCTGAATTTGAAACGAAACAGTGATGTTAAATTGCTGACTTTCAGCTTAAATCTTTCCACACACCAGATGGACAGTGTTGCAGTTGTAAACTCTTGTGTACATTGCTTCCTAATTTTAGTGTACAGAAACTAATCAGACAGGTTCACAAAAACATAAATATATTTAAAGTCAAATGATTGACGTCTTTGACCCAAAGATATCAGCAGACTTCAGCTTTTTGCTTTCAGTCTGGCCTTCGGCGAGTAAAAGGAATGATTAGTTGGAATGAGATCTTGTGACTGTCTTGGTCTGTCAAGAACACTCCACTGTTTACCCATAAAAAGAACTTGGTTTGCTATGTCTGCATCTTTAGGGCTGTTGTTCTGTTTTATTGTCCTAAAGTTTGGGGACTAAAGGGTTATGAGTTCCACACTGTTCAGTCACACCTTCAAATTAAGTTGAAAGTGAGCACTTGAAACCATTCTCTAATTGATCTGTTTAAGCCTGTAATAGTGACTGCTGTTAAAGGTTCACTCTCTAGATTCTTTAACGCTTATCTGTGTGCTGTCCTTCTGTCACGTGTCTCCAGTTTCCCGAGAACCTGGTAAATGTTACATGAACTATCTGCTGCGCCATCTCCAATCGGCCTCTGTATTGTTTGTGTCCCTGGGGAAATATGTCCAGGAAAATTTATTTTTCCACTGCAGTAGATTTCCTCAACAAAAAAAAAGTCTTGTTGAGGGCCCATCCCATCCCCGCCACCCCGCACCCCTCCATCGCTGTTGTCTCATGGTTGATCTTTCCAAACCATTGGTTGTGCTCACAGAGGGATTAATGGTTTCTGCGAAGCCAGCCAAACCATGGAGGGAACGGAGCCTTCAAGCGAATGAGGAACAGCTGGTTTCCCCCTGCTTGTGACAGCTTGAGTGTGTTTGTGTCCGTGTGCGATAGTAGCAGCTGACCTCTGCTCAGGGTCAGAAGTGCTTTACCGGGTCCCAAAGTCTCATCTCCCATCTACTGTGCTGCTGCCGCTACTGTTAAATGCTAATTAATGCTGACAGTGGGTCTTCAAAATTTTATTATGAGTTTGCAACACTTGAGGTTTTGTTTAATCAGTTGAGTTTGTTCTAGCTTTGTGTGTGTTTAAAAAAAAAAAACTTATTTATGATCGATGTCGGAGACAAATTTCAAAAAGGTTTTTCTAAATTCTAGAACATGAATTTCTTAAGAACTGGTATGTTGGTGAATGATTTAACTTTTTTTGTGAGCACACTATTCAATGGGAGCTTTTTGTGTTCCTCGTGCTTATTGGAAGATTAAATGGTCCTAAATTAGATTTCAAATAACCCCCAAAAATGCTTGAAAAAGCCATGAATTCAAACTGAAGGAAGCAGCCACGTCTTTCACGTTTTCTAGGAAAAACTATTTCAGCTTGGGCAGCGATGACTGGAGATCAGCTGAATGGGATTTACCTGCCGTCACCCTGGACTCTGCATGCTCCTTCACAGGCCTAAAGGTCAATGTTAAGCGCTAAAAGGGGAAGATGAGGAGTGCAAGTATGTGTGTTTATGTGCCTGTGTGTGTTCTTGTGATATGAAGAATCTTCCTGCTATTTTGGTCGCATTGTCATGTTTATTCTACTAGTCTCCTTATCCCATGGCTGTTTTGTTTACAGGATAGCAACGATGTGTGCTCACTGCTCGCGCTGTAAGAATGGCAACGCTTTGATATAATCTCCCCAATTATCTGTCGTCAATTCTGCAGCATATTACTCCCCTCGCCACGGCAGCTTGGGAGGAGATTGTTTTTTGTGCATGTCTAACAGCAACAGCTGCATCCACTAAAACAGACAACTACCTCTGCACACCTCCCCAGTCCTTTTTTTTTTTTGGTCTCCCTCCCCCTCTTTCTCTCTCACTCTGGTGGGCAGGTCACCCTGAATTATTCATCAGTGTGAAATGAAAAAGCTCATGGATATTGAATATCCCCTCTGAAGTGGTGGCCAACCTTGTGGGTTTTTTTTTTTTTCTTCTCTTCTTCCTTTTTTTTTTTTTTTTTGCAACTGAAAAGAGTAAAGAGCGGCAGATCTCATTGCCAGGGTATTTCAAAGGTTAACCGATTGCTTTACTTCGTGCACATATTTATTTTCTTCATGGTCTGTGACCGGCGACCAGGGTTTGGAGAGAGATGGATGGGGAAGCGGAGAGGATGTGATGAAAAAGAGTGGAATAAAAAGATAGAACAGTTATCTATGTTCCTGTGGATCGTTTTCTGCTGGAAGAACTCCTCATAGCACCACAGTGGACTACCTCGTTTTGTAGATTCGCTAACCTTTCTTGTCGTGTGTTGTCAGGCCCGTTCCTTCCTGGAACGAGTGCGACTGTGGTCGGATGTGGTCATCCCGATCGACCAGTTGTCATTTCTTTCCCATGCGGCCCTTTGTGGTCCTTCATTGTGCTCCTGCCCAGTCTTTTGTCCTGTGGTTTGATCTGCAGCCCGCACTGCCAATCAATGCTACTGGTTGCCATTCATTCAGCCCAGCAGCCAGCAAACACAGCAGGGACTCTTAGAACATCTCCCATGTGAAAACATATAAAATGAGGATGGGAAGGGGGGGCGGGGGTGATCCTTCAAGCTTCAGAGCTTTGTGGGCTTTTTTTTTTTATTACATCTTTAGGGCATTTCTGTAACATCAGAACATTTCTGTCTATTTGCTGGCATTAGTGTCTTTATTTGTCTAACGAGCGAGCTGAATGCTGTTTCCCTAAAGGACCAAGACTTGAAAGAGCCTCAGTTATGCTAGAGAGCAGATGCTAAGATAATGAATGAATAAAATAAATAAAAACTAGTCAAGGGATGAGCCCCTCCTCCCCTGTTTTTTTTTTTAATGCTGTACATGCTAATAGGACACGGAGTGTTTTATTTGTTTAATTATATCTGAGAGAACAGTGCAGCATTAACCCTGCGTCGCTCTCATTGGCCATTATGTTGCTACTACCCTGTACCCTTTCAGTCATTACAGTCCATTTTCCTCCATTCCCAATTTCCACTGCAGCATAGACAATTACTCAGGAATCCTTTTAAGAGTATTCCCAGGCTGTACAAAGACCAAATGTGCCTGCAGGAAGCAGCCAGGGCTTTAACTGGCTAACCTTTTCCAAAAGTATTCTAAACAGAGTTGTAATGGCTGACAATTGGAGTGGGGAAAGTGACTTTATTTTCCTATGAATAAAACGAGTGAATTTCACTCGTTTTATTCATAGGAAAATAATAAAATATTTTTCTTCCAGGAAATGGCTTTGAGGCTCTGCATTTGTTTTTCGCTTATTTGAGAACATCCTGTCCCTTGCAGGTAACCTTGCGCTTTAGCTTAAGTGAAATGCATCGGCTGACGGCATACAGGAAACGGGGCAGCGTCTGTGTAGCTAAGAGGTGTCAGGTTTTCCAGGTGTCATATCGTGTGACCAAAATGCAAACTCCAGATACAGTAGGTTTGTGGGGAGAAGGATGGTGGTGGTGGTGGGGAAGGGGACTTCTCTGCAAGTGTGAAATATCATCTGCCATGGTGGAGGGAGGGAGGGAGGTGGGTAGGTGGGTGGGAGTTTCTTTCCAGAGGGTGTAGGAGATGAAGAGAGGGGGTTTATGATGATGAAAATGGCTGTAACTCTTTCGCAAAGTGAGCTTTAAAAGGCTGTAAGCGGACACCTCATAGTATCTGATGGCTGACTCCTGGTTGACAAGACCCCGCGACCCTGGTGTATTTATCGTAATGGAGCACAGCTGGTCCGCAGCTTCTATGGGTTAATAGCCATGTGACAGCTTCGGGGGGAGGTGGGGCGTGAGGTGTGTGTGTGTGCGTGCGTGCGTGCGCGTGTATGCATTTTATTTACTTGTGCACTCTGCCGAGCGGCATGCTGGGGCCACACTTGGGAGGGTGGGACTCTGCTGCGTCTCCACTCTCTCTGCCAGGCCAGATGGCTCCTGTCACTGAGAGAGGAGGTGGAGCGATGGAAGGAAAAGTGGAAGGAGGGGAACTCTCAACAGTGCCAGAGTGGCCCGTCCCCAGAGCCACCACATCTGGAGACCACCTGCAGCTGGCTCACCCCGCTCCCTCTGTCCTCATCCCTTTCCCTCTTGCACACGCTCACTTTCTCATTTTGTTTTTCCAGATGGGGGAGGTGGCAGTGGTGCGTTTGGACAGACTTGTGCCCGTATTTCACTAACTTTAGTATGTCACTGTTATGGGCAGAATGAGAGGAGCAGGAGGGGGTGAATGAAGGATGGAGGGATAGGAGGAGGAGGCGGCGGTGGTGGTGTGAAAGCGTAGCAAAATATCATTTTATTTTATGTCTGCACCAGTCTCCGAGAGTTGTGGGTTTTGTATTTGTAATATTTCTTCTTTTTTTTTTTTATAGTCCTCTTCAAGTAAAAAGGCAGACTGAGAATGTGCACTTTTCTTCCCTTCACTGTTGCTGCAACTGATCCAGAGGCCACAGGGGGGCTATTCCTGCCTTGAAAATAAAGCCTGCTTGCCTTCCTTGCACCCCCCCCCCCCCACCACCAAAAAAAACAACAACAACCAAAAACACTAATTTGCATTCCCATGCTGTAATTTAGCCGTCCTCTCTCTTTCTCTCTTTTCTTTCACCATCTCTCTGTCCCTCATCCCGACATCTTTTCAGCCCCGGTCCTTGCAGTTCCACAGGGATTCGAACGTGGGAGGGGAAGAGAGGAGGGGAGGCAGAGAACACAAAAGCAGAGAGGCAGTGTTGACTCAGGGTTGTTATCTGCACCGCTGTTGAGGGGGGTGGGGGCTCTTGGTTGATGTGTATGAGTGTCTACGTACA
>JBBPCS010000001.1:3232816-3260372 GCA_037974645.1 Hollardia meadi
CCCCCCCCCCCCCCCCCCCCCCCCCCCCCCCCCCCCCCCCCCCCCCCCCCCCCCCCCCCCCCCCCCCCCCCATTTACCCTGGCTGCTGCTGCCACAGCAGGTGCCTCTCAATGGATAAACCTGGGTCTCCTAAATAAATATTCACCATGGGGAAATTAGACTTGCGTCACCAAAAACTACATTACTACTGCTCTCTTTTCCCTCCTTCCTTTACCTCTCGTCACACTAAGAATGTCCAGTCGGTCGAAGATCAGCCATCTTGCTCCCAAATCCCAAAAAGAAGTGTCACTGAGCATAAAGGACAAAGAAAATCTCAGAGGACTTGTGGATGTTTTTGTGGAGCAAAAGGATAAACCTGTTATCAGTGTGTATCTGTGTTGTAGTGCGGCTGTGTCCTTGTGTCAAGAGACTCCTGATATTTTGGTTGGATGCACACGCAGCTTGTTTCCTCAGAGGTTTAAGCTCTTACACTAAGTTGTTGAGCGAACAAACATGACCTTTGGCTAAGATGATGGTGCATTATTCATTCAATGTGCATGAGATGCGGAGTAGATAAGGAGATTGTTCTCTGTAAGGAAGACTTTCCTAGTTAGCATCTTGGCATCAAGTTAATTTGCTCTCGTCAGAATACATGGATGGGTTGGTAACTCTGCTGCCTTTTTGCTCTGGGTTCAGTTAGGTACGAATTTTCACTCCTCTAATTGGTTAGATGTGTGTGGAGCAGGGGCAAGGAAGTAAACACAAGAAGCTCCTATCTGCCCAAATATCAAGAAGGCAACATACGTTGTTGCTAGTCCAGGTCAGACCTCAATTCATTCTCTGGATTGCTGCAAGCAACTGTCGATTTCACTTCCCACATCCTAGTGTGCAAAGCGCACTTGGCCAGGGATTCCATTTAGCTCAAGCTTGTAGAGCATGTCTTGTAGTTGGGGCAGATCAAGGTCAGATCTGCTCCTGAATCTTTTCCTTTGAAGGGTCTTTGCGGAGGATATTTGCTGTGTGTAGATCTGGCCATATGAACCCATACAAAGGGGGAAAACAAACCGATTCAACTGGACTAAACAACGCAGGTTTGAAGTGTACAGAAGATGTTTTTAAACGAAAATTGAGAGAGAATTGGTTCACCCACATTTGAAAAAAATACATATTTTTTCACGTACATCTTGTATGTAGCAATGCAAATAGGTTTCATTTGCACAGGTTTTAAGATGCCTGTCTACAGCCCTTTTCACACAGCCCGTTCAGTGGGGGCCTGTTGCGCCTCTGTTGCGCCTTGCCGGTCTGTATAAACGTTGTTACGTCGGCGACGTACGGCGGTGTTACGTATGTTGCTATTGTTTGGTTCAGTGTAAATAAAGAAAGGCGGTGCAGAGAAGGGTCCTCCTTGTGGCGATCTCTATGTATCTCTATGTAAAATGGCTTATGAAACATCTGCCTTCACCCCAATACTAGTGAATACATTTCTTCAGTGCTTCATTGCTCTGCCAATTGACAAACCATTCATATTTAGCTACCAGTAGAGGTTATTGAGAAAACATTTTATAATTTGGGCGAACTGACCCTTAATTACAAAGTGCCAAAACATTGACATAGAAGACAGTACATACTCTTGATACCACTACACTACAAAAAGTAAAAACAGTTTTAATACAGCACGAGATAGAGATAAGAGCGAAAAATAAATTTAAAGCAGGAAAAAGCTACTATTAAAGCTCTCCAGGGTACAGCTGCTCCTGAGCTGAAACCCCCCTGCTCACCCCAGTCAAGCATCTGAAATGGACCCCAGAACCTCTGGGCATAATGTGGTCAGCTGAAGCCTGGTCTCCAAGCGGCATGATGGCTCGCTCTACCATTCGCTTTCTTAAAATCCCCTTAAGTGCTTTAGGGGGATTTAACAGGCCTCTACATCCAGCGTCCTCTCAGCAGCCAAGTTCCAGCACTTGCAGGAAAAGGGCACTTACAGTATAATTAGGCTGGTTAAAGAAGAGGGCTCCCTCTCAACGGTAAATCCACATGGACTGTAAGGAGGTTCGGGCCATTTGTTGGGTCTTCCAGAGCATGACCGCTGCTCTTGATGTTTGGCTGCGCTAAAGGTCAGGGCTATAAGAAGTCATGCAGCAGGAGGGAGATAGGAGTGTAGACCCTGAACTCTTTATGAATAAAAATTAAAAATGTATTATTATGCTCCAAGAAAATGTATCTTAAAAAAAATTGCACCTTGGCTCTTTTGTCTATGAATCTGTAGTAATGCCTAGGCTCATCGGTTCCATTTTGTACGGATTTTTTAAATTGGAGCAGATTGATTTTTTTTGCCCAGATTTTTATGTCCGTGTGCACTAAAGCACAAAGGAAAGGGTTGATCACTGTTGCTTACACATTGACTCTTCATGTAATCGAAAATGAAGAGGAAAAAAATGAAAGAAGAGAGGAGAAAATAAAAATGAACGGACTAGAAATCAAGTTTCAAGTCAACAAAAAAAGAAATGGATAAACTCTAGAATATTTGCATTGCAAATGGTACTTTGAACATGTGATTTTCACATGGATTGATTGATTTAAAATCAGGTTTTCACAATTTTTTTTAAAAATATTCAAATAAACACAGACTTTAAAATAAGAACTCAAATAATGAGCTTTAGGTATTGGTTAGTTTTATTTCAGGGAATAAATATATGTGCGAGTTTGTGCATCAGCTTGTGTAGTAACACCTGTGTGTGTGCAGAACCAAAAGCATGTGCTCTAAGGTGTTGTGGCTTTTTGCTTTATGGCAACAGTGGCTGGGGGGCGAACAGATGTAGCCTTCAGTACTTGTTTAGACCCAAGTCTGGCTGCTCTACATCTGAAAAAGGAAGCGTGTGTTCTGTGTGTGTGGGGGGCCTGCTGTGCCAATCTGTTCTCATTAGTGTTTACTCGCCCCCTCCAAACATATAACGACATGCATGTCAACTGCCGGAGTCAGGAGCGTATACGTAGCTTTTAGTTTGCACAAGGCCTGTGGCTGCATGAAACCCATCCCAGCTTTGACCAGTTCCCTCTTGAAACCTGCAGCCTTCTGGGCTCATCACCTTCTAATTGTCAGTCCCGGTACCTGCTGGAGAGATCACAAGTAGTTCCTTGCCGTATTAGAAAGATTTGGAATTTTGTTTTTGGATCCCCACTAAATTTCCACACACTTTCTGTAAGCTAAAGCTAAATAAAAATCAAGCGTCAGTCTCTATAAGAATGAAAACAGAATGAAATCGTCTTCTTCGGGGAGCACTTGCTGTTCATTGCCCTCAACACACCCTTTAGATTGACTTGATTTTAAAAGTTAGCAACCATCTTTTATCTAATACCCAAAACTAATCATTTGGTTTGTAGAGCTTGCTGACAGCTCTGCATGGTATCCTAGAAGCACTGGGTTTGGGTTGGGTTAGAGGAGCAAAATTTGCTCATAACTAAGTTGAATTTTAGTGCATAAATAACGGCAAAATGGTTACAATTTTTATCAGGTTTAAAATTCAGCCATTCTGGGCCAAATAATTCCCAATAAAACCTCTGAAATCCTGGAGGGACTGAACCTCTGAACCTCAACAGCACCTGTGAACTAAGCAGCAACGATCAGATATAATCTCACAATGGAGCTCAATACTATTTGACATTTTGATCTGTAGAGTTGGCAGTCATCAGTGGCGATTTACAGAATCTCCAGTGTTCTTTGAGACGCCCTCCCGTCTTCTTAAAATATCCCCAATCTCGCAGAATGGCTCTGTCCTCTGAGAAGCTGCGATCTGCCACGTTCCATACAAACATCTTGCTGTCAGTCAGAGCCCCCCCACTCCTTCTGCACAGCCTAATTTTATTGAAGAGAGAAAGATCAGAGGGGCAGGCGTATCCCCACACTCCATCAACAGTGTATGTGTGTGTCTGTCTGGCTGGCAGGAAGTGGGGGCTGCTGCCTTTGATGGTCACACTCCCTCAGATGTGTCATCGCTACAGACGGCGACTCGCCTAACATACCGTGTCTCTGCTTGTTGGGCTCTCGCCTCTGAGAAACAACAGCCCTGATAGTCACCTAAACACACACACACATGAACACACACTTAAGATGGATACACACAAATATTCTGCACAAAAAAGGAACAGTGGCCTCACACTGGGATGGACACATCCACCCAGCCTCTGAGCCAAAGCTGCTCAGGCCGTTCCACCTTTCCACTTTACTGTCAGTGATAATCGGTTCTGGCGTGTGACCATGCTGGGCTCTTTGTCTATTGGTCGCGCCTGTCATGCAGCTGGTGAGGTGTGTGTGTGTGTGTGTGTACATGTTTTTGTTACCTATTGGGGACCTTTTCTGGCATAAACACTGACCTTGTCGGGACCAATAGTCCTCATGGGGACCAAAGACTGGTCCTAATGCGGCAAAACTTAATTTCTGATGTCCTGGTTGGGTTTAGAGCCATGGTATGAATTGAGATTAGGTTAGGGTGTGTGTGTGTGTGTGTGTTTATGTGCATGCGCGTCGTCGTGCTCTGGCCGTGCTGCAGAATTGCAGGGAGGCTCCGGTTACATTGTTATTCTAAACGGGGTGTTTTCAGCCGCTCGTCCTCGCAGTCATTCAGCAGAGCGATCTGTCAGTTCGCTCCCCTCCCTCCTCTTCCCCCCAGGGACCAAACTGTGAACTTAACACACTCAGCTCTGATGACTTCCCTGATGGTGTGAGAAAACAGCCAACTCTGCAGCTGTAATGTTATTGCTGGAGTGGCTGGAATGTTGCATTGTTCTTCTGGTTTAAAATGTGCGTGCATTGTTGTGTGTGTATTACATATTCAAAGTTAGGGTGGGGGGAGTGTGTGTCACTATTCAAATCTCTTCCCGGTAACCCACAAAATGCCAGGGTGGGGTGAGGTGGTGTTTTTGTGTGCGTGTGTGTGGTGTTTGGGGGGTTGTTGAGGTCTAGATGAAAGTGAAAAAGCAGAGGAGGAAACCAAATAATCGGGAGGGTGAGTGAGCAAACGAAAGCAAAAGAGAGAGTGTGTGTGTGAGAGAGAGAGAGAGAGAGAGAGAGAGAGAGGGGCAAAAAGAAAAGGAGGCAGGCGTTCTTAAAACACTGTGGAGTCCAGATCAGAAATAAAACATAAAAAAGGGGAGAAGAAGAAGAAGGAGGAGGAGGAGGAGGAGGAGGAGGGAAAAAGGGAGGAGGGATTGTGCTTGAGTGTGTTATGCGTGCAGATCCTATGAAGTGAAAGCAGCCGGGGAGTAAATTGTGCGAGCTCAGAGAGCTCGGCTCTGCATGTTCGAGCTGGCACTTTTGATTTAGACAGAATTCTTTTCCGCTGCAAGATCTTCTTTTTTTTTTTTCTCCTGCCCCTCCTGGTTTATTATCAGCTAAGACAAAGGCAGGAGAAAAGAGCTGAAGAGAAGGAGACATAGAGAGAGATTGAGAGAGACGTGAATAGATGTTGCGCAGCTGACAGCAGAGGAAGCGGCAGAGAGTTTCCAGCCATTGCGCTCCCCGACCGCAGTCTTTTCTTCCTGGGAGATTAAAAAAAAAAAAAAGGACAAAAGCGTCCCCCTACCCGCCTTCTGCATCCTGCTACCATCCGATCACCAGCCTGCACGTCGCTCTGTGTGTGCGTGTGTGTGCACATACGGACGCCGCGGGTGTGTGGTGCATTTCTCCTAGCCCTCAAAGGCATGGACTGAAGATGATGCAGCCGGGGGCTTAGTGAGAGCTTTCTCCGCAAAAACCCCTTCCCCTCGCCAACAGGGCCAGACCAAGAGGAGCAACTCCAGGGGAGGGGGGAGGGGGGGTTAAAGGAGTGAAGGAGGAGGAGGAGGAGGAGAAGAGCAAGGGGGGTGCCCTCCTCGGATTATTGCAGAGGATTTTGCACTTCCCGTTTTTGTATTTTTTTGCTTTTTTTCCCCCCTCCTCTCTCCACTCGCCTCAATCATCTTCTGTTTTTGCTGCGATGCGTAGTTTTTAAGCCGAAGAATGTGGAGACAACATTTTCCAGGCAAGCAGCATGATTCCTGTTTTCTTTTCTGGATGTCTAATAAAGTCTGGCATGTGGGAGGTGGGAGGGAGGTAGGTGGATGGGGAGAGGTGGGGGAGTGTGGATAAGAGGAGGGGGAAAAGGAGAGAGTGTGTGTGTGTGTGGGGGTGTGTGTGTGTTGTGTAGTTGGTAAGGTAAGGCAAGTAGTCCAACAGTGTTGTCACTGCGAGGTCTGCGCGTCTTGTGTTGCTACACTTGGCTCCATGTTTTTGCTTCCTCTGTGGTCTGGCGCTCTGAACGCCCTCTGTAGCTCGGGGCAACGCCGAAGAATAAAAGAGCGGGAAAAGAGAGAGGGGAGGGGAAGGGAGGTCCGGCGTGGCTGTGCCGTGGATGTTTTTGACACCCACTTTTGTCCCATGGTGGAGTGTGAGCCCGCTCCACCCATGCACACAGAGGGTACCATTTAAAACAGGCGTGGGCTCATTTTCTTGGCAGGGGATGGATTGGTGTGGCAGGCAGCCGGGTTGTGACAGGGGTGGGGCACTGGCAGAGCAGGACAAGTCGCCTTTGTTTGCTACTTTTAGGGAAGTGACGGGGAGGGAAGGGCAGGGAGGAGGCTGCCAACAAATGGTGCTTATACCCACCTCCCTCACCCACATCGCTTCCTCTTCAACGACTACAACTCACCTATGCTGTCATAGGCAGATGAAGGGTTTGTGTGTGTTTATGGCAGGTTTTGTGTGTGTGTAAGAGGGAGGAAAGCAGTAAATGAGTAATTCAGTCTCAGTAAACCAGAAGTACAGACCCTGGCAGACCGCCATATGAAAAGGGAGGAAACTCCAGCAAGGGAAACAAAGTGTTGTTTGACCCAACGGCACATCTGTGCATTATGCCAAGCTTCTCCATTACTCCACAGTCAAGCTACTGGCAGTTCGCCAAGGTTTTGTGTGGGTTCCTATTCATTTGTTGCCACATCTATGCAAGTGCATTCCTGTTGTCCATGTTCTCATGCAGTTCTCACTTTGCCTTTGCAACCTGTGCCTCCACAAGAACACTCGTTGCACACATGATTGCACACATGGCACATTATTAGGGTTGAGGTTTGATAGCATTTTGTTGAATATGAATACAGCGTAGCATGTATAATATATATACAGCATATAATATATAATCTAATCAAATCCATTTGTAAGTAGCTACAGTTGGTTTAGCTTGCTTGTCTCAAGCTACTTCAAATGCTGAAAACCACTGAACCTCACAGCATGCTATCACCAAGAATGTTTTACCAGAGAAAAACCACCACCTGCTGCACTGCAAAATCACAGTTAACTTACAAATGTAGAGTGATGTCAATGGGTTTTTTTCCCCCTTTATTTAACAAATTGTCTTTGCATAAATTGCAGAAGGCACATTAGCCAGACAAGAGTCAAGTTTGGCCTTTGGGCAAGTTATTTGGAGAATTTTCATTAATTAGCTACAGCTGATTAAAATCAACTGACAGAAACATTTGCCATTTCAAATGGCGAAAATCTGCATTCACTGACTATTTATCATGAGAAACCTGCAACGTGAATGTTAACTAGATTCCTCTTTGCTAATAAAAACAGACAACAATTAGATATGTTTACAAATGCAACTATTTTGCCAGCCTGGAACCGAATCCAAAGTGGATTCAGAACCAAATCCTACACATCGTGCGAACAGGCCACATATCCACATTACAAGCCCACTCGCCCCTCTGTGGGCATGTTCCTTCACTTTCACATAGCCTCCTTCTGTTTGGCTGCCTGTGTTAACTACGGGATGTGGGTCATGTTTCGGTACAGTGCTGCTCGCGGTGGCACAGTAAATGGCCATAACTGCTTGTGGTCAGCAGCAGCAGCCCCCACCCACCCTCGTTGTCTAGAAGGAGCCACCTGCAAACAGCAGCTTGGGGTTGCTAGGTAACCGGTGGCAGCAGATGATGATAGTATGGTGGAGGGCTTGTTTAGTCACTTCTGTTGCACTATTTTCTTCACTTCCTGACCACAACACAACTGTGTTTCCCTGTTCCCTCCTGGTCCCTATTCCCCTCACAGAGGCAACATAACACCAGCAGCAGAGGCCAGCGGTAGGAACAAACTCCCCGCTCCCTTCCCCATATAATGGAAACTCTGGCCTCATCTCCCGGTGTGCCGCTCTGCTGCGTCCTGCTGCCAGACTCTGACTAAGTGTTGCTGGCTCAGGAACCGCAGCCTTGAGCCCGGGCCGAGTTCGGGTTACACAAGTATTTGTCTACAGAAACGATTAGAATTAGACGACTTGAGAGAGATGCAGCGAATTTTTTTTAAAAAGTGGAGAAAGAAAACGGCTGATCTCATGAATGCAAGCAATCTATGTTGAGTGGTTATAAGCCTTTACGTTTTCCACCGGAGACCTAGATTTCCAAAATAATTGTCATTGTGACCCCGTTCTCTTTTTTTTTTTAACGAATGTTGTGCGTTCTAATTGAGGGAAATGTTCTGTTTTTAGACAGCTAGCTGAGCTCACCACCTTTCATTACAGGGACTTGAGCAGATTTTAGTGACATAACATCTAGCAGTAATGTACACCAACTTTAAAAGAATTACTTCAAGGACTGTTTTCATCATCATTTTAAAACCAAAGTCTTTTTGAACTTCTGGGAAGTAGAGAGGAGTCCCTTAGAAATCTTCATGTGATACTTTTATTCCATGATTCAAGGTCATACTATTACTGTTACAGTGATATGTTGAAGGATTGATTTGTCACTACTTTTGACATTTTATAATCCACGCAAATAATTATTAAGTAAAACATGTATAGATTAATCACTAATGAGGATAATTGTTAGTTGCAGCCCTACATCTGTAAGGTATATCACAGAGATGACCCAGCAGGGGGTGTGTGTATGTGTTTGCATGTGTGTGACATGCATTTATTGCTTTGGCAAGTGAACCACACGCACACATTGTTTGCAGCCTAGCAACAGTTTAGCAACAAGCAGGGAATGCAAGAACACTGAGGAAAGGAAATGAGGAGGATTAATTAATGGAGTGAAATTAAGAGCACTCTGCCTCCTGCAGTTCTGCTGTGACCCCCCCCTACCCCAAACATATCACAGCTGCCTGCACTCAATGTGCACATTTGCTGACATTTGTTGCACCATATGTAAATATATGTCCTCCTCCAGTCTCTGTTTGATTCGTGGCTCAGTTTGAATCCCCGGGTGTCAGACAGTCTGCGGCTGCTATAGACCAGGAGGGCAGCACAGGAGCCTGCGGGGAACATGGCAGACTTGCTGAACCCCCTGTTGTATTTCTGCATGTTGCCTCTGAAGTAAAAGTTTGTTTCTGTGCAATACGAGACGGCTAGATATATTTTTTGACCTGTAAATCGTGGGTGAAATGAGTGAAAAGCTTAAAGAATATCTCTCCCAATCTACATTATCATCTCCAGTAAAGGCAGGTGAAGCTGTCTACAGATTCACCAACAACACAATATGAGTTGTTTACATTATATCCTGTTTTTAATTGCCACATGTAGCACAATTAAACATGATATTCTAGACAATTATATACATTATTACAGACTATTCTAGATGCTTGATCCACAGGCATGCCGTCAAGTATCACCATAGAGAGAGAAGGTGATGACAAGGGTGTAATCAATACATCAGAACCGGGTGTTGGTGGTTTTGTGCAGCTGACAGTGGACTGTGGTTCTGGTTAAGACCGGTTTGATGTACAGTACATGCTGTCAGTTTACCACAGTGGGAGTGTTGCCTGTCACCTCCCAGCTTCCCCTGCCCGAAAACATCATCCCCCCTCCATCAAAATCAGCAGAGTGAGAATCAATCTGTCACACGGGAAGACACACACAAGTACACACTCCGAGGAAGACAGAACGAGCAGGAAGCAAATGATGGAACAGGAGGAGATGGAATGATGGTTGAGGTGAAAGGATGACAGATAAAGGAGGGGCAGCTGATGAAGACAGCTGATGATTGATAGTAGAGGTGGGGAAGAAATTTACGTGAAAACGGAGATGGAGGAAGGAGAAGCAGGTACATGGTGTGCAAACAGAGATACGGAGCTAGAGATCGGCAGAGAGAGGAAGAGCTGTCAGAAGATGCTATCGTACAGGGAGTGATCTGGGAGAGTGCAGCACTGCAGACGAAGTGGTGAAATGTAACAGTGAGAGGAGTCGGTGAGAGGGAGATTGAAAGAGTAAGAGTCTAAAAGGTCAGAGCGAAACCCAGTGGATGATTCATGGAGTTCAGCCTGTCGAACTTCCGCCTGAGGGGTTCAACGCTGCCTGCCAGCCGCTCCTCTCCCCTACTGCCTCACCCACAGCTTTTCTCACCTCCACACCCACTGCAGTCTATAATCTGTATAACTAGAGGCTTAAATGAAGCAGGGAGAAGGTTACAGGTGTTCTGGGCCTTTTTCTGTGAGTCAAGGAAACTTGCACGCCGCAAACCTGCAATGCCATAATCAGTGTTTTTTTTAATATTACTTTTGAGTTATGAAAGAGGTTGTAATGCTGTGATTAATCATCTCTGCAGCCCTGCTTCCAGACCTTTATTAGCTTCTTTTACCTAATTTTTCATTTATGATTGACTCAGAGCAAAGAAGCTTTGCTAAACCCACTACACATCACCTGCCCAGCGCTAAATAGCAGTCATAGTTGGCAACTAGCCAGCAAAAATTAGAACATCCAGTACCTGAAAGAGCCAGATATTTCTTCCCAGGAGTTGGTGGTGGAGACCAAAATAGAGATAAAGGTGGGCAGAAGCATGATTCAAAATTAATGCTAGTTTCTCTGTGTTTGCTGAATGTTGGAGATAAAGATTATTTCCATTACTGACTAATCGGTGTATTACTTTTACAATTAATTGAATTTTTTTTAAATTTTTTGTCTATAACATGTCAGAAAATAGTGGGAAAAGTCCATTGCTATAAGCTCAAGAAAGCAAATAATCCTCACATTTGAGAAGCTGGAACCAGTGAATGTTTAGTATTTTGGTTAGATGAATGACTGATGATTAATCTATTATCAGAAATGTTGTTTCCTGTCGATCGGTTAATCAGCTAATAATTTCAGCACTTCAGCACAAACGCACTGTCTCACATCCGCACCAGTTTGGTGTAATGGAATCCGCCATTAATATTCAACGTGCTGTCAGTTGCAGATGTGGCACAGACAGCCAAGTTGCCACAGCTCACCTTTCCCCGACGTCATGTCACCCGTTTGGAACAGAGAGTGTGCTAAGTAGGCATGGAAGCAGTGATGGTTGTTGGTGGTGGGCTGTGGGCGAGGAGGAGGGTGGAGGCGGCTGTCTGTCAGGAGAGAAAACATGTCCTATGCTCTTTACACCGAGAGTGTGAGGAGGAGGAGGATATGGGCGTTTGTGCCTCCGACCTCAACACTTTCCGCGGATGCCAGCGTCGCTAAAAATAAAGTGCATTGATGCTGGCGGCCTGTTAAGTGATCACCATCACAATAGGCGGAGGGCATGGGGAGAAGACACCTCCACGCCAGTCCTCCCCCTATACCCACACAGACTGCACTGCTGTACTGTTTGCTTTCTCCTGTCGTTTATGTGCTCTCTCTTTTCTCCTGATATGTCTCCTGGGAACTCTTTAAGCTAACAGGCAGTGTTCAGTCTCTTTTTATGAACGCTCATTTTACATTTTAATTTCACTCTGCCGCTTTCCCTCCCCCCACCTGTTTGTTTTCCCACCGTGCCTTTCAGCTCACTTGCGCAATGGCCACACACAACTTTCTCAATCTTAAATCACCTAATCTCACCTTTATCTGCCTTGATCAGCCTCCTCAGCTGCGGTAATCCCACAGAACATGTCCCTAATGAGCCCTCCTCCGCCTCCCCTCTCCTTGTCTTATCTCACGTAGAGAGAGTCCGACGTCATCGTAATCTTCGGGATAACTTTCAAGCGCACACAGATGCACACACCTGCCCTCACACTCACACATGCACAGAGTGAGGTCACGCATGCAGATACAGATCTTGGCAGCAAAACATGAGATAAGAAAGTGATGTCATGAAATCGCACAGAAAGATCCATAGGGGATCTTGCTGTTTTTAGGTCTGGCCTGTTTTGTCAGCTTGGACAGATCCATAACTGCTGATCGAGAATGAAGATCATAACCTGTGCATTGTTAGGGTGCTGGTACTCAACTGGGAACAATCGCTTCCCTTCTCAGGTCCATCCACCCGCCGGCTGGCTTCTGAGCGGCCTGCAGCATGAATATTGATGCTCCTCACTTGTTAACATTGTATGAAGCAGGACTCGTAATTGTCTGTCTTCAGCGCGACACGTCTTCTTCAGTGGGATGTGTGAGAAGGTCGGCCCACCGGGGAGCTCGGCTCCTCTCGGCTCTCTTCACTTCAAGTGAGAAAAGTGGCAAGGGGGGAGGAGAGGGAGTCGAGTGCAGACAAAAAACAGAATTGCGACATGCACTTTGTCAAGTACGCTGAAGTGCAGTTGTGAGTCGGCTGTGTGTTTGTTTCAGGCTTGTTGGATTTTCTCTATTTGAAACTTATTTCTAAAGGTGTAGCTGGCAGTTTTTGTCTTTTATTTTTCTTCCTCTGTTCCCCAGCTGCCGGTGCCATGTAGGATCCTCTCCCCTGAACTGAGAAATGAGAATGTGTAGTTGTCATACATACACACAAGGGAATATATTCCTCTTGGTATGATAGTGTGCATGTGTGCACCTTAATGTAGTTTAATCGTATGTGATGCAGGGGCCATGAGATCGAGAGGGTTCCTGTAACTGAGGTTGTGGTCTAATCCAGTCTTCAGTAGGTGCATTGATTTATTGAGCAACGTGTGGTGGTTCAGAGAAGCCCTGCTTCCTGCCATATCCTAATCTGCACATGTGTACACACTCATACACTTAGAGGTTATTGTCATCTGGAGTGATCTGTCAGTGATGAATAGACTCCAGCTGGCAGTAGAGTGTCACTTGCCGATTTTTAGTCTAATTTGCACAGTGCAGAACCTTCCAGTAAAATGAGTGTTTGTGTATGTGTGTTTGTCCATTAGGGGTTTTTCATTACGTGTCTTTCTATGGGGATTTTTTTTTTTTTTTTTTTTTGTATAATAATTTCAACTCTGCAACAACTTAGCCATATCATGATGCAACTAGAAAAAAAAGCTTAAAGGATGAGTTCACCCAAATTAAAAGATAAGGATATATTTTTATCACTCAAACCTAGTAGTGTTTAGCCGTGTATTGTTTTGGGATAATCATCCCTGAAACCTATCAGCAACCAAGGACACATGAAAACCGCAGTGCTTTAGCTGAATGCTCAATGCTCCTTTACAGCCTCAATGCTCCAGGATTACAAATCACCATGAGGGACAATCACGAAATATTTTCTTGCACCTAAACAATCTCCCTCCCCTTCTCCATCTGCCTCCAGGTATTCGGCCCCAAATCATGAACGGGCCAATGCATCCGCGCCCCCTGGTGGCGCTGCTGGACGGGCGCGACTGCACCGTGGAGATGCCCATCCTGAAAGACTTGGCTACTGTCGCCTTCTGTGATGCCCAGTCCACACAAGAGATACACGAGAAGGTAGAAAACGCACACGCAAATACACACACATACACTGCACTTGCACTGTGCTCCACATCCGAGCAGCAGAAAGTTGATGAAGAGATGGAGCCTGTCACTCACTCATGCCTGCCTCTTTCTTGCCCTATCACAGCACTGATATGTGAAGCGCGTTATATTGGCTCCATACGCACTTGCCAGTTAAAATATAGTGGCTTCATTATGATTTAATGTCACTTTGTGGCACAGAGTGCAATGTCTATATCAGTGCCGTTCTTATAATAGAGAGTCTTGTATAGCGGGGATGCAGTGTAATTACATTGGCTTGTAGGGGCTCTTTATTGCTTTTTATGCAGCGCTGTGGCTGCAAAACAATATATGGCCACGGAGATGGGTATCACCAAAGTGCTATCTCTCCATCTGCAGACGGAATGAGAGGCGCTACATCTCTCCTCTCGATGTTTTTATGAAAATGGGACATATTAAAAACAAAGCATTTGCATAGAGATCAATTCAATCACAGACCTTGGGCGGCGAGGAGAAAGGGGGGGGGGTTGCTTTTTGTTTGCTTTAACACTGCCTTATCAGGAGAAACATGATTGTAATGTTCACCTCGCCAGCATATTCAGCAGTTCACAGTAATAACTTGCAGTCTAGATACCCAGAGGGTTGGTGTAGATTGAAAATGTCCAATGTCCTTCCTGCAGCGTGGATGCGGAAATGCAACGCTGATAACTCAGTTTCAGTATGATGTTGTCAGGCCAGACACCAGCTGCTACACACTCCTCCATCCACAGCCAGAAAATACAAAAACTCATGAGAAAGGCTTGTCAAGGGCGGAATATGAAAGTGGCCCGAGGTTATGTCAGGTCTTCCAGCCAGTAATCTCTTATTTCTCGGGTGATGGAGGGGCATGATGAAACACACGGGCGAATACTGATCAAGATGGAGTAACAATACCACTTCAGTGAGACCAAATCCTACACGCAGCACCTGCGCTCCAACATATCATCATCCAAGGTCAATGATCCCTCGTCTTCTTTTACAGCCACATGTGGCTTGTAAATGTTGGATGATAGCCCATGGAACAGCGTCAATGTTAACACATCATCACATCGTACACTGCCTGACCGTTCATCCAATTGTGGTATTCAGATTAGGGCCCCAACTAATGACTGTTTTTGTAAGAAAATGATTAATTGATATTTTATTTTGTCTACAATATGTAAAAAAAAAAATCTTTAAATTACTTGTGTCCAAACAACAATCCTAAGATAGTCGATTTACAAGTATGTAAAACAGAGAATATCAGCAAATCCTCTCATTTTTAAAGTAGGAATAAGCAAATGTTTTGAATTTTTTGCTTTATAGTGCCTTCAAACTGTCATTCAATCATCAAAAGTCTTTATTTAAAAAAATAAAAATAAATCAGCTAATCATTTCAGCACTGATTTAAGTTGTTATTCAACATTTGGGAAAACTCACTAGCTATTTGCTTAACGTTAGATGAGGGAGTTGCCATGACGCTTATGTCTGTACGGTAAAAAAATAAAGCAACCGTGAGAAGCCGACTAGCTTGCGTTAGCACAGAGGCTTGCCTTTCTGCGCCTGGCACATGACCCTCTGTTGAAACCAGACGGTATCATTTTACACTTTTTGTACGCATCAATCAAACAAGATATAGTGTGTTAATTAGTGAGTTATAGTGGTTTGTAGCTGGATTTTGTTACCTTTTGACAGGCTCCCACTGTTTCCAGTCTGTATTCTAAGCTAGCTGTAGCCTCATATGAGAGTGATATCCATCTCATGTAACTCTTGGCAAGAAAGCTAATTTTTTTTTTTTTTTTACAAACAATTCTTTCAAGTCCATATTCTCTCGAGTGTACAGCTGTTTATTATTTAAGCTTTACTTTGCTATGATAGCCTTATTGAAGTAAGGAATCTCTTTCTTTAAAGCTCTTATCCCTCACATCTCAGCTTCACTGCTACATAGCTTTCTCTTTATAACGTACACCACAGTGTGATGTTGTCCTGCAGTGTGTGCTGTTAATATGATGGCTTTAAGAAGGGGTAAATGTGAACAGCACATCATCCCTGCCAGGTGGAGAACCTCTGTTCTCGGCGTTACAACCATCTCTCACCCCCACAGCATTTACACACTGCTCACTAGTGGGATGACATCATAGCCATAAAATCCTTCCCCAGTAAGCCGCCGGAGTCGAACACACACACACGCAAACTGTACTGTACATGTATCACCAAATTGAAACTCATTCCCAGCAGTTTTCTCTGTGTGTCTCATGCTCACGCAGGCCAGAAGGAGAGGCCTTGCTGACATGTCAGGAAAGCCCAGTCATTATCAGAATTGATAGATGTTAAAAGCAAAGGCTTTGGTTGCAGTGAAGAGGGGAAGATTAGGTAAGAGTTTCCATTAAAATAAACTACAATCAGAGTTGATTTCCCCGCTCAAACTAAATGACTCCTTCTCAAACTCAAAAACGGAACTAGACCTTCAGGACCAGCCCAGAGAGAGAAGTCTGTGTATGTGTGTTTGTGTGTTTGCGATTTTGTTTTAATCTGTGCGTTTTAACCTTGACTCAGTATCTGGAAGGCCTGTCTGGGGAAATAAAAGCAGTATGGAAATTCAGAAGTAATCTGCTAATCACAGGAAAGCTAATGCAGTTTGGCTGGAGAGCTATTATGTAGTCACTGACAGGGGCTTGCGTGTGATACCGAGGCGGAATAGTTTAGATCCACATCAGACTGAATCACAGGCCAGGTCACCTTGTCCATGACAAGTGGCAGAGGATTAGCGATTCACAGTGACGCCTACCCGAGGTGACTGAATTTAGAACCTGACGAGTTTGACTCAAGTGCATTTTGTGATCTTCTGCACCGAGAGGAGCTAAGTTGTTTTGTTTTTTTTATACACCCTGTGAATAGATTTGAATTAAATGTTGCTAAAAGTTAGGTCATGAGAAAAAGGTTCAAGTGATTTCAAAAACGCCGACCTGTGATTGTTTATAAAGTGCTGTAAATTGTGGCACATACTGTAATTCCTAAACTGTGACATGTAAAAGCTTTTATCTTCTCTGGATTACTTGAGCAGCCCAGTTCCATTTTTGCCTGAACAGGCTGGATTAGTTGGATACAGTTCAGTTTAAAACGGAATTACGTTGCGGTTTCTCGTTTTGGGTTTTTGTGACATTATTCGGGGAGCATTGAGATCACATATTTGGCTCAGAGAAACACTTTCTCTTCTCTCCTTGCCAACTTTTAGCCACAATACAATCTCAAGCTAACTCAAGTCCTGTTTAATTTATTTATACAGCCCATAATTGCAAGTTTGTTTCAGAGGATTCTGAAACCCTTTCATTTATTAAGCAAAACGTGTGCATGAAAGAAATGTAAAGGCACCACTCTTCTGGCTGCAACGTAATCCTTAGGGGCAACTCTGAGTGTCAGAGTTATGTCCACTGAAAGTGCTTTTTCTGAGATTGTTACTCTAAGTGTCTGAAAATATTACGGAAAGGAACTGACAGCGATAGTCCTCACTGTTAGAGTAAAATCCTCTTTGTACTTTAGACGTGAGTGAGAGTTGGAGAGAGGAGTTTGGAGTTTAACGAGAGGGGCTGCCCTCAAGACTTTACTTCCAAAGTCATGGCTGAATATTTAGCTGATTTTAACAGTCTAGATGAGCAATAACTGCGACAACTCGGCTCCCGCGAGACTTCAGAGCGAGACTTCTCCTCAGACGAGACTTGTGCTTCCAGTTAAACAAAGAGGATTTTACTCGAACAATGAGGACTATCGCTGTCGGATCCTTTCTGTAATGTTTTCAGACACTTAGAGTAACAATCTCAGACTGTGAGTGGTTAAAAAAAAAGCACTCTCACTGGACGTAGCTTTGACGGTCGGAATTGCCCCTAAGGATTACGTTGCAGCAATTGCAAGACGGCTGAGACTATTTACTGGACCAATTCCAAGACCTTTGGTAAGTATGAATCATTTACACATCCCAATATATAAACATAAGGCCCAGGTTTAAAAGTACCGGAATTCCCCTTTAATCTTTTGTGTGGGTAGGTTTGTCTCGATACCTGTCACTCAAGAAGCATTATACTCTTTGTTTTTTTGACCTACCTCATGGTATCATATCTTAAGGTTTATCCTATGATCAGCAGCTGCCTTGACCGCTCCCTACAGTCAATTGCCCAGATCCTTTGTCCTTAAACACCCTCAGGGTCCGAGTGCGATTGGGATGACCACGCAGAAACACAGACCCTCTGACACAATAAAATGACTTGTTCCACTTCAGCGCAGCTTTGTAAAAGGAGGCCTGTGTCGATGCCCCTGGTGAACATCTGAGGTCTCGCTGTGAAATCTTAAATGTTTTTTGGGGGCGTCCAAAGTCATGACAGACAGTATTCATGGCTCCTCTGGAAGGAATGTGATCTTGTGATTGTCATGAGTTCTTATCAACTTAAAGGACTATTAATAGCGGTGGACAAAAAATTCTCAACAAAAGAAAGGCAGATTTATGGCTAAAAACTGCTTCATTCAGTCATCACACTAGATTTTGTTCACGTGTGTGTCTGCAGGTGCTCAATGAGGCGGTGGGAGCCATGATGTACCACACCATCACCCTGACCAGAGAGGACCTGGAAAAGTTCAAAGCTCTACGCATCATCATCCGCATCGGCAGCGGCTACGACAACATCGACATCAAGGCCGCCGGAGAGCTGGGTACGAACGCTCCAAACGGTCATATCAAGTCATATCCAGTAATGCATAGAGTCACATTAGGATGAAACCCGTATTGAGTCTAGAGCTGCATGTGCGTTTTTCATGTATTTGCCTGTTTAATGGTGTCAACATTTTTGAGATTTTTGTTTTTCATGGCTGAACACATTCTTAGTGGACTTGCATTGCTTTGAGGTTTACCTATTCCCATGCTGTATTGATTTTATTTTAATGGGGAGAAGTGCGGATCGACGACTGCTCATTTAACTCGTCTGATTATTTGTTTCTTGATTAACCAGATGTGATACATGGGGTGCGAGTAGTCAGACTTGGGTGGATCTTCAGGCGATGATTCAGTCAAAAGGGCTGTATTTAGATGTCAAAAACAAGATTGCACACTTGATAGTGATTTTGGCTAAAGGGTGACTGCTTCATGTTCACTATTTTCTCATTTGGTACTGGCTGGATTTTCAGAACACCATGTTCAGAATACAAAGACTAAATTAAAGAGTCAGATGAATGCTGGACATCGCACTGCGAGCCAGAATGTTCAAAGAGACAGAGAGGGGAAGATGCAGACACAGAGAGGCGAGTTCAGTCCTCTCTCTGAACCACCACCCAGGCGTATATCAGCAGGCTGGTGGCTCAAACAGCCCTTACAGTTGACAAAGCTGCCATTTCCCTGCCAATGCGAGATACTGTGTCTAACTGCCACCCACTCACCGAGGGCACTCTGCCTCTCTGCAGCGCAGGAGTCAAAAGCTATCGCGCCTGGAAAAGGCGGCGCAGATGTGACGGCTGCTCTCGGGGAGAAGAAAAGGGGCCATTGATTGAGCAGACTCTGGCTATTTTTTGCTGTCCAGAGACGGCTGTGTTGTTACTTTGAGATACAGAGTGGGATGAGGACATTAGAGGAGAACGAGGGCAGGCAGAAGTGCTTAAGTGTCAATAATGGAAATCTTTGTGTTGTTGGAGCCGGATAGGCAAGGTAATATCACAAGGTTAGGGGTCTGAATTCCCTGAAAGTAACTAAATTGTTCGACTGGAGAAGATCTTGACAGAAAGTGTCTAAAATTTGTATTATTGGGCACATAACTTGAAATGGAATAGGGCCCTGCAATAATTCAATGTCTTCTCTTGACTTTTAGTGGGATCATATTACGATGACATGATCAGATTGTATACAAAATTCTGTCGTCTAAATCGGTGATTCTAGGCAAGCTTTAATTAAAAGTAACGAAAATGAGCACTTGCTTGATATGTGTTACAACTTTTGTCCCTTTAGGCTTAGTTAAAGTGGAACAATTTGCCATCTGCTGATACATATTGGTTGCAAAGCTGATCAAAACACAAAATCTATCAAATTACCACCTTCTTGAATCTCTTATTGGCCTGAATTTAGTCAGATCTCAATTCTAAAGACGCTATGTATTCAATGAAGTAACAGCCACTATCTTTAAATGGTCATTCTGTAATTAAACGGCGCACAACAGGTGAACTTATATTGGAAATATACTATGATTAGAATATTGATTTCAGGCGTATTCTTTGGTCCTCAGCCCTAGATTAATAAACTGTTAATAAATGTGTGTGCGTGTGTTCTTTTGTTAGGCATTGCTGTGTGTAACATTCCCTCGGCAGCTGTGGAGGAGACGGCAGACTCCACCCTGTGCCACATCCTCAACCTCTACCGGCGAAACACCTGGCTCTACCAGGCTCTCCGAGAGGGCACGAGGGTCCAGAGCGTGGAGCAGATCCGCGAGGTGGCGTCCGGCGCTGCCCGCATCCGTGGCGAAACCCTGGGCCTCATTGGCTTTGGTTAGTACCGCTATTGTGTTACGCGCTCCGTTTTGTTTTTGGTTGCCAACTCTTACCTTTCCTCTTATTTGTGTTTATTTTCACTCCCTTTCTTTGCCCTCCCTTCTGTGTTTTCATATCCTCTCGCCGCTCAGTGTGCCTTCTGTTTTCCTGCCCTGATAAGGTTATTTTTCTCCCTCTGCCCATCCCACAGATTATCTCAAGGTTGTCTGTTTCGCCTCCCCCCGGGCTGGCTTCCTTCTCTCCGCCACACTGTTCTCTCATCCCACTGCTCTAACGCTCACCATTATATCTCCATTATTGTCCCTTCCTCTGTTTTCGAGTCTTCTTCTCTCACTGTTGTCCCTCGACACCTTGCCCTGCCGTAATCAGGCCCCTCATGGCAGACTGGATTCTGCCTGTGTGTGTGTACGGTCCAGTGTGTTTCCCTCCCTGCACCTGTTTTAATGCCGATTGTGTGTGTTTGTGCGTCATTCTTCCCTGTCTCAGCATCGGTGGGGCTCTGAGACAGAAGCTCTGTCTCCTCACAAGCCTTTTACAGAGTGCCACCTTATCTCTGTGTCCACACACAAACACACAACCTCCGCCCCCTACAGGTCCCAGACAGCCTCCTGGACTTAATGTGCCCAAATAGCAGGTCCTGGCAAGGAGAAGCACCCCCTCCTCCCCTCCTCCATCTCTCTCTGTCTCACCCAATCCTCCCACCTCCAGCCTCTTCTCTCTGTTTTTCTGGCTCAAGCCGTCTCAAAACAATGTCCATTGTCAGAGGGATGTTGGGGAGGAGGGGAGGGCCTCCTGGTGTTTGTTTGTAGCACCCTGCACATACAGATTCAGCCAGCTGCACAACTCTGCAGGCTGCAAACACTCAGACTGAAGAAAACCTCTGCCTCTGTGGTGACAATAGAAGTGTTGGACCAAACTTGTAAAAGTACTGGTTTGGCTTCACTCCCCGGATTAGTTTTACACCCACCAAATATGGTTAAGATTATCTCTAATCTTCAGAAATAAAGATAAGTTGAACTCCTTCTCCTGCACGTTCCTGTGTAAATGATCCCAGAGTACGTTTAAATTTATCTGGGGAAAGCCACCTTTTTACGCCATTGTTCTTATGTCAGCTTGAAGGAGGATTCGTAGGATAAATTATAAGAAAAAACTGTTTTTGCCTAATTCAAATTTATCCTGATATTTATAACGTGTAACTATGCTGTGTTTCATTTTTGGCGTCACACTTGTTATGAATACAATACTGCAAAAAGCATTCATATCGCATATAATTACATGTAATTGAACAAACAGCCATCCTGGAAGAAGACGCAGGAACATGATAAGTAACACAAATATAAACGGCACAATCCTAAAAAGTCACATGAGCAATGAAACTGACAGTCAGATATGAGAGTGAGTGTGTTTGGTTTTGGAAGGAACGTGCTCTGATCTGATACACGGCTTTTGCATTTCCCATATAGAGAAATATATCAATAATGGCAAATATCTTAATGAATACCATGTTGCTGATTTCCTTTGTTCTGGAGAAATCCACAGTGACAGCACAAGATCTCAAGAAACAGTCTTTTGACTGCAGGCTGCACACATAAACACTGAATGGACTCTAAAAGCAACATTCTTCCCTTCATGTTGGCCTTGACCAGCCGCAGCCACATCTGCCGCATCGCCACCGGGTTTGTTAAGCTGATTTTGCAAATGTTTGTGTTTTGCGGCCTCACATTTTTTTTGTGCCGCGCTCGTCCTTCGACTGGTTAAATGAGCAACACAAAGCCAAACGTCTGTCGCACAAAGTTGAGACATGGAAATGTTCGGATCAACCTAAGTATATTCTGTCTTTTAGTGCCGCTGGCTGGTGTGAGAATGTAGACAAACTGGTTCTCTGTTTTGCTGATTTTTGGGCATCTCGGTATTAAAGGAAAAACCCACACACAAAACATCAATCATTTTCTAATATTTTCTAGTGCAGCTACAGTGAAAACATCAACTGTAAATATTAGACTTTATTGTAAATTCTTCAACATCAAAGACATGCAGTTCCTCTCTAAACCCACCACTTTGCCCCAATTTTCCAACAGTCACACAGGAAAAAGATTGATCACTTCAGGACTGTTAATGTAGGTTGTTTGTGTTTTTTTAACTGCAAATCAAAGCAGCCGTAATCCATCATCATCATGAAAACAAATAATGTGAGTGATTGCTTAAAGCATTACAAGACTGTCACCAAGTCTTTACGCTGCCGTCACTTATTGGCCAAGATTGAAAGAGATTTTTTTAAAAAGAGAGCGGGGGAGAGAATGATTGTCCTCGACCGTGGAGCCCAGCAGGACATAATGCTCCATCACAAAGAGAGGAATCTTGAGAGTGTAAAAGACCTTATCGATCCTTTCCACGAGCAACAACATCCAACTCTCCATCACTCTCTCTCGGCTGAGCAGGAGCAGGCGTCGGCTCTCAGCCTACACAACAAATGGCAGTGAGAGACGGGGAGGAGAGGCTGATGCACTACAGATTCTGATTCACCTTCTCACAGCCTCAACCAGGAACCAGTCGCCTTGCATTGTCCTCTCTTCCCTGGGAGATCATTCCTCCGTCGTGACTCCATCGCTTATTCCTCATCGATCGTTTCCTCTTGTCTAACACTGACACATCTCTCTTTGAATCTCTCCAGACACCAAATATGTCCTGTTTACTTCCTTAATGTGGTAATTTCTGTTAAAACAGCGATCAGCGACTCAAGTAGAAGCATTGAATGTCATTCCTTGTTGAATAAACAACAATTATGAAAGAGCAAAATATAAAGACAGCACCTTAGTGTGTGTATATATATATATATATATATAGAGAGAGAGAGAGAGAGAGAGAGAGTCATATACAGTCACGTCCATAAGTATTTGGACAGTGACACAATTTTTGTAATTCTGGCTCTCTACATCGCCACAATGGATTTGAAATGAAGCAATCAAGATGTGATTGAAGTGTAGGCTTTCAGCTTTAATTTAAGGGGTTTAACAAAAGTATTGCAGTAAGCTTTTAGGGATTTATTTTATTTTTACACAGTCCCCCATTTTCAGAGGCTCAAAAGTAATTGGACAAACTGACAAAATTATAGATATGAGGATTGTTTTTTAATACTTGGACGAAAATCATTTGCAGTCAATGACAGCCTGAAGTCTGGAACCCATGGATATGTCAAGTTTGCTCCCTTGAGATGCTTTGCCACTTCAATCACATCTTGATTGCTTCATTTCAAATCCATTGTGGCGGTGTACAGGGGCAAGATTACAGAAATTGTGTCACTGTCCAAATACTTGTGGACCTGACTGTATATTGAACTGTATATTGTCATTTTAATCACTCTACTCAATCAGTGATTCTCATTCTCATTGTTATTATTATTACATTTTTGAGTTATCCTAAAGGTTATTTTTCATTTTTAGCCCCCACACCACAGATTGAATGTTTCTGGATTGAACGCCTGCTCAACTTTGTTAAAATGTGATTCACATTTTCCAAGCTATATATTCTGCCCGCGTTCACTCGTCATCCAATTGTGTTTGTATGTAAACATCATTCACTTGACTTAATCTTTTCAGGAAGTCATTTGACTTGTCTCAATTCAGAATAAATGCACCTTGTGAGATTAGTGGCTGAAAACATGGTCCAAAAAGATTCAGACTCCCAGCTCCGGATGAAAGCATCAGCTAAATATCTAAAATGTCAGTAAAATAAAAGCGTTTGACTTCACACGTTAATAGACCTAATTTGCTTCTCTGTCCTCAGGTCGTTCAGGCCAGGCCGTAGCGGTGCGGGCCAAAGTTTTCGGCTTCAACGTCATCTTCTACGACCCCTACCTGCAGGACGGCCTGGAGCGCTCGCTGGGCGTCCAGCGCGTCTACACCCTGCAGGACCTGCTCTACCAGAGCGACTGCGTCTCCCTGCACTGCAACCTGAACGAACACAACCACCACCTCATCAACGACTTCACCATCAAACAGGTACATTAGTACACCACGCACGCATGCCGACGTGTCATCCAGACATCCCATTGAACGGCTGTGACCTGACCTGGGATAAATGCAGTGCTATCTAGCAGGTAGACAAGCAGAGCTGCTGGTGTATTATTACTCTGTCAGCCCGGAGGCTGTCCTAAAGGGCATTATGATCGGTAGAAAGAGAAATGGGGAATGGGGGGGGGGGGGGGAAGAGAGGAAACGGCAGCCGCCTTCATGCCTGCACATTGCCTGCTCTTTATCTTAAGCTCCACCAAAGCTGGACACAAATTCATTCCTTTGCTCTGTCAAATGCAATTAGCGGCAGCCCACGGCTACAGCAAATATATCGACAAGGCTGCACAGCAGGGGGCTGAGAGCACTGTGTGGGGAAAGTGCCGTTCTCCGAGTCAATAACCACGCTCCGAGGCGCCGCCTGGGGTGACACCTGCAGGGCAGCCGCGGAAATACACAGGCTGAAGGAGCATCTCCTTTCTGTCGATATCGCCCCTCGTTGCCACTCACCGCTTTTTGTCTTTGTCCTCGTGTTCTTCTTGCAGTTACAGTGTGCGAAGAGAAGTGGGTGTAGGGTAATAGCTTAACCTAGTTAACTGTGTGTCTTTTCCAAAGCTTAAGATTCTTAGCTGCCTCTTAAGTGCTGCAATGAATAAACACTTTTCCTCTCTTTCCCTCACCAAAAACCTTGGCAGTCACACTCAGCTTCCAAAGTGGATACGTGTTCGTGTGTGCGTGTGCATGTTTGTGTGTTTCTGTGTGTGTCAAAACCACCAAGGCCTAATAAAAGACTGCCTGCCAGCGTAAAGGCTTTTCATGCCCCTGGATTTCAGCTTTTGTCAAGATTAAGGGATTACTTTCTTCTGAGCATATTCATTTGATTTTTTTTTTTTTCTTCCTCCCTCTTACACTTTTTGTTGTGCCTTTTTTTTCCCCACAAGCAGCAAGGGGTGGTGGCACTGCCTCATCTTTCAGCTCATCCCTCATCTTTCATTTCATCTCTTGGTTTTTGGATGAAGACTGTTCTCTAGCCCACATCTGACAGTATTTTTTCCCAGGTGCTGTCTGTCTTCTAAATCTTCCAGGCACAACAAAGGTGTCATTTTGGGTTTTTTCTGTCCTGTGTAATATGTTTTAAGACCCTCAAATGCAGACATCCAATCCAACTGGATGTTTAGATCAAACAGATTAATTTGACTGCCAAGCTGATGGGCACATAAAACACACACATCTTCTCATTTGTCTGTAAATAACTGGTTAGAAGTTTGTTGTTCTCTGTTGATTTGTTTGTATTCGTGCGCCACAGATGCGTCAGGGCGCGTTCCTGGTGAATACCGCGCGGGGAGGCCTGGTGGACGAGAAGGCCCTGGCGCAGGCGTTGAAGGAGGGAAGGATACGTGGAGCCGCTTTGGACGTTCATGAGACGGAGCCCTTCACGTAAGTGTGCACACTCACACATTCACAAAAAAAAAAAAAAAAATCTCTCTCAAAGCCAGACAGATGAATGCTTCACTTAGAGAGACGGACACAGACAAGGAAATAGATGGGTGCGCAGGAAGGGAAAGAAAGCAACAAATTACACACACAGACAAAGAGACGGAGGACATTAAACAGCTGAAGAGAGACAGTCAGACAGGCATGTGGAAACTATGGCAGACATGACGACTTAAAGACACCTCGTGCTCTTCTAAAAGGCTCCGTCGGGGCCCTGGAGGTAATGGAATTCAGGAGATGGAGAGCTCACTTTTGTTTGCACTCAAAGAGCGTATCCTGTCCTCCTTTAGGCTTCCAAGCCCATTGACCGGCTTATATCGGGACCGTTTTCCAAAGGGGGAAAGGTTTGAAAGACACAGATTAGTTGAAATGATTAGAATTTGCTTAAAATCATCCTGACATGCTTCTAAAAAATGAGTCAGAAAACTCTACATTGCTGTGGATCATGATCAGTAATTCTTTTAATATTGAAAATGTATCTAAAGTTGAGATAAAATTCAGACTGGAAATGCGACTGTAATCATTTAGGCGATATTTCCCCTTATCCTGCTGTCCTGTCGCTGTATTGCAGCTTTGAGGAAGAGGGCAAACAGCTCGACACGCCTCCCAGTTTCCCCATCTCAGGGGGGGGGGGGGGGTCACTGGTGGTGATGTGTTGTTCACGCATCAGGGGCAGTTAGGGAGGTTTGGAGGCTGCTTGTTTCTGGCCGGCTGACTGGCTGCTCGAGAAGACTGAAACTCAGCCCAATGGAGCTGGAACTCATGCTCCACTGACCCATGTGTGTCAACAGGGGAGTGTTTCATGACTCCCATCCCACGTGACACGACACTGATTCGAGGCGCTGCTGAGGCCAAACACACACACACACACACACACACACACACACACACACTGATACAACCAGGCGAGGTGTTACAAGGATGGAGGGAGAAGAGGAGAGGGAGCTGGAGCTGTTTTTCACTGCCACATGCGAGGATGGAGATAAGAGAAAAAAAGTTTTGCAAAAAAGGAGGTAGAAGATTGCGGCATGTGCGAACAACAGGATCTGGCGTTTTCTCCCAACGGCCATGTTTCCAGATAATTACCTGCACGGCGAATTGTACACAAACATTCGATATTTTGGAAAGAAATTGAATGGGGAAATAGAATATCAAAGGAGTTGATGCACATGAATAGGCTTTCTGATTACTCCAATAATAAATAACATCTGCCGTATTTGAAAACAAAAAGAAATGCCCCTGGAGATATTTTAATGCTTGTACTGGCCCTGCAAAACATATTGACAAAGTAGTGATGGCGCTCTATGGAGAGATTCATGTCAGATGTTCAGCTACTGACTGTGAAATGTAAAAACTGTTATCTATTTGACAAAATCACTCTCTTTGCTACTTTGCTCACATTATGTTTTTATGGCAGTTTTGCCATCATGTCAGCTAAAAAAAAAAAAAGATTAAAGATCCCCTACAGACATGTTATAAGATGTATAAAAATACTGTAATAATCGTATAATAAAGTGTGTCAGATATGGTTTTCCACAAACAAAAATTATATTATCAAGTTACCGATTCTGAAAATTCTCCCTCATTAAAAAAAAAGGCCCACAATTGGCTTCCAAACTAGTTGCGATGTCACAAAATCCTGCTCATGCGTGCACGTCTTAAACTCAGGTTGAAGGTGAGCACGGAAAAATGTTTTGTCATGTCGTCAAACTCATTCATCGTTGTACACCAGGCCTATTCAACAGGCGACTTGGTTCTGTTTACAAATAAATAAGGGATAGTTTGGGTTTTTTGAAGTGGGTTGTGAGATACTGTGTTACATACAGTAGGCTACTGAGCTGAGCGCTGTCCACTGAGTGCGCTGCCTGTTGAGAGAGAGACGGGTGAACGGGGACAGCAGAGAAAACAGATTTTAGCCACTTAACAAAAGGCTCA
>JBBPCS010000001.1:3274422-3288761 GCA_037974645.1 Hollardia meadi
TGTTCAAGATGAACTGAAATGATTCACATTTATGCTATTTAGGGGGAAATTCTACAGATGTGCATGAAATTTAAGCATGAATACCACCTCAAAAATCATAAAAAATAATTATTTTTCAATTCTACAACCCCAATTCCAAAAAAGTACAAAGACAAGATATTTAATGTTCAACCTGATAAACTTTATTGTTTTTTTTTTATAAATATACGCTCACTCTAAATTTGATGCTTGCAACATGTCAAAAAAATAGGGACAGGAGCATGTTTACCATTGTGTTACATCTCCTTTCCTTTTAACAACAGTCGGTAAGTGTTTGGGAAGAGAGGACAAAGTGGAATTCTGTCCCATTCAACCTCTTGCTATTTACCTGTGGAATGTTCCAATCGGGTGTTTTTGAGCATTCCACAACTTTCCCAGTCTGTTGTTGCCCATGTCCCAACTTATTTGAAACGTGTTGCTGGCATAAAATTCAGACTAAGCATTTATTTACAAAAATCATTGAAGTTGATGAGATACAACTGTTTTCATTTGAATTGAATGTCAAAAAGGGTTAGGAAATGATCACATTCTGTTTTATTAGTGTTTTACAGAGCGTCCCATCTTTTTGGGATTGGGGTTGTACACTTGCAGAGTAAATGTAGCCTGCAGTATTGAATGTCAATCTTCACTGAAGGACCGCAACAAGACAAATGTTAAGACTTATTTTTGTAGTGGATGTTGTGGAATTTGAGGTGCTTATTGAGGCTACAGAAGAAAAAAAAATCAGTCAGTGGATGCCAATGACGCTACATTTATTTAGGTATAAACAGAGAAGGTGTTAGATTACACATATGAAGACATATTTACACATCATCAAGATATTGTGAGTACCTGCAGGCAGGGTGAAGGTGACCAGGTCGGTAAGGAAGTAACAGGCGAAGTCTCCTTTGCGTTGATGTAACGAGGCTGCGATCTCCCTGCGGATCTGCTCCGTCAGCTCGGGACACACCATGGAGGGGATGCACTTAGCTGCCTGCTGGCTCACCTAAAAGACGTGCACACAGATTCACTGGAAGTTAGAGGTAAATACACGGATATGAGTGTCACCAGATAACTGTGATACATGAAATCCATAAGCAATATTTCAAAAGAAAAAGATGTTTTGGACAGTTTTTAAAAACAGAGGACATAAACAGGTTTGATGCTCTCAAGAAGATCTTCAAGATCTTACAAAGTGACTTATTTTGGTAAAAATTGAACTTGTTTCTTCTGTCATTTGGACATGAAAACGGTTCATCATCATGCATTCGTATGAGAACAGATTAACAACACAATTATGTTGTATGTAATGTATATAATGATCCCTCAGCCCTCTTATTTATATTAACTCAGTTGCCAATTTATTCGGAACACCAAGCCAAGAATAATGCAGACTAACAGACAGCTGTGCAATAAATACCTTACTGAAGGTTAATGTTCAATTTTGGAGCTGTCTTGACTCAAATTTATGATCTTTTCTTTTAAGCTAAACACAAAAGTGTACATGTTGCGTGTATTTATCATATTGAAGATCAAATTCTGCCATATACAGTGAAGCCAGCCAGTCCAGCCCTCTGTGGCCTCAGCTCTCACATCAGCTCCATGGCATCACATCCATTAGGACCCAGTGACAGGACTACAGCCAGGCTAATCCTCCACCTAATCCTCAAAGTGCACTTCTGCTGTAATTATAGGCATGACAGGCATCTGCTACTCTGGCACACAACAATTATAGACTGACATGGTTGACCAGAAAAACCATAGAATGGCATCAAAATTACATAAACACGGCTGACCTTTCTTGTGTCATCTAACCCCTTTTGATTGTCAGACTTTGTATAATGCATCTAAAGGAAGTCACAAGATTACTCGTAGTTACCGATTCCTTTTTATAGTGAGACTATAATCTTCAAACTAGAATTGTTAGAAGAAAGTTTACAATCTGACTCCACCACTTATTCTGCTGCTTGGCGTGTTTGTGTGCAAAAATGTGTGTATGGAGGGAAAACCTGTTAAACTCAGTACATTTCTGGGTTGCCCTTGCTCAAAGATAGTGTAGCTTCAATTCCAGCGGCTGTGGCGCAGGCAAACTAATCTATCAGGGTGCTTACCTCTGTGAGCAGGATGGCTAGCATGTCCTGCCTCTGGAAGCGGATGGCCAGATGGACCAGGGTATAGCCCACATCAAACGCAGATGACCGGTTGAGGAGCTGCACCTCGTCAGCAGTGAGCTGCCGGGCGATGTCCCCGCCGGACGACTTGTAGGCTTCTACTGCCGCCATGTCTCCCTCCACCACGCCTGCAGCCCGCGGAGGAAGAAGGAATAGGAAGGAAGGTCAGAAAATAGGACACAAATGTTGGCACTAAAGCATAAAAATGGATCAGTGCCTCCATATACAGTTGCTTTTCCAGGAATTCATGTACTCGAGCTATTGAAGTTAGATGGAAGTGACGCATCAGAAAAACAATTAACGTGCAACAGCTAACATGTCAACTACAAGCACACAAACATCTGCTGTCATCTCAAGGCGCATACACTCAGTTGCCATTTTATTAGGCTTTGCATTTATATCAATGCAGGAAGACTAAATATAAGAAAAAAATAACACAGTAAACTCAACAGCCAAAGAAAATAAATTAATGTTAAAAGACAAGGGAATCCTGTTAAAACAGGCCTGTGCTTTATAAATGGATTAGACTGGCTTCTGGAGCGGTTCCAACCCCATGTCCTTGCTTGTAATAGAAGCAAGACGTAACTGTCAGCTTGCCATGTTAAATAAAAGAACCACAGAAATATCCTTCAAAACTGTGCTAACACAAACTGTTCTCAGTCACGACCAATTAATATTAAAATCTGGGATTCGTTTACATAACAAATTCAACTAGAACAGTTAAACGCAAAAAGGGTTCGGAGCGAGCAGAACTCCGCAGCCCTCGATGTCAATCCACAATTCAAATAACCTCTAGATGTAGCCACTGGCTAACCCAGTGTGAGAACAGTTATCACACTGTCAGGCTGCTACACAGCAAAACAGAAAGAGCAGAGTAGCTTATAATGCAGAGCTATCAGAGAACTGTGTCAAACAGAGGACAGTCTGTGCAGATTAGAGTCCTCCCCCTTCTTTGGACCCAGTCCTCTCAACATCAGTTATGAGTGGAATGAGCAGCAGCTACTGTAGGTAGCACACTGAACACTGAAGCGTTGGCTAATTTTAATAAACTGCCAAATGTGAGGATGTTCTTTCAAGGACAGTTACCTTGAGAGAACCTGCACTGGGACATGCCAAGAACATCTGGCCTCCTTACAAAACATGCCGGGAGAACACACATCCATTAATAGATACAGAATGATTTTGGCTGCAATCTAGCTACTTCCATGCTGGAGACCTCAAAGAATATAAAACATAAAGAATACGGTGTATAAAAAAAACACTCATACATTCAGTTTGCTTGGTTATGTTAAAGTTGTCAAAAAAACAGATTTAAACCTGTGTACCATTATTCATACAGAGTATTCCCACTATGAAAGTGTCAAAACATTAATAGACCAAAGCCCACTGGTGAAAAGAAAAAAGATTGTTTCAGCTGGTGTTGTGGTGTCAAGTTCAAATTTTGTCCTGTTATCCAGGTACCAGCAGGGCCGGAGAAGCAGTGACGGTATACAAAATGTTCTCCCTAAGCGTGTGCATTGCCTGATGGTGTCCTGATAGCCTGATTGTTAAGGCAATTACCACAAGAACAACGATGTCCACGGTTCAATTGCAGCCCACTCTCTCTTTCCATGTATCCTGTCTACCTATACTTTTCTAAGGTTTAAAAAAAAAAAAAAAAAAGAGTAAAAGAAATGGTGGATTTACTCGCTCAAAAAAGCAAATTGTAGACAACAAAAATGAAGCATTAAACATTTGGAAGACTTCTGACCATGTGTACTTTATAGTATTGCTATATAATGTTGAATTGGGAGACATTCTAACAACCTTGCTGTCAACTCTTATGCAGCGATCAGTCTATACAATGCCAGTCCCAAAATGACTTTAATCCTGAACATTAGGCAGGAAAATCTGTTGCTTCATCTTGTGTAGTGTGTATTAAGTTTGTCCGTGGCCCCTCCAGTCTGATCACCTTTGCACATTACGCAGGTCCTTAAAGACAGATATTGGATGGGGTATAACGCATAGTTGACCTGTCCCTCAACCAAGTCACAGCAGGCTGGACCACAATAACCTACTGTAATCTGACAGGGTGGGCATCTGGACAGATATTAATGCTGTATTGTTTAAACTAATCAAATAACTGGCATTGCAAAACTCTTACAGTCCAGAAAGCATTAATAATATTTGTGACCACAATTTCTCCGACTGACACTGCCATTTTAGGTACAATTTTGGGTGGCTGACCTTTGTTTTTCCCCAAACAGATAAAAATTCAGCTGATCAACAGGATAGTTTCCAGTGCTCGAAGGCAAACACACAGAGCTCTTTCGCAAGGTTTCTTTTTTCAAATCACACTACTCACATAGTGCGCCAAAGTTTTTCAGTGAAACAAAAGAACAATATTACACAAACAGAGTCTGCTTCCTTTTGGGGGAAAAGTAGAATCAATAAGATCATCTGATTTGGGCCAAAATACCAAGCACTGAAAAAACATTAGAGGGAAGATGTGTGGAAAATGTAGAGCGATCAAGTTGTGAGACCTGAGGAAGTGCTTGGCTTGGCCATAATGTGCAGCTCAACTCAGGCACTTCCTCCATTTAAAAACCCTTTGAAGAGCCCAACTGTAACACGAGCAACATAACTTAAAAAAAAAAATTTAAAAAAAGTCAGCTGACATGGTGTGAATAAAAACAGGCGCACATTATACAAAAAAGGCTGGAAATGTCTATAACAGGTAGATGTGGGACAAAGGTGAAAAAAAACTGTCCCACTTTGACATAAGAGTAATGTTTTCTATTCCACAACAACAACAGCAAGCTCCAGAAGGTGATCAGTGCAAAAGTCAGGAGGACACTGATCATGTGCTGCCTTCATGCCTTTTTTGCCTTTTCTTGTTGACTGGTGTTGTCAAAGCTATTTTTGCCTCCCGGAGGCCCAGGGTCAGCACATAAGCACCACTGTTTACAGGGCCCGTTGACTGCAAGCCAGGAGAGTCTCTGGTCCACGGGCTCCACTCTCACTGCGCTGCCCAGACGGCCCATTCATCCCCACCGGCTGGGAAGCACTTGCACCCTCTCAGTTTCTCAAAGACACTCTCAGTGGCACAGCAAGGGCAGCTAGGGGTTCAGTGATGAGTTGGATCAAATTCCTACAAGCCATTAGTTCCACATTACACTGCCATTCAGCCTCATTTATGCTTTGTTGATGGGAAGTATCATCTCACTTCAGCTGATATTTTCCACCTTAAAAGCACTACCTTGTAAAATGAAACCCTTCTCTAAGAAAGCTCATGATTTGCAAAAAAAATCCTGCTGCTTTATAATATGTGGATATTGGATCACACTACTATGCATCCTTGACCTTTGCAGGGTGAGGCACCATCTGCACTGTAATGAAATAAAACTAAGCGAAACAAAAGCATGGCAAAATGGGAGAAAAACACACAGTTGCCTCTGTTTGGAGCACTTTCCTTTGTCGTCACTGAGCGTGACATCATGGAAGGAAAACAAAAAGCTGGTGCAACAATAGAAGAAAAAAAATTAGAGGGTGGATTCTTGTATCAGTGAGACTATTCAAGGAGGCCACATGTTTTGTCACACATAACCAGTGCCCAATAAATACTTTGACTAGTTGTAATCATTACTGTGAAATGCACAGGTAACACAACAAGCAAAGAGTGTAAAAATTTAAGCTGCTTCCATTTATTATTTTCATTATTGACTAATCCATCGATTGTTTATTTTTTAATCTAGAAAAACAGAGAAAAAGAGCAAACTTTCCAGACTAAATTGATTTTCAAAATTGTTGATTCATTATTTTGTGGATCCACTAATCACTTAATTGCTTCAGCGCTCAGAAATGACATGGAACATATAAAAACTTACCTGCACATGCATTGAGGAACAGCCAGTCTGTTTTCCTCATACGGTTTCTAATCTGCTTTAGCTTCTTGAAGCCGACCTCTTGCTCCTCTTTGCTGCTCATGGCTCCAGCTGCGAGCTCTATCCTCTGGAAATCCATTTTGACATCGTCTTCTCTCTTGGGCATAGGAGGGGACCTTCTTTGGCCCTGGCCTCCACTGCAACTGCCCCTCCACCGGGCCCTGTCCTGCTCGTTGATAATGGGTGTCTGCTCCGCGGACTCGGCCAGCTCTGAGGCTTCCTGGTTGTTGGGCTTCGGGTGGTCACACACCACACACTTTGTTGTTTTGGGCCAGTTCTGGGAAGTGCAAGCTGTGCATGTCCAGTGCTGAAGATGGGTGTTAAGTCTGTTTCTGTCATTGTACTCCTCACAGGTATCCACGGGGGAGTGAAGAGCAGGACGGCAGCCTGCATTGGAGCATGAAGTATGGGGGGACTCGGTGGGGCTGCTTGTCCTTGGGCGCTGACACAGGCACTGTGTACAGCGGATGGCTCGGGGCCAGTTCAAGTAGGTGCATATCTGGCAGGACCACTTACTGGCAATCTCAGCCATGCTGGCTGACCTGACTCTTGGCCTTGCACTGGAGTCAGGGCAGATGAGGAGGCTGCTGCCACTCTCAGGTCTGGGAGAGTCCCACTCCAAACTGGAGTCCAGATCAGGGCTGTTCTTGTAAGGTTCCTCTGTGATGATGGGACCCCTCGACCTCTGTGCACGGCACATGGTGCACTTGCCTGCAGATGGCCAGTTTTCATAGGTGCAGTAGTCACAGATCCACTTTACCTTCTGTTCCGTCATAGTGGATCTCTCTGAATAGTCGACCTGTGGCGATAAATCTTGTTAGTCGTGAGGCATAAACACAGCTTTGTGAAACATTTTGCAGTACAATAAATATGATACACCAGCAGATACACGAATCAAATAAAGAGATTTTATAGTGTGCATTCTATCAGTTTATAAACTAACTTACATCTGGTCGGGCATCTTCAATGACACTGGCAGCCTGAGACAGTTTTATGATTGAAACACTAAAAGTGTCTACCAGCTGTTGATTATCATAACAGTATGAAGCGTAGTTAACAGCCTGGGTTTAATACACACGGCGAATTACATTATTGCCTTACCACGTAATAATGTATAGTGTTAGCTTGTTAGCTGGCAGGCTAACGACCTAGCATACACAGTTGGCGTCAACTTCAATAGCTAACCAACATTTAATAGGAAGTAAATCATGGGACATGTCATTATACGGAATATATGAGGAAAAATACGCCAAACTCTTACCGTTTCGCGGCTGCGCTCGTTTCTCAAGTGTTGCTGAAAACCACAACAAACCCTTCTTGCAGTCGCCCCTCCTCCTGCTCTGTCAAACCTTACCCGATCCGCGTTATTTCGACCCCTTTGGCCTCTCACATGTTTACCTTCATGGACACATTAACCTCTCGCAGAATGAACTACACCTTGGCAAAACCTCTGTAGTCCTTGAATCATGGTATAAGTCCGCGACACTCCATGGTTAACACTGCCTCCGTGTTGTTTAATGGCGGCGACAGCGAGACAAATGAGTAGCAGAGCCAAAATAAACGCTTGCTTGCCTTCGTCACCAATCATCTGGCTCAGCGCTCAATGCGATTGGATAAAAGGGAAGTAACTGATATGTTGCCTTCATATTTATCGGAAATATAACAATCCGCTATAGCGGAAAGTATATCAGAGGTTCTAAAGATATGGGAGATTTGGTATTAAGGGATGGAAAGAGTCTTGATTATGTGATTCAGACACTTTCTCTGGTTGCTGAGGTTTTAGCCCATCATGTTTTGTCTGCACTCTGAAGCACAACATTGTTATATTATGTCTTCTTAATAAACACTTAGATGTTTGTCCAAAAAATTCTGAAATATCCAAGATTATTCAAAACACAAAAACTTTCGTGATTTTATGATTAAATTATGTCTGTTGATTTGTACAAATAATAATGATGATATTAAGAGGATTAGGGCCACATGTGAAAATTTTATTTGAGTAAGGGGCACGTGAATTTTTTTTTTTTTTTTTGAGTTCTGACTTTAATCTCAGAATTCTGAGTTTAAAGTAAAAAATCAGAGTTTAAAGTCAGAATTTTGAGGAAAAAAGTCAGAACCCAAATACATTTTTCACTCGTGCCCCTTACTCAAATATTTTTTTCACGTGGCCCTAATCCTCTTCCGTATGATGTAGACGTTGTAAATAGCAAATAATCTAAACTAGTGTTGTGCGCCATTTTATTACATTTTAATACACGCAAAAATCTATAAAAATTATATAAGGAAGAAGAAAAAGGAAGAATCGGGGGAAAAAAAGTTTTTATGTGAGGAAAAACACAAATGCATGCCGTTACAAAAAAAGACCTCTATGTTAAATCACTGGTGATTTAATTGGAGCAGTATACAGCACAAGAAATACATAAATATTATTAAATATCACATGGATATCACAGTGATACGAAAAAGGGCAAGGGTCGCTAGATGTTAGGACACGCCTCCTGCAAAAACGTCACATCCATCCAAAAAACATGGCATCTTACTTGAGCCGGTTACACCACATTTCGCTCCACGTTTCCAACGCGGAGAAAATAGCGAACGACCTTGTCTCTAAATTCAAATTTAATTTGTTTGCTACCAGACTGACCGAGAGGTCCAGGCAGCTGGCTCTCAGGAAAGGAGCCGCAGTTTTCGTCGTGAATGAGAGACCAAACCAGAGCAGAGTAAGACTGAACGAAGAGCCAGTGGGCATCACAGACAGATATTCGCCCGATGCACGCCGGGTCAACGCGGGGAAACACGGCCAGGATCATTGCACGAAATGTCTTTACGATGTCAGCCCAAGTTACTCGGTGGATACTGTAAGCAACGTGTGCTTCGAGGTGGAGGATGTGGAGAGGTCATTCAGTGCTCTTCGCCATCTGGGCTGCAACTTCCTGGTGCCTCCCACCACGGTTCAGGACGAGAGTGGGCATGTCACCTACTCTGTGGTAAAATCCATTGTGGGAAACGTGTGCCACACGTTAATGGACAGGACAAAATACAAGGGAAGCTTCTTGCCAGGGTTCGATGTGATTGAAAAGGACTGCAGCCTGGAAGAAGAGGACGTGTCTTGTCCAATCACACATTTTGATCACATAACTTATGCCTGTCCCAGGAAAACAACCCACCAGGTCATGAGGTGGTATGAGGACCTCTTTGGTTTTCAGAGGTTTTTCATTGATAGGTGAGAAACACATTTACCTCTTCATTTTGTTCAACTTGATCTCAGTATTAAAGATGAGTGTTTGTTCTTCTGGGCAGTAATGAAGATGTGGATGAAGGCTTTGTAATAAATCAGGAGGGTATTGGACTACGTCTTACCGCCATGGAGTACTGGAAATGCAGCAATGTGGGCATCACTCTCCCCTCTGTGGACAAAAAAGATTGCAAGTTTGTCATTGCAGAATCACTCCCTGAACAAGGTAAAGGCAGCCAGTCCCATCTTTTGAGGTATTTAATTTCTGCCATTTTTGATGTCATTACAACTCCTGCATCACCGTGTCTGCACTTATTTCAGGCAGAAACCAGGTGGACACCTTCTTGGAGAAGCACAGAGCCGCTGGGATCCAGCACATTGGGCTGTACACAAAAGATATCGTTTCTACTGCACGAGCGATGGCTGAAGCCGGTGTCCAGTTTTTCTCCCCTCCCTTTGCCTACTACACCGAGGTATGGCTGACTCTTACGGAGCAACTTATGCAAGAACAACAAGTATAGACAAACATAAAAGATCAGGGTTGTCTTTACATCATGAAATTGCATAGCTGCTCTGGCTTGTGAATTTGCAGCTCCACCATGTAAACATTACACGCACAATCCCCAATTTATAGTGAACCACCAGGCATGAAAGACGAGACAAAAACAGACCAGTCCGACACACTCCTCCAAATCCAACAGAAAACTTTACAATCACTGACTTGTGACTTGAAATGTACGATCTTTAAAACCTGAAGCAGTTGTTGTGGCTGATCATTTACATTACCTAATGGTAAGCTATACAGTACATTTGCAAACGTGCCGCCTTCTATTGTGATTATCGTCTCTTTTACCTATACCTGTGTGGTGTGACAGGTGGGGAAACAGCAGGAGATGGAGGAGGCAGGACACAGCCCCCAGATGCTGGCGCATCATGGCATTCTCCTGGACACTGACCTGCACCAGGATCTCTCATCACAGACGGCATCCAGAGAAAACAAAAGGTGAGAGGCAATGGCGAGTTGTGAACTCGCGCACCTTTTTAAGCTCGCCTCTGTTCCGGACGCTGTATTTTCTTATGGAGGCTTTCTTTTCCATGTCCTGGGGTTTTCAGTCTACTACAGCTCTGGATAGGAATTATTTGGCAACTTAAAAAAGATAAAACAATCAATTTTTATATTAGCCAAGACCAATCAACTGGTCTTTGCTCTGTGTTATAATGACAAGATGTTCAAGTTTTACTGTACAGTGCAGTAGTAGTATTAACTTGGAATATGAATGGAAATTACAAATGGCAACTAAAGAAATTATATTTATCCACGAAAGCTCTGAGAATAAAGGCTAGTTATTGTCTGTTTCCAGATACCTTCTTCAGGTGTTCACCAAGCCCATCTTTGCAGAGGACACCTTCTTCCTCGAGCTGATCGAGCGAAGGGGGGCTACAGGTTTTGGTGAGGGGAACATCCGGGCACTGTGGAGGTCGGTGCAGGCGCACATGGAGAATGAGAGGCCGGATTCTCAAGAAGAGGGATCCCCAGAAACTGTGCAAACTGCTCAGTATTAATCACTCCAAACATTTTTTAAACGGTGGTTATTTTATTTCAAGTGGGTTTTTTTTTTTATATATCAACATGAATGCACTTATCAAAGGAAAAATCTGTAAAGTGTTAAAAAAAAAAAAAGATGTAATATATTTAAGGAAGAGTTTTCCACAAGTGCTGTCTATTTAAGTAGTGGATTTAGTGGTAAATGGATTAAGTGCTAGCAATGCACACTTTATATATTGTCCTAATATCAAGCTTTCAACATGACTGAACAGAATGTATTGTGAATAGTGATACAGAAACAGATGTTGCATTCTACACTTGAAATGTTACAGCAAAAAATGTCTGTTTTCCCGTGTCAAAGCAACTGACTGACTCCAGAGCATCTGTTCCTTAATAAATCTATTACTCACAGTGGACCGTCAAGACCAATTACTGTCCTCAAAATAATTTGCTCAGTGTGTCTGAGAATGTGGGTGAGAACATTTACTAATGTAAAGCACTGATACATCATTTGATTATTTCCTCTTTTTTTTTCTTTTTTTTTCCTACACTCATGCTCCACTACGGTATATTTCTGATTCCCATCACGTTTTAACATTTTCTCCTCTACGTTTACGCCACAGTATCTTATTTAACTGATAAAAATTCTACATTCAAAACACGTAATCAGGTTCTGAAATGTGATTTATTTATTTTTAAAGTCTTTACTACCTAACAAAAAATTAAGTGGGGAAGATAATGAAAATAAAATGCTACTTATAGATCCATAAATATGTCATAATACACCCCTCACAGTGTATTTTTCTGCATAATTAGTACTTCTGATATGTTAAGTATAATGGTTTCAGATTTTGAATGCAGGTCTTTTATTTGTGGTGGAGTACTTTTACATATAGTTGTATTGCTACTTGTTTTTAAGTTTAGTTAAAGGAGCAGAATACTTCTGTCACTACCTTTAATCTTGTTCTAAAACCACTGAACAGTATGAAAGTAGCTAAATTTGGCTCTGGCTAGACCTGCTACGTTATTAAAAGGCTTCCTACATTGTATGTTGGTGCATAATAATAATATATAGAATAAAGCCCTGAAAGGGGAAATCTACTTATTTTGTACTATTAATTTAAATACCTGCATGCGTTTTGCTCGTAATTCTGTACTTATGTAAAGTTTTGCATTCAGGACATTTATGTTATAGTGTTTTCACCGTGGTCCTGCTCCTTTAACTCTACTTAAAAGATGTGTCTACTTCTTCCACTACTGTCAATTTCCACATACAAAAATAAGGAATACCAGAGTACTGTCCACTTTATCATTAATTCAGACATAGACTTGAGGCCACTTTATCTCTCCAAATATCCTGTATTTCATTTCTAACAGATAGACTGCTGTTGGTTGGTTTATTAGTTGAGTGATTTTATCATACATCACAAAAACTGAAAACAACAGCTCTTTTTCTGAATACCTCACTCACACAGTCACTCGTGAACTGTTGCTGGAGCAGCTGCACCTCTTATAGATGCTGTGGAGTTTTTAGCAATGTGAAAGCTTTGGCAAAAACTTTGTAAACATTATAGTGGAGAGTTAGCGGGATAGATAAGAAGCAGTAAAATTTAGATGCAGTTCCAAGAAAGCCATATGCTCTTTTTATGTACTGACTGTAGTTACAGTGTCCCCATTAAGTAACATCAGAGAATGGTTTTAACAACAAGCTGCAAAAAGTCAGTTTGCAAATGCATGTACTTCTGCGTTTTGACAAATGGTGTCAGTGTTTTCCTTTTACACAAGTGTGACCCTCTTGGCCAAATTAAACTTTTTTTAGAGTTGAGAATGCATGTGGGATTTGTGCTCACTGATGGAAAGCTTATGAATTCTAGGAATGACCAACTCAAATATTGCACATCGACTATGTGCACTCCTAATTCTGCTTTGAAACTAATTTAGGGTACAGTCTGAACAGAGTTACATGTTTTAACTGCATTTACAATTGAGGAAACAAACAAATGACTCTTAAATGATAAAATGGGGAACTTTGTCAGGGATGGAGAGGATTAACTGTTCATTAAAGTTGAGAGGACATGGCTCCTGTAACAGGAGTCCTTTAGCCATCTGTCTGCGGCCAGTGTGAACCACAGATGGCATACAGCATTCTGCATGGGGTCTCAGTAGTGGGAGTTGGAGGCTCACTTCCTATTTACTGTTAGCCATATGCTAGCTACAGTTACATGAACAAAGTCAAAGAGAAAACACTAAAAACACCTAAATCAAGTCTTCTTATTTCTCAAACATGTAGAAGATGTTGCGCTTCAGTTCAATCTTGTGGCACTATGATTGATGGACAGTGCCCCCTGTGGTTTTGAAAGTAACAACACAGACTTGCTGAATTGCAAGACTCCTGCTGTACTAAGAGTTGGGTTGGTTTGATCTGTTTCCCAATGAGTCATTTGTGCCTTTTGTACCGCAAAAGACAACATGAAAAGTTTGCTATCTCATATATGCTGCATATGTTTGCCAATTTGCCGACTTTCCAGACTACTGAAGGTGCAAAAAAACAACTTGTCACCCCCACACTGTAGCCTACATGGTGAAAGAGACAAATCCGCAGTGCCCTTTAACACAAAAGGCAGACAGTCTAAAACCGAGGAGGACAGTCTGACAGTCTGGGGGAGATTAGTGGCACACAACAGATGTTACTTCTTGATTAACAATAGTGTCTGCCAGGGGTGAGCTTGAGCTCCCCACCCTTCTGAGGCCCAGTGTATTAACTTCGACACCCACAAAATAAAAGAACTCATTGCATATGATGTGATAGGATGTAAATGATAAAATACATTTGCTGATCTTTTCACTGGCGCAGCTTTTGGTGTTGTGACTTTACTTTTGTGCACTAGTTATGATTATAATCGAGTTCTATCGATAGATTTTTGAGGATTTTGAGTTTAGATGTCAGTGGCTAACAATGTACAGGCAGTGTCTAAAGAAAACTAAATAAATGCACAGTTATTGTATGTGAACAAGTTGTGCTGGAAGTGCTTCCCAACCTAGGAAAGAAGAGGTGTTGCAAGATAATTAATGGTTTCTTTTTTTTAAATTGTGAAACAGGATACTGGTTTTTACCTTGTCAGGACTTCTAAAACATTCAAATGAAAAAGATTACAAGGGCACATCACACTTTATTGGATATATTTTAAGTGATCAGAAGGTTAAAATGTTGTGTGAAAATGTAAAAATGTGACCATATGTACATTTATTGGAAAAAAATGTATGTATAAAGAACTAGATTGGGACATACTGGGACAATATTAGCATATAGCATGCTGATGATCATCCTGATAAAGCCAGAATGTACTTCCATGAAGGAGAACATCTGTTTGTAATAAATGCTTTGATTGAGGGGGGGGGGGGGGGGTATCAATGTATAAAAATATATATATATTAAACACTACACA
>JBBPCS010000001.1:3288861-3300419 GCA_037974645.1 Hollardia meadi
CCCCCCCCCCCATCAATGTATATATATATATATATATTACACACTACACTCTTTCTCCCTAAATCTGGCTGTTAAGGCGGAAGGAAAGTTGGAAAGTTATCATGTTACACCACTGTTTATTGTGAAAGTGCCTTGTCTATATGCGCAGCTCAAAACTGTGATTACTTTTCATTACTGCAGGATGGATCAGACTCCTAGTTTCACGAGCGGGGGGTGCTAATGTTACAGAATGTCTCACATAGATTAATATTTTACTTTCTACCACCGCAAGCTTCAGCTGAATTTCATATTAATGTTGAATAAACCAAATAATGCAAGTAATTAACGTCAACCGTGAAGTCTTAGCGGTACAAATAAGTTATTGAACACCCCGCTCCCCTGTCAAAAGTGGTATTGCTCGCGTATGTTGTCCCAGGCTCGAGCGTGCAACCTTGGATAGTTTGTGCACTGGGGTAGTAGTTTGAGCTGCTTGAGCTGCCTGGAGCAGAACAAGAGGCGACCTGCTCGCTTTACTTTATGCCAGACAGTCTTGTCTTAAACAAAACGCAGAATGATCCTGCGAAATTAACTATCTGCCCGGTGTTGTGGGAAAGTCCGAGGCGCTCAGCGTGTTGCTCGTGAGTGACAATTTTTGGTCAAATAATAAGTTTCTGTGCCAGCTAACTTGGCTAGCTAGTTGATTTAAGTGTAAAGTGTGATGCTCCCTTGTGTATGTGATTCGCATGAATGTTGATATTATGCTGACAGGTGTATTTAGAGGTGACTAGTAGCACAGTAATCTCCTTTGTGGAAACTAAACATTGCTCTAAATAGTTAGCTTAGCAACTTTTTCCTCATGTGTACTCCCTTAGCTTCTGTCTTGTCTGTGATATTACTTACATTAATGCTAGAACTGATATCAGCTCTTTCTTCTTTTTAATTTTATTATGTGTTGCCATATTCAACAGATTAAAAAAGACACAATGTGATGTGGTTGCTAAAACAATGTCAGCAAGTTTATGAGAAGTTTAAACATGTTCATCCAACAACAGAGTCTTAATGTGATAACTACCAGTTTTCATGTTGGTATCATACAGACCCCATCTCAAATGTAAGCCTAGAAAGAATGCTTAGCTTGTTTGACAATTGACAATGTGTAGACTCAATCAGATTAGTTGACAAAGTTATGTAGTGATGATGAAGTTTGTCATGAGTTTCGCAAAGAGATACTACTAGATTTCATGGAATAAAAGCATTTTATGTGTCTGATGTCAAACTGGATTTTCACTCCTGTATGGCATACATGGCAAGATAAGTTAGTGTTGTTTGGATGCTAATAATTTTTGAATTGGGTGCATGTCTTTCTACCTGACAACGCTACATTATTTGGCGTCCATGTCATTTGGGTCTGTCTCGGACCCCCTTTCTTGTACGTTACAGTTTGTGCCGTTGCAGTGGAATGTTGTTGTTTTATCTTTATCTAGCCAACCCTTCCCTCAGGTATGAAGAGAGGGCCGGCTGACACACTATCACACAGATTCTGTTATTTAAGTGCTCAGTGGGATAATAAACACAAGAACTTGTTAAACCTGAACACTCGGTGTCCCATGGCCTTGATTATGTCTGCTTGAACATGATTAAATTATAAGTTAAAAAGAGAAAATGGGAGGGTTACTGTTAGAATATAGATGCATCATTTTGTTTTTTGAGTATGTACATTTCATATTTTATCATCAGTTGCTTGTGGTCTTTCTGTTGAGTTCAAAATCCTGTTTGCTCTGTAGCCTGCGTGTAACATTCTGTGAGCTCCCGTCACACCAGTTTCTTTGCCAAACTCATTTCCCTTTCATGAGGGATTTTGGAAAAGGGGTTTAAGGGACTGTTTGTGCTGGTTACTTGGACAAGCTCAGTTTTCAGGACCTTTTCCTCTGAAACGGAGAGGCATCCACCTGGAGGGCTGGCAAGCTCGTCTAAAAAACTGTTGAACAGTTTTAGTTCAAGTACAAAAGAGGCTGCCTATCGGAGCTCGCAGATGATTCCTCTTTGTTTTCCACATCACTGAAAATATTTAGACAAAATTTGAAGACTCTCTAAGATCCTGTATCGTAATGCTACTGTTATGAAATTGTTCAAACACTCATCCGGGGAAAAAACAACAACTTTGTCCCCTGGCTTTCTCATGTTGTTACACGTATGTATGGTCAGTGGAAAATGCAGTGTGGGGGATGGATATATTACTACATGTAAAACTCGCAAAACTTTCCTCTCCACTCTAAATTTTGATTGGCTGTATTCACTGGATGTGACTTATTCGCATTTGGGTCTATTAACATGTAATATTACCCTGCTGTGGAAGTAAATGGATGTTGTGTCTTCAACCTTTTGTAATTAAGAGAATTTGTTAGATTTAGCATTCAAGTGGACAACATTTCTCTCCAACTTGGACAGGTGTGTTGAAAGCCTCGATTAGAGAGCCCAACAAAGCTCTTCTTCTGGACAAATGTATACAGTGCGAGTGATTATGTATGAGATAATTAAACAGCAGGCCTGCTTTAAAACGTAGGCCTCCTTGGCTGCCATGCATAGCCATGCTGAGCCTTTGTGTTTATGGTAAGTGGGCAGCTGCATGCTTGTGAGACCTTGGCTGTACCCCAGGCCTTCCACTGAGCCTGATAACTACTATTGAAGCCTCCCAGCCATGCTCATTTCTGACTATTCACTCACTGCTTTACATGTAGAGTGTGCCTCCTGTTTGACATGGCCTAATTTCTGTGAACATGCGGACAGCTGTGGGCTAGCCTGCACCCTACAATGAGTTTCATAAATTTCTTTTCAGTCAGTCAGTCAGCCGTGGCAAAACTTGGTGGCACCTGCCCTTTGTGGTGCCTAATTAATGACAACACCAACAAAGACGTTTCAGGTTTCAAAACGCTTGGATTTTCACAGTGAAAATGATGCACAGCGCTGCAAAAAAAGCAGAACTGGTTTGCCAATTTGTCATTCAATTATCTGATCTTCATGAGCACTGCTTGTTTGTCTGCCTTTTATAACATGCTCTGTCAACACACCCACCATTATTATGAGAAACTGCTGAGTCCAAATATAGATCCTGCACAATCCACACAACTCGAAGAAGTAGGCCACCAGAGTCAATAGCTCGGGGAATCAAGTTTTTTAGGAACATGCATATTTTTTCTAAGGGGGGTCTTTCTGTGGAAGGGGACAGCTAAACCTTTACCCAGCACTCCTTTCGCAAGTGGTATGGTGATGAAGAGCAGCATAAATCCCTCAGTTAGGTTTCAAGTAGGGCCGTCTCAGGTGCTCAGCAGATGCTCGGATTACTGAGACGGCCACAATCCTGGGATTGTTGAGGGTATGCAGGACACAGATCTATCTGACTGCCATGCATGCAGGAATGTCATTGGAGGATGTCGGAAAGTTAAACTTAACATTGAAGCTTTTGACCAGTTTACACTTGTGTTTTAAAGCTTAAATATAATGTAAGCATTTGTGATAAGCCTAAAAAGAGACACAAAATAGATACAGTCTTATAAGTAGTTCACAATTTTGTTGCTCTGTAACCTATACTGTGTGCAACAATGATATCAATGTTGTTTTCCACCAATTGTCCAAGTGCTATAAAATGGATTAGTATTAGCTCTAATTGTCAGTCTGACACAAAGCTGCCAAATCCTTATGTAATGTTGGCCCAACCAGGGGGATTACAGTCTGCGCAATGTATGCGAAAGCTTCTCTAATGAGAAAACAGAGCTTTCATGGGTGACGGCAGTTTAGATGTCTATTGTAATGGCTAAGCTAATAGTGTAGTTTTTCTGGACTTGATCGGAATTTGTGAGACTTGGAAAAGTGTCATTTACAATATAGTAGATCTCATACAGAAAATACTGACTCTGTTGATTCTAAAACATGCCTCTGCTTTATAGTGACCTAATCAACCATGTGGTTTCCTGTCTTGACTTATCTAGCGCTCTTTTAGGCTGTGGGATATAGGCTTGCTATTTCTGACAGCTCAAAGTAGCGATGGGTGAAAGGTTTTTGGTGACCACGAAGGAAGTTTGGAGTCCCATCACCTCGTCCAAGGCGGCGTTGTTGTTGTCTCTTAGGAAGGCTGCTGTCACTGCAGACTTTGTTGCAGTCAGTCAGCAGTGTGGTTGCATGTGATGGAAAACAACGTCTGAGGGGAAACGTCCTGCAGTGTTCTTCTCAGAGATTAGACTTCTTGCCTCAACGCAGATAAAGTGCTATCGGGCTGTAGAAGCCTAGAGGCTCCCACTGACTCCAGATAATGGCAGCATCGTTACGGAGGTGATTCAGGTTATGACATCAGAAAGGGAGTGGTGCACCTTGGGCAGAAATTCTAGATGTCTCATTTGACAGATTATGGCTTCATCCGCATCTTTGAACACTACAGTGTATTCAGTGTATTAGTGCATTGGGTGCATCCAGTAAGTATTGGAAATTGGCTTCTAAATTAGCTTTAGAACTTTGTCTGCCCAGGGAAATGCAGACTGCTCTTTGTCAGTGCTTCTCAACATGTTTTCTATTCACAAACTGTCACAAGTTTGAATGCCTATCAAAGACTGTGGTGGTAGGTTAGGCTTTTATAATTGCCTGTTGAACTTGTGTCATGGAGCTGAGGAATGTTTATAATTATGTTATAAACCTCGCCCAGTTAAAGTACTTGGCTCACATTTGTGGGATGAATATGGAATGCCTGAGCATGAGTAAGGTGATTAAATGTTGGGATTCTCTGTTTGTTATAGTTTAGAGTCCAGAGTCTCAGGCTACAGTTAAACATCATTTAGTGTCATTTTTGTTTTATAAACATTATGTTAAAGAGCTTTTTGTGACTTTGCCAATTTAATTTCTTTGGGCAAGGTTTTTTTGCTCTGCCAGTGTCAGTGCCAGCTCCACCCATCACTGAGCCATTAAGGGTAGTATACAAACAACTGTTTCCTCCACCCCAGCACGTCCCTCGCTATCTCTGCTGTAAAACACAGATCTGTGTGGTTAATGGTCACGCAGAGTATAAGATGGCCTGACCCAGTCCAGCCCCAAGCTTTGATGAGTTCTTTTCTATTCAGAGGCCACAAGTTAAGGCTGCCAGATGTCTTTGAACTGTGTTGATCTCCTTGTAGAGCTCTGCTAAAAACATCCTTGTGTTTTAGTTGTTTTCCTGACGTTATAAGTATCTAATGGAAATCATATGCTGAATGCAAACACCACCTCCAGTATGTCAGCTCCCCCCGGGTCTTGTGATGCCCCCCCCCCCCCCCACACACACACACACACTCCACCCCCAACCTCTGATGTCGCCTCTTTTGTTTCCCACGGTGTCTCATCTTCTGGACAGAGTGATCTTTTGTTTCATGTATGCAGTCTTTTTTCTGTTTCCCCCCTTTATTTGTGCTTGCAGTTGTTCTGTCATTCAAATAGGCACTCTTTGACCTTGCAAGCATCCCTACGACTGTCTCGTGTGCACTGCACTTTGTTTCAACCCCCTACCTGACGTAGCCTCAAGTGGAACTGATCTGGTGGTAGTAAAAATCCTCTGCGTTGATTATATAGATACATCTGTGGTCAATCAGCTGTTTTACTGTAACTGTGGTGCAGCACTAATGTGAAGAGGGTTGTTTTGATAACCGCAAGGTCAGCTATTCCCAGCCAACCCCTGAGTATTCAATTACACAACTTTGACTTTGCTCTATTCGCCTCTGCGTGCTCCAGTGTGGAACACTTTGAGGAAACTCACCCTCTCAGATGGCTAATCATCCACATAAACAGGCAACAACAAAACAAGCTGTAGAGGTCCAATTTTGGCGACACATTGGAGAGACCACATCGAAGTAAAAATACAGTGCAATTCCAATGTACAAACCACCATATGGTGACATAGGTGACGCCTTGTGAATCAAAGGAAATGTTTGCTGGTAGTGTTTGCTCGCTCACTTGAGAAATATATGAGCTTATCAAACCATCAACCTCTGTTGAATTTCCACTTTCTATCTTTCACTTTTGTTGAAGAGGGCTGCAAGAGTGCTGGAGTGGAGAATTACAGTAGCTTCAGATTCCAAACAGTTGAGGGCTCTGTGCTTTTGATTGTGTGTGAGATGTGCTTGAGGCGTCAAATGGAGGAGTATTCCACTCTTTTGAATATCACATTCTCAATGCCCGTAGGCTTAGAAGGTGGCTCTGAAGAGTTTGTAACTCGCTCCTTAATGGAGGACGATAGCTGCAGACAGCTGGGATTCACAGTAGTTACAATGGCATGGGCATTTCTGAAACCACTCTTGCAGCATAATCCTCTTTTCCACAGTGTGTCCACATCATGGCTAAAGATGCTACTTCCATGTACATGGTAGTGCCATCGCCTCCTCATAGTTTCAAAACTGTTGCTAGAATTAGCATATTTAGCAAAGCAATTGTTTGAAGGGTACTGAGCCTACAGATCAAACCCAGAGAAATGGATTATGCTGCAGAAGTGGTTTGAAAAGTTTCAATGAACGTTTGATACTTAATCACATTTTTTTGCCATGAGTGTTGCGATTAGAATTGAATGTAACCGCTTTGAATCCACAAAGAAGAAAGTTACTCACTCAAAAGATACATTTTCAGTTGAGAACTACCTTAAGAGAGCATTGGGTTTTCTCCCCATTGACCGTGTGTTTCAGAGCGTCCAACCAGGGGATCTGTTCTCCCCAATCCAGCTGGATGGTTCTGGATGGTCGACAGAATGTGAGAAATGTGCTGAATTCTAATCCTGTGCTCATCTTTGTGTGTCCGCACAGGATTGAAGCACATTCCTGGAGGAGTTGAGGGCTGCTGTCTTAAGCTTACGAGAAACCAGCCCGCTCAAACATCATACTCGTCATGATGGCCATCAGCTTTTCTTGCCCTCACTGGAACGCCTTGGGACAAGGATGTGCATTGTCATGGTGATCATATACAAGAAAACACTGGAAAAGAAGGGCATAGACGATGTAACACCCAAAAGTACAGATTTGGGCCCGGTGAGAGGTTATTTTCTACTTGTGCAAGCTTTTTTCCCCTGTGTTTCTTTATGTTTATATAGCCTTAACGCCGCTTGTCAAGGAAATTGTCGCCTGCCTCTCAGTATTCTGCAGCTGTTTTATGGCTCCACATTATATTTTCTTGTTTTTTCAACTTTAATCAGAGCTTAAATTTTTATTTTGGCTTCCCCTGAGTCAAATTTGTTGGAAATTCCATACGTGTTGCCTTACTGAATGTCAGGAGGTAATGTCAAAAGAACTATTTGGATATTGAAGACTGGGAATAAGGGATATTTATGAAACCATTACTGATAATTGCATCATAATAGCTGCCAACTGTTGTCAGCAGCGAATTTGTCATCTGGTGTTGAATCCTCCGTGTTCCACTTACTTCACTCAAAATGACAATGGAGTATTTTACTTCCACTAGGCTGAGCAACTCTGACTCATTTTCTAATCAACATCCATGCTGTAGAAACCTTCTTTCTGCCAGCGCGGAGTGAGAAAATTCCCCCACCAACGTGGACTGAGTTTGCCCTCTCAGCCACGTGAAATGAAGTCATCATGGTCTGAGACTAGGCCTCAATCAGAATAATTTATAGTGGAACCTCTCAATGATGATGCATCTCAGCAGAAAAACATGTACTGCAACATACACTCCCTGGGCCAATTATACATACACAAAATTTGACTTTTCCAGTTTTACTTGTGATTGATTGTTTTTTTTAATTTGTAGAACCGCCTGTCCATTTTATGCAAATCAATTCATGTGACTTTGTGGGTTCCTGCAAGCTGACAACGAATCTCTCTTGCATTTCGGCAGCTCCAGGCACAGACCATGAGCCAGGGAACAGCACTTTTCTCTTGTGGACTCATGGGTGAGTCTCATACACATTCACACCTGTAAGGATGCTATGGATCTCAGTAGTAAATAACACAAGTTCTGATTTTAGTAATAGTACATGTTGCGGAAATTTAGTTGATACCGTTATAAAATAAATAAAATACAAGAATGTTTTAGAAATGTAACAAAACAAGGTACTTAGAAGGAATTGCTAACCTGGTATAAATTATATAGCATAAGAACCTCATCTTTTTTGCACTACTTTTGTCAGTCATTGTATCTTAACTTCCCATCGCAAACCGCACAAGAAGTAATTATGGACTTCAAATAGTCCTCGGCAGCTTGGAGAAGCCGAAAAAGTCAGGTGTGACAGCAGTGGTTTGGAGGCGACTGTCGTATCGAAACATTTTAGAGAAATTATCAGCAGCAAGCCAGCCTCTGCTGCAGCTGGTCAATGATCACAAGGCATACAGTGAAACATGTCTGACAGGTGTTTCTGCCAAGACGAATGTGCAATATAAGTATGTGTTAGCAGCTTACCATTAGCAGGAATCTCATGGCACTCCTTCGTGCTTTAAAGCTGAGCACATGTTGTCCCCAAGTTGAAAATTTGGTTATGGCTACAAAGGCCCATATCCTTTGTTTACCTGGCTGTATGAGTAACAGCCTTTACAGTCTTTTGTAAAAATTATATAGCATTCTGTCCCTGCACGTGTGTAAGACCAGCAAAATCCTGGCAGAGAAGGCAGGAGTACCAGTAGGTTTTGTTGACACCGCCCTTGTTCTTCATCCTGCCCATGTACTGTAAATGGTATCTTTTGTGTCCAGTGGAGAAGAATAGACCTTTTGCATACCAGGAGTGGGCAGTGGCTTTGATGTTTAGTATCTAAGTCAGAGCTGACTGACCAGTTCTGTTGGTTGACCCATTCGGCTATTCAGCTGGCATGGAAGCTATGGTGCCGAGACGGTTGATCAGCAATGGCAGATAGAGAGCTGGTCTGATGCAGAACTCTTGTAGAGCTTGACGAGAGGACAAGATGATGCAGTATGTCGGGGTGTTTATGATTTGTTATTGATATTTTATCAAACAATGCTTCATCTGAGACAAGGTTTGATGTCAGTTAGACATTAAGCTCCGATCCCTTTCACAATCAGCTGTGACACTGAAGCAGTGCCTCAAGGACAGGATTTATTTTTAGTGCCAATTACAAAAAGCAGTGAGTAGTGTCAATACAAAGTACACATGCTGGGACCAACGTGCTGACCCAGACCGGGGCAGTCTCATGGATGTTGTCCATGTTGAGGTTGCCTAACCTAACCTCATGATCGTAGAACCTTGGCACGAAAAACATTTGTTTTGTTTTTGTCAGCGGTTCATACCTGAAGTGATTCACTTATTGTATTTTGTTCTTCTAAAGGAGTTTGCACACCTGCTCTGAATTTCTAAGATTTTTTTTAATGTCAAAACAAAACAAATAAAACAAAGAAATTCCTTCTGACATTATGAAATAAAATGCAGTCCTCAAACAGCAATGAGGATGGCACTCCTAATGAAAAATTACTATATAGAATTACTATATAGAACTACTTTGCATGTTGCCTCAAGTCAAGTTATTCATGAATAGAATTTAACATTTTCAAACAAATAAGCCATGTTGTGCAAATAAGCCAACAAATCATTTACTATATTTTAGGTGAGAATCTTTTCTTTTTTTTTTAAAAGGTAATTTAATTGAAATGAATCTGGTGTTTTGTTGCAGAGACAAGCCTGTGGCGTGATGTGGGGCACAGCTGTGCCATACAGCAGAGGCCAGTTGGGACCAGCCTAGAGAGCCTGTGGGACGTCCTCCCGGAGGTGCATAAAAGTTCTGCCCATTGGGATTGGGATGGTGGCTCCACTTCAAGCACAATAACCAGCTTGTTGCAAGACCTCAGCCTGACTGAGGCTGCATCCTCGCACTCCACCGCTCCTCCCAGCAAACGGCAGTGCCGCTCCCTGTCTTGCTCAGACGAGCTTGGGAGTTGCCGCTCCACCTGGCGCCCTCAGGGCTCTCGTGTATGGACGACGGTGGAGAAGAGGAGGTGCCACAGCGGAGGCAGTGTCCAGCGCGGCGGTGTTGGGAACACGCAGCTGGGCTTCCCAGCCATGCAGCGCAGCTCCAGCTTCAGCCTGCCTGCTCGCTCCAACACCCTGGACCTGCCCTGCTTCGCCCAGTGTCTCCCCTGCCCCTCTGCCTTCACAAGTCTGACGCCATCCTCCTCCATGCCCCTTACCTCTGAACCCTCAGCGCCGCCCCTCTACCTCTCTCACGAACAGATCTGCCTCCCTGAGCCACGTGGGCCCTCGCCTCCCAGCTCCCCTGACTCCACTCCAGAGCTGGAGCGCCGTGGTGGACAGGGGGGTCTCGCCCGTAGCCGTTCACAGCCGTGTGTCCTCAACGACAAGAAGATCGGCATAAAGCGCAGAAGACCAGCTGACACACACAAACAGAGGCCTTCTTTGGACCTGGCCAAGATGACCCAGGTTGGTATTTATAAGTCTTACTTTGTAAAACATCAGACAGACAGAAACTGTTGTGTATCATATTTAATCAAGACAATATACTCAGAAGTTAAAACAAATTGGCAGAGATTGCAGTATTTAATTAAGGGAGTACCTGTCCTGTTTAACATGATGTCTAATATAACCTATGCTAAACAATATATTCTCTGTATGTCATATGATTTTATCAGAAGCAATTTTATGTGGCATTTATTTATTAGTTTTAACTCGGCACTGCCCTCTTACATGCTCCAAAAGATCTCTAGTCTCCAAAGAGACAACACCCGTAGGGGAAAGAGTCATGCCAACTGAATGCTCTGTGATGTCCATCAGTCACACTAACATTAGCTATTTATACTCTGCTGTTGTGGCAATTTTCCCCTTCCATGGTGGACAAACTAAGGTCACGCCATTGTGTCTGTTCTCCCTCAGCACACCTCAAAGTGTTTCTGCAGGCATTGTTATTAAATGAAGGCGATCGTTCATTCATGCAGGACTTTTCTGGGTCACATTCCATTTTGTGGGTGTGTATTTACACTTGCAAAAAATGGAAAGCATGAAGCAAAGAATGCTGGTGATTTAATCAAAGCAGGAATCAAATCTGATGAGTTTGTATTCATTAAAGAAATGATCTTATGAAACCACTGGATGAGCTGATCAACTTCTAAAGTTGCGCATGTTTCAACAGACCGTCTGTTTCATCTGCACATCCTGGCAGGCATTTGTCTCTTTGCCCCACAAGCACACAGACGCACATACAGTAAAATTTCACACATACTTTGCGTGGATCATAAACACAGAGTTGGACTTAGCCCCTCTCAGAAAGTCACCCAGAGTTCAGCATTGTCTTAACAGCAGCGCTGCTGTGACACGACAAGCAGACACCACACACGCTCCAAACAGGGACAAGGTCAGCGTGGAGAAAAGGACTTTAGGTAAGGATACTGACAGTATTTTCACAGAGGAACGTCAGGGTGCCGAGATTGTTAGTGTTGGATCTATCCTGCTGTTCGTGCATTGTGTTCTCTGTTCTCCCCCATTAAAAGGGACTGCCGTGACATTGGGTTTCAGCTCAGGTGAAAGGAACGAAGCCTTTGAAAAAACAACAAAATGGTTTATTGCATTTTTTTTTGGGGGGGGGGGGGGGGGCTCTGTTAAATTT
>JBBPCS010000001.1:3300519-3330201 GCA_037974645.1 Hollardia meadi
CCCACTCTTTTAAATTTCTCTCAAGTGACTTTGTTTTAGGGGGAGCCCTGGAGTAAATGACTTCCAGACATTTTGGCCTCTGGGTTTAGTTGCACAAGTCAATCAACAAAAAAAAGACAATTTCACTTAAGTTATTCATCAAGCAATAACGCCTTTTTACCAGTTTCAGCTTTTTTTCTTTTAAATTGTAAATTGACTGTTGATTGGATGAAATAAGCAGTTTGAAGATGTCACCTTGGGCTCTGGGAACTAGTGATTTTCATTATTTTCGGATATATTCAAGAATAAACGCTAATTTAATTAATTGTAAAATTGAGTAATTGTTTAAACCTATAAGTCTGACGTGTGCAGCTGTAGAGATTCAGGAAATCACAGGAGGAAAGATTTTCACTTGTAATTGTAGACTAAACTTGCTTGGCACTCATCTGAGGGGCTTTATTCTGCTTTTCGTGCGTCACTCCATTAGTATTCAAAGTAACCTTACTATTCAAAGATTGGTCACAGTGCTGAGTGTGTTTCTAAAGTGTCCTGTCATCCACAGCGGTGTAGTTTACTCAGGGAGAAACTGCTACCCTCCGCGTTGGCTCACTGCGGTTCAATGAATGTCAGAAAGTAGAGCAGCTGTGGCAGAGGTTATAGATCGTTGCACAGGGGAGATACGTGTTGGGTAAAGAGATATTGATTTCTGTAAATTCAGCTCAGTGGGTGGATCGCTGCCACAACCGGACCTCATGAGCTATTGATCAGCTTTTATTGATGGAGAGTCAAGGTCAGTATGGATGAGGAGACTTTCTGCTCTCTTCTCCATTTCAGAGGGGGTAGTAGCAGATAAACATGGTCCACTGGCAGCACTTACCCTCATTGTAATGTGGCGTGGAAAGATGTGTGAGGACATAATAATGAAATAAGGTTTTCTCTGCCTGAAACTCTTCCACTGCAGAACATTCCGAGTCAGAGCTATACTTGGTTCAGTTAATGTTGATGGCAATGTTTTGCTATAGTCCAGCCTACTCATAGCCTTATCAGTTTGGTCCCATGGTCTGGAGGCCTGACGGCTGAGACTGAAGTGCCTATGCAGAAGGCAGTAATGTGACACTGGCCTGGCGCTGACAACCGTACCCGCTTGACCAGAGCCAAGAAAAACAGCAGGGCCTTGTTTGATTTGGTGCTGCTCGGTGCGGAGACCTTTTTCACTGCTGTCAGGTCAAAGAGGTGGATCATAACTTTACATTTAACCTTTTCTTCTCCACCTAATTTAGCTTTAACCACTTTGGTCTCTGTATTTGCATATCTGAGCCTTTGATGAGCGATAAATCCTGATTATGTGAATATTATTGATGGAGAGGAATGATCAGTGGATGGATGGATAATGTATTTAGCATATTAAGTAATTAAAGCTTTCAGGTCAATTGTTCCAGATGATGGACCCAAGTGACTTTGGTGACCCTTTAGCGGCACTATGGAGTTGACATTTGTGATTTTGAGTGAAATGTCTCGACAACTAATGGATTGCCATGATATTTTGCACAGATATTCGTGGTCCCCACAAGATGAATTGTTCCTTGACCCTTCCTCTTGCACCATTATCAGCTCCAAATTTTATTTTTGTCCAATAATTTAGTTTATGACAATGTATCTGCAAAACTAATGACGTTCTCATGATCCCCAACTGTACTTTGAGTTTAGTGCTAATTGGCAAATGTTAGCTTGCAAACATACCTGAGATGGTGAACATTATATCTGCTTAACATCATCAACTGAGCATTTTAGCATGTTGTTGTTGGCGGCATCTAAATCAAAGCACATCTGAGCCTAACACGGAGCACATTTGTAGCACAGTTCAAAACAATGTTGTGTTTTAAACAAAGTTTTCATTTGATTAGTCAAGTCAACTTTCATAATTAAATACTGGCAGTAATTTATTGAATACAAATGTGAAATATTTGTAGGTTCCTGCTTCTCTAATGTGAGTTTGCAGCCTTTCTGTATCCCATTTCAAACTGAATCCCTTTGGGCGTTTTAACTCTTGTTTGGACAAAATAATCAGTTCAAAGACGACCGTGAATCTTGAATCATAAAGCATAGAATCATCTTTAATCTTTCGATTAGCTGCAGCTGCAGTTTATACTTTTGGCTGTGAGCTGCAACCCCAACAGTCCCATGCTTATTAAGAATTACATAAGCACACAAGTGAGAGGAGGTTTCAGAGGCCCTATTCTCCTGTGTCCCAACACCGTAGTGGTCAGGCATGAGGCAGCTGTCATGCCTTCCCCACATTAGCTGTACAGATTGGATAATCCTCCGTCAGAAAGCCTCCCGCGCCAGCCCGCACAGCTGTCACAGGACTTGCCCGCAGCAGTGCTGGCACATACAGATTTGCCTAAGGAAGTTTCTAGGTTTCCCAGATGTATGTTTTCATTGTGCAGTGCCAGTGAAAGGCCCCCAGAGTCAAAAGGCTGACATGAGTGATGTCTGCCCTCTGGGTATCTGGCCACTTGTTGCCTGGGTTTAAGTTGGACCTCAGATCCCATAGTCTCACTCATCTAAGTACAAGTTGCTCCAGTAGGTAATGCAGGCTAAATTTATTCCTTTAGATGTTGTTACTTTTGATATTGTAGTGGTTGTTTCCCAGTGTCCAGCACTGACCTCACTGACTCACCCACACACTGTATGAGTACAGTAGAGGGATTGTTTACATAAGATGGTTGTCTACTTTTACTTGTGTTTGTGCCCTAGTTAGGACATTGGACATAGTCTGAGAAGGAGGGAATTTGGTAATTTCCTTAATAAATATGCCATCACCATGGAGACTACAGAGTCCTACCAGACCAAAGACTTGACATATTTGTTAAAAGTATATGCTTGTTTCCTTGAAAACGTTAATTTGATGTTTCTAAAAAAAGACTTTCTGCCCTTTCACAGAAACTTCGGAATTTCCACAGCCTTAGCTGCCTTGGAATAACAGGCGAAGACAGCTGTGAGTCAAACCAGGCCCTCCTTACTCTAAGGAGCACGGCTCAGTGTAACAGTGACGACTCATCTGCAAATGAACACAGCTTGGAGGACGTTCAGCCTCGGACCAAAGAGTGCGAGATCACCAGGAACATGTCGTCAGACCCCACCATCGAGGAGGCGGACTGGAGCTCCCCAGACTATGGCGACGTGACGCCAGGGACAACCAATGGAAAGGACAATGAGCCTCTGTGGGCGGGGCTGTGTAGCATGAGGAAGGACGTGTATCAGCTTGGAGGCGAGCTCGACATTGAGCAAATTGAGAGGAACTGAGCTGGACTGTCTTCCTCTTGGGGTGGGGAAGCTAATTTAGGGGACTAAAAGTTTATCACCAGGTGGTACAGTAAACAGTACTGTTAGTCTTAAGGACAAAGCAAGTGGAAAGCTAATGCAATGAGCGTTCCAGCACTTCATTTTATTTTTCCTCAAGGAGAGATTGAGCAGGAGCTTTGCTTTCATCTTTGAGGACTTTGTGTAGTCAGAAGCTACTTCTGTACTGTGCGGTATCTCAACTGTGTCTCAGGAGAACAAGCAAGTCGGGAGGACAGATTGGGGTGGAGATAATAAAACTGAAATAGAAAAATGATGTATTAATGTTGGCTCAGAGACTGGGGTCTTTAACATTTCTCTGTAACCCTGATTACCTTCATTGTACTAGATTTGGAGAGAATTCACAGCAGGTTTGTATAAATTCTCTGCACTAGTGTCCCTTCCTCTGACCTTCTTCAATCGTACATGGGTACATGATGGACAGAAATGGAGACTACTTCAAGAGCCACTTTTAGTAAAGCCCCTTTCACTCATACTGAGCAACAAGCTGCACGCACACACAATCTGCAAAACTATATTGAAGATCTTAACATTTCACACAGTAACATCAGGCTTCTCTGAGTTCTATGCTCCAGTTTGTTTGAGAGAAAACTTTGTGATGCTAAAAGCGTTAATATTCTTTCTTTTTACGATTTGTAACTACAAAGTTATGTAAAACATGAGCATATTTCTATACAAATAAACACAGTTTTAAATGTGTCATTTGTCATCACATTATTTCAGTGTCTTTAGTCACAAAATTTAGGACGCCAACCCCAGACTGAATGTGAAGCGAATATTGGATGTGGTGCAATTGCATATGGATTAGCTAGTAGTTGAATATAATGTGATGGACTGAGTATAATTTAATTGAGTGCTGTTCCCTGTATTTTTTTTATTTTTTTTTAACTCTGGGGTACGTTACTTGAGAACTTCAATTTTATGCTACTTTAACTGCATTTCAGAGGACCCTTACTCCAAACTGTTATGCTAACATGCTTACATAATGCACATGCAATAATTCATTCATCATAAAAAAAATCATATAATACAACACTGACAGGGCAGTCTGCATAAATATGTTTACTTTTGATACTTTTAAGTACATCTTGCTGAGGAAACTTGCAAACTTACTAAAGTACAATTTCAATGCAGGACTTGACTGTGCTATAGCAACTTTTACATAAAGAATCCGAAAGAGAATTCTTCCACTGATATTATCAGAGCACATGCGTTAACAGCAAGGTCATTGTTGGAGACGTCTTAAATGCAACAATGCAGACTGACCCAATTAGGTAGCAGGAAAAGACAATCACAACTAGTAGTGGCACTACTGATGAGCCTGTGTTTGTGTGCTGAAGCGGGGAGTGAGTAGAGGACGCCGGACAGGGGTGGGAAGTCCGGTCCCTGTTTCTTTTTTTTGATGGCGGGTGGAGTGGTGGAGCTGAACGGCGGTTCACCCCAGAGACCTCCCTCCCTCCCCTGTGCTAGGAAACAAAAGGGGCTTTTTCTCTGAGGAGCACAGTGACGTGGGAGGCGGCTGTGAATGTGGGCCATGTGTCAGGGCTGCTGCTGCTCCGTTTGTCTGCTTCCCCTCCCCAACTCTGGTGCCTGTGCAAACCTCCAGAATTATAGTGTCTTTAACTTTTTGATTCATTGCTCCGGTATGATTGCACACCATGTCTGCAAGTTTGTTCAGACTTGTGATGATGCTCAGTTCTTTGAAAGCATAAGTTTCAACTGAGGGATCAAAGTCACCTCATTAAAGACTAGCTGAGTAATTTGAAGATTGCTCGACATGCTATGCTCCATGCTCAAATACTGCACAAAGCATAAATGTGGAATTAAACCTGCTTGGTAGGCCAATGAATACACTTGTAATGGGCTTGATTATTATGCTGTTGCATGACAATCTGTACGCTTTCATAGTGGGATTGTATTTACACTGTCAGAGAGCCGCCTGTGGTGCATGCAAACCACTGCTTTTCACCAGTTAAGCCCCTCTTCGGGTAATGAGTCGAGACGGAAATGGGTAAACAGAAGCCTTGTAAACGTGCTGTGTAGCAGACTGACACACCGAGCCCCCGGCTTCTAATCAGTGGAGTGACAGAAGTGAAAGGAGGCTGTGTTCCGAGAGACGATAGGAGTACAACACGAGGGGCGTGCCGTGCCGATGTTCTGCGGTACACTCATCCACAACCCCCACCAGCACTGACACAACAGGGTGGTGGTCACTCTTGAACTGTTGCTGGAGGTTATGCACAGTCCTGAGTTTTACGTCAGATGTTTCAGGCGCATTAATGGTGCACAACACCAGAGACGGTTCATTTTAATTCACTTTAACAATTAAAGTTATATTCAGTGTTCTTAACCTGTAGTTCATAGATTTTAATATCAACACTCTTAATACTTACTTACTAAAAAATAACTAATATTTTATTTAAAAAGTCATGCAAAATATGTGAGAAAATGTAACAAATTCAAACATGAAACTGAACCTTGTTTGCTTGGTTGCATTGGCTGCGCTAATGTGGTCAGGGTGAAAAACACGTTAGCAGCAACACCTGGCTACTGCTAAAGTAGCAAAACATTTCCAGTTGAGCAAGTAGTGTCTGAAGCTTTGCTAATAATAAAAAAAAAACAAAAAACTAAGCAGGACAAACTTTACCTTTAGCTCTGAATGACAAAAGAACCACTTTTTCCTCCACATATGCACTGAATCATTGCACTCTTGCATTTGGAAGTAGTTTTCATGTCAAACCCACACACTGTTGGATTCATGTAAGACCAAACCACCAAACTGGGTGTGAGGTACAACTGACTTAATTTCAGCCAGCGTTATGTCTGAGCAGGAATACTCTGCACCCACACAGAAGAGATGTATCAAGGTCATACAAGCCTTCTTACGTCAAATAGTTGTTGAGTTTAAACCAGGAGGTGTCTCTTCAGAAAGAGGATTGTGTAGGATATAAGGTCTGAGCACTCTAACTGAAAGCTTTGGCTTTTACAAAAGGTAACTGGACTCCTTCACAGGAGAGAGCCCCAGCAGAGACTGACAGCTTTAAAATTGAGGTCAGCTGTAAGCCTTCAGACCCTTTGCAGACAAGGACAGTTAGTTTACACTGCATGGTGACATATGACCACCCTTTTGCCTGGATTATACATACGCACACGCTCTGGCATGACATCACAGGGTCATATCACAGGGTCATGCTTAGTGTCTGGGGAGCCAGGCCTCGGAGGCTTTAGTGGGCAGTCGAGCAAGGGTCGTGTCCCTGGAGGGGCCTGTGACGGCTGTGACCATGTTAGCAGTACAGACTGCTCTGTGTATTAACTGAGACACTTCTCAAGGAGAAGGAAGAATGGGGTGGGGTCGGGGGCAGCCAAGAGAGGGAGGAAATTCAGGCCTCCGCTCCAAACCCAACGACTTCTGAAGTTCCAGGGCCCTCCCACGCCACCAAGTGCTGTTGGCATGGCTGCCCACAAGGGAAGAAGAGTGATGAAATGGGGGGAAACTGTGTGGCTTGGCGAGTAAGAGCAAGAGGCCTCCACATGGGCCAGCACTGCACTCACATAAGGGAGGGGACGAATAACTGACTGCTGTCAAAACAAGTGCATGTTTCCATGGATAATGGCGCATTTGGGGCTGCAGGTGTTCGGTGTATTCTGGTCAGCTGACCCGCCATTTCCTGTGAAACAGGAAGAGCCAAATGAATGGAGATGAAAGTTCAAGGTAACACACAGCTGGCAGTTGTTAAGGTGGGTAAATGCAGGTGCGATACAAGAGCAGCAGTGTGTGTGCCGTGTAAGAAGAGCCTAACCAAAATAGATGACATAAAAATGTATGTGAATGGGGGCTCAGAGACACACTGCCGCAGTGCGTGTATACTCTGCAAAGGTGTACAACGATCTCGATTTCTACAAGTGACTTAATCGTAGACTTAATTTTAAAATCATTCCAACAAATAGGATTAAAACATTCATTTGAAGTCAATCCTGTCAATAACGCATTTAAAAAAATAAAAATAAATCAACAAATGCAAACTTTGCACAAATGAGGCTCCCAGGAGAATGTTAGGACTGGGCCAGGACACATTTAATAGAGGGCCACATTCTCCTCCTCATGATGCATGCATTCTCCTCATACGTCCCTGAGGTGTCAGTCAACTTGAGATGAAAATGAGACGAGTTGCGGTTGTATAAGGAGAGGAGGGAGGCTAAGGGTGGGAATACTCTTGCAGACAGTCATAATCATGTTCTGGTTTGTCTGCAAGATAAGCATCTAGCTGAAGTGTGCCGTCAATCAAGTAGACTTAATGGGAGCGACATTTGCAAGGCAAATGGTAAATGCTTCTGAGGTCATGACTGAACTACTTTTTTGGATCAGTTGACTGCAATTAATTAAGTCTTTACAAATGTAAGAAAAATTACGATAAATGTCAGTTTCCAAAGCCCCTGGTGTTGTCTTCCAGTTGCTTATGAAGTCTGAAACTCAAATCAATATATAAAAATGATACAGAGCAAAGTACTTAATAAAATCTGATCCCGAGTTGTTTGCTGAAGTGTGTCAGCTGAGGAAGGAACAAGACTAAAGTGTCTGCAGTCCTGCTTTGTGAAGTTGTACTTAGGCACAGTGGTGCTTTGAGCTCATGCAATGTTAGCATTGCCGACATGCTTACATTGACAATGCCAACATGCTAATGTTTAGTAGGTATAATATTTACCTTCATTTCCACCCTCTTAGTTTCGCGTATTAGCGTGCTAACATTTGTACAGCTGAGGCTTAAGGAAATGTCATTACCTATTTGATCATAAACCAAAGGATTGGACATGTTGACATTCTTTTACTTGGACGAAAACTCAAAGGATCCTTGAAGTTATTACAATTCAACCTGAAGGGAACATAATTGTGTAAATCTAATTCCACGGTAATCCATCTAATAGTTGTTGAGGCATTTTACACAAAACTACAAATATCAACCTCAAACCTCGACTCAGTCCCTAGAGCCATGGCTGAAACTGGAGTATTGAGACTGCTGTGTAATTTTTCTTAGTAGAGAAGCAAACAAATATTTGGCCTTTAATTTGATAAATTAATCAAAACAATTCATGATTAAAATTGTTTATTCTAAGAGATTTCTATTGATTGAAGCTTCGGGACTATACCCTTGTTTACTTGAGAGTGAGTACATATAATGCATGTCAATGTCAGTGAGGTTAACTGCAGTCATGTAACACTGAGAAAACAACACTGCACACAACACAGTCAGTCAAAGATTTGACGGCGTATAAGGTCTGTCGATACTGTCCTGTGTCAGTGAGGTCATACATGCCGAGACATGTCTCCTGAAATGAGGTCATCTCTATTATTTGAGAGGTAATCTTGCTCCACAGTGAGGGAATCAATGTGTTGCACTCCAGGAGGAATATCACTGTTCTGCAGACTGCAGAGGTAAACTTCTGCTAATTTGTAACTTGTCTAAAATGGGTGGATGACCTCGGGTCCAGCCTGAGAGGTTTGGTTATCAACTGGCTCGCTCTGGGGCGTGTGTGTGTTTGTGTTTAACACCTATTGTTAAACACAAACACCAGATGATGAACCCGCCAAGAGGAGCCGTTGCTGTGGAATTACTGCACTTCCACAAACTGAAAAAACCCCCACCTATTTAAAGCCAAGTGAACTCATTCGAGGGTAGTCAAATACATGCTTAATAGCTCCATACAAGGCCAACAGGCAGTAACATAATGGACAAAACAGTAAGTCAAACAATGTGTAAGCTGTTGGAAAACTGGGTACCAGCTGCTAGTACTTTGCCGTGTACATTAATATTTATTTCCCAATCACAAATAGGAGTGGCGCTACCAGCTCAGACACAGTTTCATAATACTTCGTAGCATTTCATTACCTTTAATTGCCCAATAACATTCAAGCTTGTGTCAGCTAATGGTGAAGTGAACCAGAAAGACCTCGATGAATCACTTGGCAACGGGCTTTTGTTCTTGTTGAATCTATTTGGTACACTGTAACCTTGGGGGCAGCGATGGAGAATTGTTTGTTTTACGCCCCACTTCCAGAGGCCTCAATGATCCAGCTGGCACAGGAAAGCCCAATAACCATTTTTTCCCCCACTCATCATTTTATTTAATCCCACCGTAGATAGTGACGTGAATGCACTGCGTCTAATTAGTGGCAATTAAGTAATGTAAAAATGACAGGGCAATTCCCAGCAGAGGTGGCTTACAGTCAAGTAAATAAAGATAAGCAGTTGTAGATGTGATTCTTCAATCTGATGAGAGAGCCTGTTTCGTTTTGTTTACAGAGACGGAAACATGAGCTCGAGCACTGGCGTAATTCATCACACACGGCTCGAACTGCATTCATCATCTCTGAGACCAGCTCACTTCCCATTTTAAGCGATTTGTTTTTGTAAAACAAAAGCTGCTCCGGTATGAATTCCAGTTTCAACAAGAGCCAAGGCTAGACTTTCGTCAGTGCTCCGAGACCTTGAGAGAACTTGTTTGTTAAAAAACAAAAAGTTCTGTAACAATGGCTCAGACGGATAGGCAAATTCAGGGAGACAACAGCTCAGCTTGCTAACTCTTTCTCACTGCTTTATTAAGGTTGGGCATGTTTTGTGTAAAGGGAGTAGGCAACAAATATATTACCAACATATGACGGGCTACTTACTTTAATGCATGCATGTTAAAATGAACTACAGCTACATTTTCAAATATGCATTTAGAGTTTTAACTACAAACTGTCTTCATGTAATGTGTCTGCAAAGAATTTGACTGTAACACTATCAGGGAGTCTTAACACACAGCATTAGTTTTCACTTGTGTCAGTCAGCAGCTGGTTACAGGCACATTCATGTCAACGTGAGGCATCTTATCTATGCCAATCATGTACTGACAAATGCTCAGTGCAGCTCTAAAGTGTCCAAGACTATGTCTTGTAGACCTGGGTAATAGTAAGTCATTTCACTCTAGTTTGATTTACACTATGTGGAGCGCCAGATAGGCGGGTGTTTCCCATATTTGTCAGTTACAGTATATTTGGATACTATTTTAAGTTTTGCACTGCTTTGACACATTACTTGAATGAAGTCAATGCAGCACACCCATCCCATCGGAAGCAACACTTTGCTATATTAAAATACTACTGGCTACCACCTGCTTGTATCACCAGTCAATTTAAGTGGAGAGTTTCCAGTGTCTGCTGCCTTGTACTCAGCGCCTCTGATTGAGGATCATGTCCACAGCCTGGGCCAGGTTGTCCACAGTGCCATCAGCCGTCACCGTTGGGTGCCTCTCATCACTGGGCCTGAGGGAGGAGATACAAAAGGACACGCTTAAGGACATGCAGAACAGGAAACAGGAACAAACAGCCGCCTCAATGAACAAGAAGGACCAGCAGTTTAAGGCTGTCAGTGACATTAACAATACTGATTCTATAAACTGGAACGCAGCAGGACATGATGGTCTAAGAAGATTCGGGCAAAGCTTGAACAAGCACAATTCTTCAACAGACTGTCTTGTTTAAGCTTGAGGGGAAGGTTTTGGTAATAAATAGGGTCTGTGTCCTCTCAGAATGATGACATGAGTTCACTTGTGAGCAACAGCAATGTACTAGGAATTAAGATTTCAGTGAATTGTTGCTGTGATATCTTCACACTTAAACGTGTCTGTGCAGCTGCTCGCCAAAAGCCCCAGTAGACTAGTAGTGCATGTTTTCTGTCTCTCTCACCAGCTGTCAAACTGTTCCAGACTTTTCTAATATAACTGAAGGCAACTAAAAACAGACCAACTGGGGACTTTAATGGGAACTGCTAATTTCCAAACACCCAATTTCTTAAAATGAAACCAACAAAACTATTTGGTGACTTAAGCCATTGATTTCCAACCTGGTTGTTGAAACCAGAAAGGATGTAGTTACATGCTGTTGTTTATAATAGGTTATAAGAGAACGAGAAGAAAAACATATTTCTGCTGTGCAAAATTAAGTTTGTTTTTACTGACGTTTCTCCAAACTTTTATTTTTTTTTACTTTTGCCATGATAATTGCTTGAGGGATGGCAATGTCGGTCTGTCTGTTGGTCCACCACAGACTAAATGACTACAATATCTCTATCTATAAACTATTAGATGGTTTCCCATGAAATTCAGTACAGTAGATATTTTTCGTGCCCAGCGGATGAACCTTAATGACTTTGGTGATCCCCTGACTTTTCATCTAGCACTACCAGCAACCACAAAGTTGATATTTTTAAGTTTTGAGTGAAGTATCTTGAAAACTTTTGGAGAGATTTTCCTGAAATTCGATAAAGACAGTCATGTCCCTCCTCAGGATGAACTGTAATACTTCGGTGATCCTCTGACTTTCCATGTTGCACCATCATCAGTTCAAACTTTCAACTTGTCTTTGGTTTATTATTTGGTTTATGACTTGCAAAACTAATGACATTCTACTGACCATCAATTTAGCAACATGCTAACATGCAAAACTAAAATGGTGAACATGATAACCTTAGGCCAGCTAATGTATAATTGTCATTGTACGCATGATTGCAGGCTGCACAGGCTGTACTCTTTGCCTTGAATGCTCATGGTTCATAGACATACAACTGATGAGGGGTAGCCAACAAACATTGCTTTTTTTTTAAGGGACAGAAGACATCATGTGTACAACAATTTTTCAAGTATATAAGATCAAGTAAACTTGTAACATATGAATTTTTTTTCATGGAAAAAATAATGAACATAGAGGTCACAGGCCAAAAAAAATATCTGAAACTACTGACCAAGGCTGTTATCATAATTTTGTCTCAGCCTGGTCTAGTTGAGAAATAAATATAAAATAGTTGAAAATATGCAGGAGGCTTGGGGCAGTCTTGTCCCCCTCAGCTGGTGCCATTGTTTGGCTCAGGGCCCAGTGAAGGATGCAGATATGGCTGTTTAATCAGCTGGTAGGGGAAATGTGATCCATTTGGCGTGGCACCAGACCCAGGCCAGCATGCAGGACCCTTTTGCACTGAATCACATCAAAAGACAGAGACACCCCCTTCATTCATCTGCAGGACTGCCCAGGACTCCTGCTCATTTATGAAGTGGTGCCTATGGACACCCCCCCTCCCCTGGCTGCCTTGAACAGGCTCTGTGTGCTGCCTCTGTTCCCCAGTCACGGGTTGGAGCTCCAGATGGGGAGGCTTTGTCTGGCCCTGGGTTGTGCGGCATACACCACCATTAATCCTGCCCTCTGAGAGCTTGCAGAGAACCATGGCAAATATTTGTAAGCCGCCCAAGTGTAGCATAAGAAAGAAGAGGCCAGTGGGGTGGGAGAGTGTGTGTGTGTGTTTGGGGGGGTAAGAGAGGTGCTGAATACTGAAGCTGAGGTGAATATGGAGAAGCGGTGCCATGTGTTTACGAATGTCTGTCAGTCACCAGTGCTTGGGTTATGTGAGCTGGTTCGCTAATGGTCTGGGTGTTATGTCTCCTGTGCTGGAGATTGCTCTCACACCCTTTTCTGCCTGAGGACTGATTGAGTTCGCACACGCACATACAGGCACGAACACACAAGCAAGTTATTCACATGGCTCTTATGTTTCAAGCAGTGAAACCAGCAGCCTCGACCATACCGTCTCCCCAACCTGATGCTCCTTTAAATCTCCCATAACCTCCTCCTTCCAAATATGCATGCATGCATGCGTGTATTCATTTTGCAGCTTTCCGCCCATTGCCATAAATAATGAAGGGGTAACCAGGTCAATGTGACCATGCAAAATTCAGCACAACGCAGCTAGTGTTACCGATGAGGTAATCGCTGGCTTGCTGCATGTCCTTCAGGTCAATGCAAAATCAATACAAGTGAAGAGACAGGTTTGATCACAGCCTTCACGTAGAGATGAGGTCAGCCATGAGGTGGAAAGCAGCCAAGAATTTAGTTCAACACAGCTGCCACCATGCTGATAAACTTCACCAGAAAGCTGGTCAATGATCGAAAGACTTCACCAGAAAGCTGGTCAATGATCACAGGGTTTGGGGCATGTGGTCAAAGAAATAGAGAAGCTGAATCTGGGATGTAATTTGGTCACGGTGGAACAGTTGATTCATGGATATAATATTTTACACAAATTAATCGACAGTGATTTTCAGAATGAATCCTTCAAGTAATTTATCAGCCAAAAATACCAAACATTCTCTGGTTCCAGCTTCTCAAATGGGAGGATTTGATGGGCATTTTTGCTGCATTAAAACATTGTAATTTTAATATAATTGGGTTTTAGAATGCTGGTTGGACAAAACAAACAATTTGAAGACATCATCTTGGGATCTAGGAACTGGCAATAGGCATTTTTCACTATTTAATTTCACATTTTATACACTGAATTAATTGATCAGTCAAAAAAAAAGAAGAAAAAAGACAGGTTAAACACTGATGAAAAATTTACTCCTAAACTTGGGTTGTAACACTGTTAACCCTTTTAAGTTGTTTTAAATGAGTGGTTGATGCTTGTAGGTTTTTTTTTAAGGCTCCAGACTAAGACTAAATAGTTCTCTTTCATCTCTTTAAAACAAAGAAAAACTCATCATATAACAGCGATGACATGATAGTGCATTTAACAGTTGTGCAAGCTGGACACGGGAGTATGAGTATCGTGTATATGCTGCCCAGGCAATATAACATTATAGCTTGGCTCTATAAAACAGGGAGATACATTTTTATAAGGACAGGCCGTGCATCCATGAAATGTAAGTGGATACAAATGGCTCATACAGTGAGTGTACTTGTGTGCGAATGTCAGCTGTATCAAAGACAGGGAAAGATGAGGTATGATACTGAAATAAAGGAAAAGGGGGTTGTCAAGGTAGCTCATCATGGGATAAAAGGCATGGCAACCTTCCCATCAGTTAATGCTTAACACACAGCGCATACACAAGTGTGCACAGAAGGAAGCAAAACTGTCACATGTGTGCAATTTCGATTTACACTTTTCTCTTCACCTCTGCCGAGTATGCCTTTTGCTTGACACAGTGCAGATTAAGCAGATAAGGTATACATGAGAGCAGAGATAAAAACTTCAACCTAGCCCAACTATACATGACGCTCAAAAATATCTTGTTTTTAGGAAACCATAAAACCTGCCTGTAACTAGCCTAACTGGCCTTGCTACAAAGATGGTTCCCCTGAGACTGGATTTAGCATTCGTTAACAATGACAAATAGTACTTTGAGGATTTACAATAATACGGGACAAAACAAACTACCCCAAAATGCAGGTGCATTGGATGAAATAAAAGCCAAAGTGTACAGTAACGCTGAGAAGCTGCATAAAAATGAGGAACAAGCTAAACAGGGATATGACACTGACAAATGCAAGAAGGCAGGCAACTTAATATAACCTAATATTTATTTTAAATCATTAATTTATGATTTTTAGGGTGACAGGTTTCATGGCGTAAAATAATTTGCCCTAAGTAAATAAAAACCCTAACACTCCCGAGTATTTTGTAATTTGCGCTGCTGTCACATGGCTTTGCAGTGAGGAATCACTTTTATGAGAGCTGCAAGAAAAAGAGTCAAACTGCCAGCAAGAGACGGAAAAACAATTGAGCCAGGTCATTGTGTAGACACGCGATTTTCATACCAGACTAGTGAAGGCACCATCAGCCAAAACACTGCCTTTTCTCACACTAAAGCAGACTATATAACCATAACCCGAAGGAGAACACGGTCTGACGATAACTATACCCTTTATGTTCGGCCAAGCCTTGTAGGTGATATAAAATACTAACACGAGACAAAGCTTTCTCCCTCACCCTGAGGGGAAGAGAAGATTTGTAACTGCGTGTATTTTCTGCTGCTCGGTGACGTTGCAGGAGTCTTGGCCTCGAGGGTGAGAATGTGATCGCAGTTTGACTTGCTCTGTTATAAATAAAAGGTCATAGGAGAGATTAATGGTGTATCAGGATCCTCAAAAAGGCGACGACTCAAGCCAGTTGAGCTCTTCCAGACTGGTTTTTATCATCACCTACTTCAGCTTCACTTTTCCTCTGTCTTTCCTCTTTTACCTGCTATTTACAAAACTGCAACAAGAGACAGATAACTCCCTTGAAATAATACAGCTGCAACCTCTAATGAAAAACAGCCCAACTGAACTGGGGAAACCACCTTGTTACATGCATGTTATGGCAACAGAAATGACAGATGCTAAGCTGAAGCCTTCACATCGTCTGCTGAGTTTGCGGCCATGCGGCAGCCGTTATCATTTCACTGTACAAAAACTGTGTAATGTTGAGTCATGATCAGTCAACAGCTGCGGTATGGTTTTCATGCTTAAACACACACAGATTAACGGTTCTTTCCAATCGTGCACGACACAAAGGGGTTTCCCTTGTTGCTGCATGAAGAGCCACTTGATTTTTTTCATCCTTTATTTCTCTGAAAAGCCCTGGTGTGTTTGTGAGTGTGTGTGAGTGTGTGTGTGTGTGTGTGTGTATGACAGCGAAAAAGACAGTAGAGTATCCTGAACTGTTCAAAACAACCCAATGGAAACTTTCTGTCCTTCCAAACCACAAACACATCTGAGGCAAAAATGAACAGGATGTAAACCATAAACCTCTGAGACACTAAAAGGACTATTGCTGGTATTTTTTTTTTAATCTCCTGAACCACAAATCTTATACATCAGAGACCACAATTTTAAATGCCTGATGTATAAGATTTTTGTTTCTTTCAAATCAAGTACCAGTCTTTTGAAACGGCCTCTTGATCAGTAGTTCCCAACGGACACCGAGAGCCTCATCAGATGAGAAGTGGAAGTAGTCTACCTCTTCATCTGCAACACTTGTCATATTCCAAATATGTTCTAATGAATGACTAATAAATTGAATGCTACTTCACACTTTTAACTGTGGATATTGTCACAGTAATTTTTTAAATACAATTTAGGCTATTTGTCAGTGTGTTGCTTTGGTCAATTGCTATTACAGTTCAGAAACCAGAGATGGTTCACTGAAGAGTTATTACCTGTATCTGTGGCATGTGCCCCCCCCCCCCGGGCAGTGATGAGCACAGATTATGAGCACAGATTATGATCGATTCTTTCGTCACATACTCGCCAAAGTAAATATTGGACCCAGAAAATTTACTTTGTTCGAGACCTGTCTCTGCGGCAAAATAAGGTGCTGTTGTATTGCTTTGATATGGACAAGCAATAACCCTCAGTAATGTCTTAGTGTTAAAAATGCCCAGTGGGGATAGATGGGAGAGGCAACCACACCCAACTGGGAGACAGGAAGTGTGTACCATTTCATACCACTGGCGTAGCTTGTAATGCGTTATCTTTATTCTAGAGCATCTTCTAGAGCAGCTGTTATTTAAAATTGCAAAAGCTAGACTTTTCAACAATTTATCCATTATTTTAGCTTAATATGCCAACTGTTTATTCATTACTTTAAGCTATTTAAAAGGCTTCTCAAGTACTTTCAGCTAACAATATTAATTGATAATTCATTGCCAATAGCTTAATATTTCACTTGCTTCTCCAGTACTTTATATTAACTATTTCAAACATTACTTTTAGCTAACTATTTAAAATGCTTCTCAAGTTCCTTTGACAAACTATTTATTACTTTGTGTTAACAATTTTAACTATTCATTACTATTGCAAACTATTTCAACAGTTTATTCTATAGCTAGTTATTCCAACTGTTTATCCAGTATTTTAAGGTGTTTAACTGCTTATCTAATACATTTAGTTAACTATTTCAATGGCTTATTCATTACCTTTAGCTTACAAATTCAAATGCTTCTGCAGCACCTTAAGCTAATTATTCCAAACGTTAATTCATTAACAACATTAAAAGCTATTTCAACTGTTTACACATTTTTGGCTTATTGCCTCTCTGCAGTTGTTAACTAGTTATTAGATGGTCATTGTAAATTTACCATAGATCAGCATTGCAATATTTGTAATCCTGTTTATTTCCATCCTCAACAAAACTAGGCCTATGTGAATATATCATTGGTTAAGTTTAGTTGATTTAATTAGTTGAGCTTTGCAGAAGTACCCCGACATCCAAGTACCCTGGTTGGAAGTCACTGCTCTATAAGTAATCCATCACAGTGAACATCATATCTATTTTTTTCAGCCATTGCTGTGGTAATGCCGGGCAGTGAGGACCAGTGACTTTATATAAAGATGAACATGAGAGTTCCTCAAAAGTGAAGCCAAAACATCTTGATTGCCTCCTGGTGGTGGGCTGCAGAATAGGTCATAAACTCCTCTCCCTGAATGATATCAAGTAGGACATGAGCCAAACTAAAAACTCAAAGTACACTTAAAATAAATTTTTCCCAAAGATGGTTTCTGACATTTTAGGTAGTTCTTATCATGCTTGTGTATGTTCAGGTGTTCATTTTTCTTTTCAGTTTGGTTTTAGTTATTTGATGCTATAAAAACTGGGTGAAACATCATAATTGACAGCTGAGCCCTGCTTGCGATTGGGCGGGTGGGTGTATGGGCGGGAACTTGATACTGCGGCTTTGCCGCCCAGTCACTGCTGCCCAGACTCTGGCTCCAAATGACCTCACCAGTGCAATGGTAGGAAGTGGAAACGCGTCGTCCACCTTTATTTATGTTGGTGCCGAAGACTGATTTGTAATATCTTGTTACCATAGTTTTCAGGAGTGTGCTGAGTGCTGCAATACCTACAGATTACAATGGACAATACTTAGAGGGAAACTCCACCATTTTTTTTCACATCAAAGCCTGTTTACTGGTCTTGAGGACTACTACAGCAAATGTGAAAAAAGTTTTTTTCATTGTTTTATGGCTCCAGTGGGAGTTGTCTGAAATTTGATAAACTGCCTCAAGTGATGTCATTTTAAAAATTATTTAGAAATGAAAAAAAAGAAAAATTTTAGGGTTGTGAACTTACCTTACCAGACCTCTGTAGCTCACTCCTCATCTCTGCTTGAGTCTAGCTACCCAAGGCTACATTAGCTGCTAGCATAACATGTCCGAACCTCAGACTGAACTAATGGTGGTCAAGATGCAATGTGAGTAATGCAGGCACAGATTTTGACAAAGAAAGTAGAATGTATGGAATTAAAGGCAATATCTCTATTTTTGCTCTATCAGTTTTTATCTTTTTTCACTGATCATTGTGACTCCCTCACTGTTGTAGAAGTGCAATGCTTAATCAGTGTAGTACTCTTAAGAGTCTTGCGGTTAGCTAAAAATATTAATTTGAAATCCTCTAGTCACATACATCAATGTTACAAAATCAAAAGACACTATTTCACTATTAAAAAGTCCTCACAGAGCTTAAGACAGTTTCACCTGATAAGAATATTGTTTTTGTGACCAAATTCTGACAAAATTAAACTTCATTTATCATTTCACAGCTGTCCTTTCAGTGTTGTCCTCAATATGCAGAGTTTCATGTGACCTAGATCTAACCACACTATTTTCATCGGCATGTTATTATTGCCAGTGCTGCTGATGACTTGTTGGGCCTTCGTTTGTGTGTGTGTATTTCTACATCTCACTGTGTAGGAGTGTTTTGTTAGTGGTACTGCTGAGTCACCTGCTTCTTCTGCAGAAAATGCAAACACGAGTGTGAAACCACACAAACACATACACACAAACCATTTGGAAAAAAATGGCTTCAGCAGAAACCAGGCAAGAGCCCAAGTCCCCCCAGCCAAGCAGCCTGTCTGTTGGTAATTGCAAGAGGCATTGGATCCCCATTGAAACGACTAAGGGCCTGTGTTCATGTATTTAAGAGGCAGTGCTATGTTTCAGCCTGCCATCTGGGGGCTTTAGCTCTCCGATTCTCTCCCACTCACTCCTTTTCTTTCTTTTTCTCTCTCTCAGTGGTATAAAAGTACCGTCAAGGGGCTCACCGGACAAGGCCTGGCCGGCTCTTTTGTCTCGCCGTGGGAGTCTAGTCTCACTGTGAAAAAAGCTCTGGTTAATTATTGATATTTCATTGACTTATAACGCACGGCAGGCTTTAGAGGAGCCTGCAGGCAAAGGAAGCTGTTACTCTGGGGTGGTGAGGGATGGTAGGCCAGGCTCGGGCACCCAGCGGAGTGCCATGAAGCTCTTTAACGTCTTTGTACAGCTACTGTCACATCCATCTACAATCTGTACTCAAGCTTGTGGTGCCTGTTCTGATCTGACGTCTATCTAATCCAAACAGACGTTCAAAACATAGCTTGGATGAAAGGGAACAATTTGTTGTAGATTTAGGTGGGTATGAGTCTCACTTTACCCTTCCTACTCTCATTTTAGCTTTGTTGTACTGTGCTCAGATTCATCACTAGATGATGTGTGATTATACTGACCTAAACTGACCTCTTATCTGTTAAAAGGGGTACTCTTGTACTCAAATACTAAACCACTGCAGTGTTGAAAGATGTTGCAGCTTGCTCCATTTCAAATGACATCGATCTACCTGGGTTCACAGGAGTTTCGATGGATTTCATCTGTGACTCCGTCAACGAAGTCAAGTTTTGAAACTGCAGCTTATTACAGCTTATCCTATTTCCGTTTGTGTGCTATCTATATTCCAAATACTCTATAATATATAATATTTTTGTCAGAATATTGTAAAACTGTTTCTGTTGCAATTACAGTCAGTCTGGCAACAACAAACTGAACAGCTAAATACGCACATTTTGGCAAAACATGTATGTATGATATGTAATACACATGCGTAATATCTAGGAGTTTTTGGACTATACTGAGCATATAGATGGACAGTGGAAACGTTGAATAGGCTGCTGTTGTGTGAGAAGTTTCTATGGATATTTTGGACTCTTTGGAGTCTTGGTCACCATTGGAATACAACTGTTGTGAATTCATTCATGTTTTCAGTGGAATGTTCTATTGAAATAATAGAAATATGAATGTAAATTTTGAGAATAGAGAAACAAAGGGAAATTAGCCAGAGCGGTGTTGGGTCTTAAGCCAACAAAACAACAGAGTGCTGGTTGGTGAGGAAATCATTCCCAGGATTGATTATGTTTACATTCCTCACAAAGGTGCCAATTCTATTCTATTCTGGAATGGGATGAGAACATATCTTAGCCTCTAATTTAATTAGCAGGACTGTATGGAATTGTGGTAAATGCAACTTGAACAAAACTGATAATCCAGCCTATATGATTATGGTAGAGAGAATTCAGAAGACATAATTTCTTAATTTTAACACTCATGCACTGAAAAAGCAATATGTATTTGAGAATTTTAATTGCTGCAATCCTGAGGCACTGCAAAGAGTGTTGAAAAGCATAACCCACCCACCTCTAGACAAGAAAGGATAAGGTGGGAGCATGCAGCCAGGAAAGTGAACCAACCATCAAAAGCCAGCTTTCATGGAAATCCAGCAGTGGAAATAGAAACCTGATGCAACATGTATTTTCCTCTTATACCATGCAAATATCCTACCAAAGGCTCCGCTGCTGACTAACAAAGAAGATGCAGAGAACAGCACAAGGCTCGTCACAGATTAGTGGACAGGACTGAAACGAGGGTTGATTTAAGAGCAATATAACCAGTAGATAGCAACAAAGATGGTTACACTTTAGCCCGGAAGATATTATGCGACGATGACAATACATGTATTTATATACAGAGATGATGTTCTGGGCCTTTACCATAAGAATAGCAACATACCAAACACTGTTGACTCAATCTGCCTGTTTACCACAGAACAAGCAAAACTTAAGGGGTCGCAATGCTCTTGATTTCAGTTCCTCTGAGGATCCAGGGGGACCTAGACACAAAAGAGGGCCCCTGCAGATTCTGTGCCAGTTCAAAGGCCATATTGTGCACAGAGTATGATTCACTGGATTGGAGGAAAGGGTCTCTATGGTGGCACAGAGGCAAACAGACCCCAATGACACATTCAGAAATACTGTAGCTGTTGAGCTGTCAAGCTTTTAATCTTACAACCCACAGCCTCAGCAGAGAAGAGTGACATGAGATAACTTCACTTCCTTCCCACACAGACAAAACTAATGTGCTAACAGAGGTTAACAGGACAGGGCGTGAGACTGTGCTGGTGTACTAGACGCTAAAAAATGCCAGCACTGCTCGTCTCTAAAACTATAACAGCTCACAACCGTCAAGGCAGAGCAAAAGCACAGAGAAGTACAATTCAAGCATAACCTGTTTAGACACGACCACACGTTAAATCCAGCTCTACTGAAGCGTGCTCCAAAAAGACAATTAAAGGCATTATTACGGGTGTAAGGAGATTTCATAATCCTCTGGGTGGTACATACAAACAAGGCCTTGAAATATGGTAAGTTACATATGTTACAGATGATCACTCCCTGTCCGACGGGCACACACTTGAAACCACGCACATTCTCACAGGAACTGAGGCTATAGGACACCAGAGGAGGACTGAAAGATAAGCTACGTTGAAATACAGTATGTACCTGAGCCATCCCAGGGGCAGCTCAGTTTATAAAGCATATTGAGCTGCAACCGCAACTACGCACAGTCACCCTTTCAAGGTTCAGTGTCACAGATCTGCAAAGGACAAAGCCCATCCACAAACCTAACACTGCTGTGCTGTGTTCACTCTAGTGATGCACAAGAAAAGATATCTGATAGGCTGCTTATGTCAGAGGGGGAGAGCGTCACCCTTTCACTCAATCATTCAACCGGTATATTTATTCAGGTGGAGACTGTTACGCAGAACAATTAAAACCTGACATTAAATGCTGCAAATGGTGTTAATGCAAACAAGATAAGAAAACTAACACTATAATGTGTAAAGCAGAAACTGGAATAGAAGATAAAAACAGACAGGTTTTGTTGCCAGGCTCCATATTGAAATTAAAAACCTCCAGAACAAGTTCAAGCAGACCTGGGCCTGATTTCCTGTATTGTAGAGGTCGTGTTAAAGCAACAAAGTACATTTTACTAGAATACCATTCAAATCGAGGCACATGAATTATGTACAGTTTTCAGAAGAATAATTTAGAGCTGTGAAACTTGTAAAAAACATAATTTTTCAATAAGGTATTGTGCAAGCAATTAAAGATTTATCACACAAATCATGACCACTATGCTACATAAAGCAGCGACCAAAGATCTTTCCACTGTGGGAGCTGTCCCTTGCTCTTACAATCTGTTTACTCAAGCTGATTGGCTTTCCTAATGAGCAGTTCCTCCTTCTATTTGCTGCACTGATAGTGGCTTTATTTGCACGACTTCATTACAGGGACCAGTGGAAATCTGCTCTGGATATCCACACTAATCACAGGCTATGTGCCACTTACCCAGTCAGCTCAGTCTGGGCTGCTGGGAGGGAGGGACCCCATGCCGGCCTTTGGCAAATTGACCTTAACTGAATCAATGGGGACAGTTTTGCTTTTACTGGTGCCATGAGAAATTAAAATGGAAGTCTGTCTTAAAGTTGTTAAAAGCATTCAGTGCCTCCTCTATCACAAACCACAACTGCCTGATGTCTATAAAGAAGATGTAATAGGTCACATTAGAGGACTTCACTATGGTACCAAACCACATCCTTTTGACTCTCATTCCACATCTGTCAGGAAAACTGCAAGTTCTAATGATGCTGATTAGAGGAGCCGCAGTTACAGTGATAGCTATGAATATTTGCATACCGACCATCTGGTGAGGACTGTGTGTTCTAACTGATATTTTCAGAGCACAATACTGCATGATTGCATGTGTGTGTTTTTGCATAGTATAACAGCTTTACTGATAAGGTGTGTGCTAACAACTGTAGCTTACACGTCATGTTACACAGTTCAGAGCAGTCATAAAACAAAAAAAACCTGACACTAAAATTCTCTAAACTTGGTAGCCGCACCATGTTGGCGGGCTAAAAAATGGAGAGAAGCAGATCCTTAACGCTAGTTGGGCAAAAAACCAAAGGTCGTAATATATAGTTTGGCCAGAGGATGACACCAGCGGAAAGGCCATGTTGTTTTTTTGTCTTTAAATGACCATTGTACATTCTGTAAACTCAGCTTTACACTGTCAGGCTAGGCCGTTTGTTGTCAGCTGTGCTTTTGGTTGAACGCTAACACGATTCATGCTAACATTTGAAGGCTAACATCCTTAAGTCTCATTCCTATTGTACCGTTCAGACCATGCTTTCATCAACCAGAGTGGGAAAAACAGAAATTTCAAGTCACAGGTCAAGAACTTCTGACAGTTACAGTATCTGCCAGTTAGCACAACTGAGTGACAAGAAACCAGTAGCAAATACACCATGGCTGCAGTTACACTTGAAGAAAATCCAATATTAACGCTAATACAATCAAGTCACCTAATTATAAAGGAGCTATTGTCTGTTTGTCTTTGGTTTAACTTGTTAACAAACAGCAACTAACATGATACAGAATAATCTAAGCTTAGCCTACATTTATCTGTTGCAACTACATGCTAGCAATGAAGGTATTTTTCCTGTTTGTTCCATTCTGCCTACATGGCATGAATGTGGCATTAAACTAACCTTGCTAACATGCTAATGTTAGCATGTTTGGTATTGACAAACATGCTTGAAGTAGCATTGCAACCCACTCATAGCACAAAAGACATACTGAAGGAAAACTGATTTGCATGTGATCACATGGCTACTATCCCCCCTGCAATGCTTATTTCCTGTTAGCGTCCCTCAATGACAGCTGCAGACAGAAAGGGCACGAACCTGGGTGTGGTTTTGGTTCATAGTTTCTATCATCTGGGGCTGAGTCTCCCTGGAGATGTTTAATCTGGCTCGGTCTGCTTGGAAAACCGTTTCCCAACATCAGTGTTAACAGTCAAGCGTTGGCCACAGGGAGAGGTTTACAATGTAAACCACTTTGGAGATGGTTGCTGCTGTGTGAAAATGTTTGTGGTGCACTCTGCCAAATTCAAACGGGAATCCGGCAAGGGCTTCCTCTAACTCACTGGCCCTCTTTCAAAAATACCTGTCAGTAATGTGTTGATATCTGACACATCACTACACTGTTCTCTTCTTGGCAGACTTACAAATGTCAATTCTGAGGGTGGATGTTTCAATCAAAAGCATGAAATCCAACCTCTTTTGTCATCACAGATACACAGACAGCATGCCAAGACCAAAAGGTTTAGAAACTAATTGCGTCGGCTTAAATTGCAATTTAACTGGTTTACAAATAGTGCATGAAGGAACAGCATGATGTGAACCTGCTTTCATGAACCCTCAAAGCTACCCAGTTCTGTGTCGATGCAGTTCCTTGAAGATAAGAGAACAGAAACAAGCACACAGGGCCAGTCAAGGCCACAAATCACGGGAGGCGACTATTTATAAAGACAACTTACAAGATTGAGGACAGAGAAAACAAGGAGAGCATACTCATAATCTGACTGCTCTGCCAGTGTCATAAGATTGACCATTAAAATGGAGAAGCACAGTTCTGCTGTAGGTATTATTCAACATTGTTTGATACTGGTGACAAGTGGATACCTTTTTGGGGGGGTTTATTTACTGCTACAAAAACATCAAAAACAAACAAAACAACAATAAAAACACTTAAATATCTCTGTGATGTGAAAGGGGTTGTGACGCACCCACAGAGAGAGAGAGTGCAGAGTACCAACAAAGTTAGCAACTAGCTGGTGGACATAATGCTCAAGAGCTGAATGTAAGAAGTATGAAATGGTCAAAAATGCTGATATTAATTTGAGCTCAGTTACGTCTCGGAAGAAATAGGCTGGACAAAGATGAGATCTTATTTTGAATTTTCCTTGTGGAATATTTAGCAGCTAAAAAGCCAGATATTTTTCTCAGGATTGGATGGAGACCAAACCAGAGCTAAAAGGAAGGTGAATATTGGACTTACATTCACCAGGTGGCCAGAAACAAGACTTAAAATGAGTGCTAAGACAATTTTGTGACTGCTGGGTATGTAAATGGGCGACTTTTTGCTAACATGTTCAACATATCCACTTTATGAGGCCAAATAAGACTAAGAACCTGAACAAGCATTTGGTAATGAGTTTTGATATGTGACAGAATTCGGTATTTAGTAATGTTTTGACTACCATAACTACAGTACAGAGCCGAAAGGCTGAGAAAGGAGCGCAGCGTTGGCAGGTTATTCCCATGCAGCTGATTAACAACAGCCGATCAGTTCAACATACTCCCAGTCTAATTTCCAACAAATTTTTGGAGTAAGCCCTTCTTTTTAAACCTGTTCTACATTAAAAAGCAAAGGGTTCTCTGGCTCCCCTGGGGGAAGTGCACTAACTTTCGCTCATTATTTATGAACAAAGGGAAGTTCACTGCTAGCAGAACACTCGCTATTACAATTAACCCTATATTACGCCTATAGTTTCAACAGCCATTGCTTGTAGGCACTGTAATATCACAATATCACATATCCCCTGCTCTTGAATTTAATCTGCAGCAGCCATCACAATAACATAACAAGCAAATTCATGTGCTGGGCATCATATGATCAAGTGAGCAGTTATATGTGAGACTCTAATTTTGCATGATTAAGCTAACATGAATCCATTTAATAAAAAAATCATCAATCATCTGTTTCAATAAGGGCTTACCGTGGAGACAGGAAGAAAGCAGACAGAGAAAACTTAAAGAATTTCAGGTCTTTTGCTGTCCTTGCTGAGTATGTGAAAAGCTTTTGAAAATAATCTGATGTGATTAGATTTGTGTGATCTTTTCCCCTTCCTGCCTTGTCACTGGGCCTGAGGTATTTGAAGCAGTCTTTTCCCCAAGCCTAGGGCCTGCGCAGCATCTGGTTGACGTGGAAACAGATGTGTTTTCACAGATCTGACTCAGGGTTTATAGCTGCTCCCAAGCAAGCCGGGGTTCACTGCGTCTGTTTGGTTAAAAAATGTTAAATCTCACGTTCTCTCTTCTCTCACAGTCCCAGAGAAACACTAGTACCGTCGCTGTTTCTCCTCCTGTTCTCAGAGAATGTATACAGTGTACAGTCTAATGTGTCTACTAAAGGATCTGGATATTATATGTTAAATGAGTAAGCGACAGCTCACTTTAGAGCTATAAATTCTAATTTGAGGCACAAATGTTGCTTCCTGTTACTGTGTTTCCGATGCACAAAATATAACAGCTTCTTTAAACAGCACCTAATTAAGGATGCATATGTATTTTTTACTTTTCATGGCTGATACCATTAAACAATAATTTCACATTTTTGTATTTTAAAAAGAAGTTCATAGTTCATGCACACCTGAGGGTAAGGAAGGCTCAGATGTCGTTAGCAAAGATGGATGATGTAATATTTCATAGCTCGAATAATATTTGTTGTGTTAAAACTCGTAGCGTGTTTCCCTCCTTTTCGGAACCCTTGTGGAACATGTATTAATCGTGTCGTCTCCCTCTCAATCTGTAAAAAACATCCACACCGGAGACGACATGTTTGGCTCTCTAGTCGACACTGTGTGGCTCTACACAAGTCGTTGTGCATCCCTACATCCAATATCAAAAGGCTATTTGTGTTTGGTACAAATGTGTAGCCTTGTGCTGCAATGTGACTAAAAGTAAGAGATTAAAAAACTGATAAAAAGCAACTACTGATGATATCATTTCAACCCGAAATGGCACTTTGGCCTTGATAAACACTACTCTTCTGAAAACATTATTTAACCACTTAAGTCATAACTTGCTGTATTGACTGTGTGTGCATGTGTTTCACCATATAAAATCTGTTCACCCATCAGTCCATAAATCTAGACCACCACGGCTGAAACACACCACGTCATGTAACACAATACTGATTCCATGTATGTTCCTCTGTGGGAAACATCCCATTTATTTTAACAAGTTGCTGTCTCTCTCCCCAAAAAAGGAAAAAAAAAACATTGGATGAGCAGTGAGATAATTTAATCTCGTTTATCCTGTGCCTGGTTGAGTATATGTTTAGAGTGGAGCTGAACTGAACTGCTGGGAGATGACTGTGGAGTCATATAAACCAGATGGATTCTAAATTAGAAAGTGTATACCAGCACAGATAGGTTGCACATGTGTGCATGCACATGCCAGCCACATACACAAAAGCACAAAGTGCCCAGCATGTCATACAAACAAGAATAAAATCTGGAAAGCTGGACGACAGGTTTGACAGTGAATGACTGGGCTCTTAGTACAGGATTAGAGCCGACTGATGCTCAAGCAGATTACTCCGCATTCTCTGGTCACATGACCCGAGATCTGCATGTCAGTCAGTGGCGGTGGAGGAAACCATCAAACATGGTGCTCTTCAGAGTAATCGGTGGTTTATATCCTCCACAGTTGGGAGTGGAAAGAAACACCGTGCATTTGGTTGTGTTTAGTATGTGTATGAATATTTACATTTTACACAACTTTGTGCTTCACTTCCACTAAATTTTTGAGCAACATATCCCTCCTCTTATGTATTTGACAGTTAGTCAGAGATATATAGATATAGTTAGAGAGATAATATGATGTGATTAAGATTATTGTACCTAAAATTATAAAGAAGTACACTGTTGCAGAAGAGAAGTTTATAAAGTAAATATTTATAAATAATTCTGAAATTCTAGGCATGTGTACTTTTCTACTAATGTAAAGTTTCAATGCCTGACTTTTATTTTTATATTGTTGTTTTGATTCTTTTCAGTAAAGGATCTGTGTTTAAAACCAGAAAATTAAAAAAAAAGTAAAATAGTAAATGTTTAGGATTCCCCTTCCATTTCCATAGTCTTTAAATACACAAAAACTAGGGCTGAGGTCATATTACATACAGAAAAATAACATTAAAAACAACAATTACAGTATGACTTTGAACATACATTATAATATAGAGCATATGTGATATAAAGCGTAGTTCCATAATAGTCCTACTCAGTCATTTTTTCCTCTTGTCTTCAAACCAAAAGCACCATATAAAATAATCAACCATATGGTTCTGTGATTAAGAAAGAAAGGTGCCCCAGTTTTCTCCAGATTTAGGATCATAAATCTTTTATGAATATGATCTTTTGGGGCGACTATAGCATTTGACATGTGGAGAGAATAAAGCTAATTTTGAGGACTTCTCAATCAAATAAATAAACCTGGAAGATTGAGGAATAAGGTGTTTGGCTCACAGGAGAGCCATATGTGTTATGGAAAAAACTTTTATTCACAATTATGGTGTGAGGGCACCCTCTCCTGGCAAATAGTTGTATAGATTTTTAGTTTTCGTATTTTACTATATGGTCAGACTAGCTTCAAAATGTATAGACAATGTGGGACAAAGTTTTTTTTTAAAAAATGTGTTGAAACATTTTTTTTTTGTTACTTCCTCCCTAAAAGACCTATTCTAAAAGATTTAAAATATGGATATATAGTATGATTTATGGGATAACATTTTGAAAGAGGTAATCTTTTCCTTTTCACCTCCACACATAAAAACACCGATTAAGGCAGAGAACAAGCCAACATGGAGCTGGTATCTTACTCAAGGTTACTTCAGCAGGGCACACACTGACAACATTAAAGGATAGTTTGACTAACCAATATGGACAACTGTTGCCAATTAGGAGTCACGTTCAGGTTCAGTAGATTGTATCAGGGAAACCGTATTTAGCTCTGAGGGCATTTGTGGATCCAGGACTACTGACCTGTATTTGCCAGTCCTGACTTGTACGCCTTTTATTCCACATTGCTGGGCCCCACCCACATCATTCACCAGATCGTCCCCGATCATCAGCGCCTGCATGTGAGGAAAGCGGGGAAAAAAATAATTTCATTATCATTTAGTTTAGCAATATCTTTATTTCACCAAGGGTGTCAGTTGTCTCCTGCTGCTGTTCCTGCTTCCTACCTCAGCATCATCAGCACTTGGCGGATCCATTTCACGATGACCTCCCCTTATCCTTATATTTCTTCTTTTTTCTTTTTAAACTTCTCAGCTATCCTCTCCACTGACCAGGTGCTTGTTCTTACATAAGCATGAGTTTGCACCATTGCCTACTAAATTTAATGTGATTAATTGAGAGAGAGGGGGAAAAAAAAGAAGCCAAAAGCCACAATAACAGATCCACAGACACTTTCATGCATCGGTTTATAATTCAAAATATGGACACTAGAACTGAGCGTTATCAGAGTTATAGTGAAATGGGATTATAAAAAGGCTCCATTATTTAGTAATGCCAGGTTAGTGAGGTGAGAGTTGCACACACCTGGAGATAACCAGTATCAATTGAGGTATTAGAGTTTGGTAAAGGAATTAAAACAATATTAGGGTCTGCAGGAAGGGAGCAGTTTCATTTTGGACTTCAGATGTAAATTAGCTTATAGCTAACTCTGGTACAGCTAAGAAGCTGTGCGCTGTCCCTGTCAAATAAACAAA
>JBBPCS010000001.1:3336886-3350417 GCA_037974645.1 Hollardia meadi
TATTGCACTGTAGCGAGATGATCAATGTTATTCATTTCAACTGTCAGTGGTTTTAATGTTGTGGCTGATCGGTGTAATCAGCTGCTCATTTGAGATTCTTGAATTTTTCTTTTTACTTTCTATTACTCAAAATGTTTTTTCAGATGCCCGCTTCACCAGAGGACCTCATTTACTGTAAACTGTAGTTAGCAAGATGTTCTTGCAGCAGGAAACATAACGTTAAGTGTGTGGGAGAAATCTAGTTATAGTTGCAACCAAAGATAATATGATTTATTGTCAGCATTTTGATGCACTAGCCATTTCATGCATTTATAATCAGTAATTATATAATAATAATTAATATATAATAATATATTTATATATAATAATTACTTTATTAGTGGTGGTGGAGTCCGCCTCTCCTGGAACCTCTCTAACACATGTGGCTTTTCCTCTGAAGCAATCACAGGAAGCGCTGACTGTGAATCATCATCAAAAATATATCTACAAGACAAAGGTTATTTTTAAATTCTTTTTTTTAATTTCATGATTGAATCATTTTTCATTTTGAGTAAATAGAACAAGAAGCAGCTGCAGCGAGCTCTTAGATAAACAGAGTCAGGTGACAAGAACATCTCCAACTCCTCAACACTTGCAGCAAAACTACTGACAATCTGTGCAGCATGAAATCAGATTGCTGTTGCAATCATTTTTGACTGACTGATTCATTGCAACAATGTACTTGCACTGTCAATAGATACTCCATCTGCTCTTTGGTTGCATTTCTGACAAAATAGTTGTTCAACGACTGTTTGCTGTAGGTTTAAACTGCATGGCTGTTGCCAAATTAGGGCAGAACATATGCCATGCTCAAGGCATCCATTGTAGAGGCGGCTGCTAAGAGCTGTGGTCAGAAGGTCACTGGTGCTTCTCATGGTGGCAACCTATGAACCCGCTGGTGGACACCAGTGGTGAAGGAAGCAGTTAAGCTGAAGAAGGAGGCCTTTCAGGCTTGGTTGGCCAAGGGGTCTCCTGAAACAGCAGAGACGTACTGGAAGGCTGCAGCTTTTGCGGTCACGGAAGCAAAAACCCAGGCGTGGGAGGGGTTCGAGGAGGCCATGGAGAAGGACATTCGGACTCCCTTAAGGGAGGAAGTTCTAGCAAACTATTTGACGGGAAAGCAGGGCTTGGCCCAGGATGTGTTCAGCTGGGGAGGAGAACTGCTGACCCGGATTGGGGATGTAGTTGAACGTTGGAAGGAACACTTTGAGAAGCTCCTGAACCTGACTAACATGTCCTCTTGGGAAGAGGCAGAGCCTGAAGAACCGGGGTAAGACTTTCCCATATCCCTGACAGAGGTCACTGAGGTAGTCAAGAAGCTCCTTGAATCAAGGTGCCGGGTGTGGTAGAGATTCGCCCTGAGATGCTGAAGGCTGTGGACATTGTTGGGCTGTCTTGGTTGACACGCTTCTTCAATGTTGCGTGAAGGGCGGAGACAGTACCTATGGCATGGCAGACCGGGTTGATGGCTCCCATTTTTAAAAAGGGAGACGGAGAGTGTGCTCTAATTACCAGGGGTCAGCCTCCCCGGGAAAGTTTATTCCAGAGTGCTGACCCATTGTTGAACCTCGGATTCAGGAGGAGCAATGCGGCTCATGTCCTGGCCATGGAACAATGGACCAGCTCTTTACCCTTGCAGGTTTGCTGGGGGCATCATGGGAGTTTGCTCATCCAATCACATGTGCTTTTTGGCCTTGTAGAAGGCCAACGATCGTGCCCCTTGGGGAGTCCTGTGGGGGACACTGGGGGAATATGGGGTATGGGGGTCGTTACTGCGAGCCATTCGGTCCCTATATGACCAAAGTGAGAGCTGTGTTCACATTCTCGGCACAAAGTCAAACACGTTCTCAGTGGGAGTTGGACTCCACCAAGGTTGCCCCTTGTCTCCAATCCTGTTTGTGATATACGTGGACGGAATCTCAAGGAGAAGCCGGGGTGAGGAGAGTGTCCAGGTTGGGAACCTCAGAATTGCATCTCTGCTTTGTGCAGATGACTTGGTTCTGTTAGCTTCATCAGCTCATGACCTTCTGCATACACTGGGGTGGTTTGCACCAAATCAACCAAGACAGAAATCTTACGGATTACAACTTAATTATCAGTTAACAATCTGCTCTAAAAAACATAAGTAATTATGGTATTTTCGTTGAAAATATGTAAGTATAATAATATGTAAATATGACACCCATCCACAGTTTAGAGAGAGAGCTACTTTAAGACCCCCCTGACAAATTTAAATAGCCTTGATACTGGAGGAGGCAGTGTCGGTGTCATCAGCAGCTATTTATCACCATCCCTTCAACCAATCACAAGGTGACACTCATGGCTGTACCACCCGTGCAGTGGCCTCATGATGAACTTTAATTATTGTGAGTGGCCTGGTGGAAAAACATTTTCCTCCAGGTGACAGTGCTGACACATCATTTGTTCTTTCCTCTGACTGCTCTTGCACCAACACTACTTCCTGTGTTTTTGGTGGACTTGAACCAAAATCCACTTCCCATCTCACGGAAATGTCAAGAGGTTACGGGAGTGAGGAGGAGCTGATGGTTTTCTTAGCAGAGAACATATTAAATGCATGTTTACAAGTCTGTCAGCTTTTGCTGTCAGCTCATCAGCGGTTTGTGTAGAAAAAGCTATAACGGGAAACTGCCTGAGTCTGCAGGCAGTACTGTCATTCTGCTGACAGCCTGGAGTCATTAGCTGTTTACTTTCTTCTTCAGTTTTTTAGCTTATTTGCTTTGGTGGATTTGTAACTAGCGCTAAAGGGGAAATGACTTGATAATGGTTTGTGGATGGGCTTGTTCCCAAATAACAAACTGTTATTTGGTACGACAGTGGATGGTTGAAATCAGTTTGCGCGAGTAGGTCGAGAGTACTCCTGGGCAGCTGCACACAAGGACTCTGTGGACATAATGTGCCGTTCTATTCTCAAGGTCTCCCAAGTGTCTTCTTGCAGGGGTTTTCAGTCCACTCCATTTTATGCTCATGTTTTATATTCCTCCACACCTTCAATATTGTGACAAACGTACAGAGCTTGCTTGCTTGCTCCCTTTTCTCTGGCTCTGTGGTTGTGAAAGCAAGCCAACAGCAGATTATTGTTTATGATTTGCACATTCCACTTGTGGTTGTTTTTTTTGTTTTTTTTACTACTGTCACAGATAACAGTATAACACAGAGTCAGGAAAATTCCATGTTTGTGTATAGGGAGCATCACTGCAGTCAAGGTGTGTGTATTATTTTACACACCTGCACAGTCAATCAGGGATAATCACTTGTTTACATTATGGTCTTTTGTTTGTCATTCAGCATTACATAACTTACTCTGTTTGTGATGCATACTATCAATCCAGAGAGAATATGTTTACTCTTTTTGTCCACCGACATCTTGATTTCGTCCATCACGTCTCTGATTTAACTCATGATCATAAATCTCGTATCCAGTGATGATTGAGGTGACTGAGGTCTTTTTGAAGCATTTTTCATCCCCTCCTCACGGTAATATAGATCCGGATTGCTTGAGCTTATCGACTCACTTCCACTGTGTCCCAGTCTCCAACACAACCTGCATATTACTCTAGCTGATAAGTGAAGTTTAAGCTGTCATGCTATGCAAACAGCATAAATAATAAGAGATACTCTGACAGGTAAGTCGACCTCCATGGTCCTTCGAGGACAGGCAAATATACAGAAAGAGTTTCCTGCACTTCCTGTACTTTTTAAAAAACAAGCAGGAAACTTTTGAGATCCACTTTAAATGGGTTGCCGTTATGCTCAATAGAAAAAAAAGGCCTTTAAATCTTCTTTGGTATAGATGAAGATAACAACATTGGTCTATGGAGGTTTGTGAGGATGACTATGATATTCTGATAATTTTCTGTGGTATGGAGCAGTAAGTTCTCTGTAGTCTGAAAAAGCTGGCGGTTTGCTTTGAATCAAAACAAAAAGGGCATTTCAGGGGCCAATCAGCAGGCCATGCAATTAATTTCCATCATTTGAAATACCAGAGAGCAAAGGAAGTAGGACAGTGTGTTCTCCACTGCAGAGACTGCTTCTCCAGCCAGGTATAATGATTGTTCGTCACTGTGGTTTGAGGACTGAATGATTACAGGGCTGTGGAGAGTTTTTGTCCTATTGTCTGAGAGCATAGCACCATGGAATATGACCACAATTCATGGCCAGTATAGTAAATATAGAACAATATTCCTACCCTGCAAGTCAAGTCTTGTCTAGTATACCAGCTAATGTTCAGGTTCGCAGCATGAGAAAAGCTGTAATATGACCAGCTTGAATTTTGATTTGCTACAGCAGATGGCTTAATAGTGGTTAACAACAATAGATTTCGATTGGTGCTTTTATAAAGTGCGAAAAAAAAGAGATAACCCACACTGCAGCTTTGCACACAAATAATACATCATCCTGTCGTGACAGTGATAAACACAAAGAAATGAATTGTTAAGCAAAGAAAAGGAAGGTACACGAGAGAACAGCAATGGCACTGCCAGTGTTTGAATTTGGCTGTTTTTCCCACAGCAGAGATGGACAGCTACGAGCGGAGTAGATGGCAGACTTTAAACAAATCTGCCTGTTTTACTGATGTATCTCTGAATGACAAGTTGGACAGTATGGAGAGGTCTCTCTGTGATGAGTTATTAAGGCCGAGGCAATTCCATTTTCACCACACAAGGAGGGAGCCATCAGCACAGCATGCAGGCCATTACCACTGATGCCAGTGCCTTTGAAGTTAATTACAATCATTATGAATTTGAGTTATCTGTGTAGTTAATGGGTTTGATCTTTCCAGTCAGATGACACTTTTTGACTTGTAGACTCCCTAACCGAGTGATATTTTCTTGAATACTTTATAATGTGTTAATAATTTGTGGCTATTAATGTTATTAATTGTTGGTAAATCATTCATAAAGACTTTATAGATCAGTGACAATCAGTAGTAACAAGAGCCTTTGGGTTGCGAGGTTTTATATCCTCCTCTAGCATAACAAGCTTCTTGCTTTTCTTTCAGCTAGCTCTTTACTTATTCTTGATGGCGTATTAGAAAAAGAAACCCATGACCCTAAATGACTTACTCACAATCTAATAAATTAGCCAGTCTTAAATCATGTTGGAGGTGCATTTTCCAGAGTGGAAAATGTTATAATCCACACTTTTTTACTGTTATTTGAAGGTTTTTCAGCTGAAAAGGTAGCTGATGCAACCTTGTGTCCTCTTTGTCCACTGCCCCCTAACCATATTTCTGTTTTGAATTAAACTATTTCATCATGTTTGATGGCCAGGATCAATGCATTTCCTTTATGAGTAGAGCGGATCTGTCAAGCTGCCATTCGCCCCCTGCTACAGTTAGCTGACTGATGAATTTAGATGCAAGTTCCCTTGAGAGAGACAGTCTCGTCAATGACAGTCCCTTTTTCCTCTTTCCTTTCATCTCTCTCTTTTTTTTACCTCTCTCCCTATGCTTGACCCTCACATTCTTAGAGATAGTGTTGGGTCCTTCTCTGTGGTGGGGAAGACATCTAGCCTGCAGTAATTACATTTCTGTCAAAAGCAAACATCTTAAGTCTTTTTGAAGTGTTCAGTGTTTTGGAAAATGTGAGAATTTGTTAAAAATGGGACCCCCACACCATTATAGACGATTTAAATAACAAGAAGTACATGAACATTGGTTGTTCTGGTGAACTAATTTGCAAGACAAGCACTGATACTCCATCTGCAATGTGTAGGCAAACTTAAATTGAAGTATAGCTATCGTAATTTAAAATCCATTACTGTCTCATTGCTCCTTTTTTGGGGGGGAAATGATAAAAAACAACCCTGTTCCAAAAGATGGGGTCATTTTCTGGCTAAAAGTGAAAACATATTAATATCTGACTGTGCTTTCAGCTTCTTGCAGTGAAGCCTTTATTCGTCAGTGCTCTCTTTTTCAAAGACTGAAGTTGCAGTCGGGAAGCTCCTTGAGGGTCGGATACCGGCCTTTTCAGAGTCGGGCTCATTATTTCTCCACCTGTCTCCTGGAGAGACTGTTACTGTGGAGGGATGCTGAGGGCCCAGCTGGGGGTAAATGACAATTGCTTAAGAAGGTGGGCAGGCGTTCTCCAGCCGTCCTCTTATCAGCTCTGCTGCAAGCTCCACAAATGAAGGGTGTAGGTGATTGGCGGTGGTGGTAGTGGGGGGCAGACATAGCATATCAGGTGCTGTGAGGAGCAGCGATGACTCACTTCCGTAGTGCTCCTTATCTCATGATGTATGCAGGTCGCCAGTATAACATACGTCAACTTCATGGCTGTATCCATGCAGTTTCAAGTGTGAAGGTGTGAAACATTACCAGAGGCTTCATCTATATTCCCGAACAGCCCGCTCATCCTTTGAAAAAAGTCCTAGACCCTTGGCTCTGTTAGCTTTTTGTCATTATGCTGTATTGTAGTCACTGCCATCATGTTGGCTGAGCTCCAGACACAAAGAAAGCCTCAAGGATAAAACTAGACATTGCTGCTGCAGGAGCATTATCATTAAAGATCCGCAATTCTTTCACCCTTTAGACATTGTCCCTCCTTTTATCTGTGGGACACTGTTGATCCATGCGACTTCACAGTGAGGAATACCATTTTCTGATAATATAATCCCTTCTCCGGTCCAGGCCGAGTATCTCTTATATTCATGTCTCTCCCCAGGAGAGCCTGACATGCAGCCCCATAGTGTCTGGGCTGAATGCATCCCTCGTCCTTATCGCTCCCTCCATATTGTGACTCCGGTGCACAGGGAGGACGGAAGGTGTTGCTGCGCTGTCTGATTACAACATGAAGTGTAAGAGGAAGTGAAATTAGTTTAACCTGTAAGTTCAATAATTAGTCACAGACAAAATTGTGTCAGATTTTCCAAGAAATGATGACACTTTGAAATGAGTTAACATTTGCAGGGTGACCCCTAACTTCTCAATGTGACTTCATGTAATCATCAATGTCTAGAGCAGACTGATTTGTTTCACCGTTTCTCTACTGTCAATTTATTTTTGTTTTTTCTTCAGCCGGAGGCGATATTGCTAAAACTGCATGTTTGATCGTTTGACTGCGTTGACAGAGCAGCATTATTTTGTCACTGGGAGAGACTAAGGGATGAGATGACTTTCTCTTGAGGAGCAAAATGTACAATGAAACTAAAATGGAAAGAATTTCAGTCACTTCCTGACTTTGATGGCAAACTGGGTTCCAAATGACGCAGATACACAAATGCAAGTCAGCACTTCAGCAGGATGTAAATGTGATACAGGGAGCCTCAGCCACACAGAAAGGTGGTAACAAAGGGTTATTACAAATATGTCTGAGGTTTTGGAAGTTGCTGCATCAGCACAGACAAGAAATAAAGTGAGTAAATGGTCACAGCTCTTCATCTGTTTCTTTCTCCTCTTACTAGGCGGATGTCAGTGGGTGATGTGGGCTGTTCTCCACAACTCACCATGGATATCAACTGTTGGCTATTCCCCCATCCCAAAACCTCCTGTCCGTCTGGCTCCTGCTCCGTAACGCCTCCCTGTGTCTGAGCTGTGACACCTGGGACTCGAAGCTGTTGACACCATGACGCAGATGGACTACAAATACAGCCTGCTAGGCTCCGCAGTGGACGACTACCGCAAAAGGCCCCTGCTTCTGCAGGTGGATGACACGCCCATGAACCTGTTTGCAGTCCTGGAGGTGAAACGGGAGCCTCCAAGGCGCTGGAGCACCCTGGGCTGCTTCCGCAAGATCCGCCTCTATAGCTTCCTGTTCGGTCTGACCGTCATGTTCTTCATCATGGCTTCGTACATTCTGACAGGAGACAAGAAGGGCCTCCTCCTCACCCCTTCACCCTACCACTTCAGCACTCTGGTCAGCCCGGGACCTTTTGCTTTCAACCTCTCCTCAGTAAAGGACTATGCACATATCAAACTGGCGGTCAAGTCCATCACATCCAAGGTGGAGTTTCGCAGCAGTCGACAGCTCCCAGATCTCAAGGCTCTTGTTAACAGTGAGCCACATGTGAGTATAGCCATAACATTTATCTTATTTCTCTTTAATATTTAAAAAAAAAGAAAAGCTTTTGTTGTCGGGTCGATTGCCGTAAAGAATTCCTCGGTGTTTTGTAGTATAAACATTATCTCTCTATTTTAAATCATAAAACAAACATGGCCCAGCATGATATTGATCTCTTTTAATTGACAATTACAGATGCATCTTGAAGTGTAATTAAATGCTAAGTGAAAAGGTGATTCAAATCAGTATCCATGCAATCTATCTGCAATATATATATATATATATATATATATATATATATAATATGTCTACGCTGTTGGAATTCCCCAGTGGTTGCAGTTTCTAATTTAATTTATAGAGATAAAACTGCTCTGAAAACCTTGTATTACACTTCATGTCACACCAGGTAATTACATACGGCTCTACCGTTTTTTTTTCACAAGGGATTTAAGTCATCCCACAGCCTTCCAACACATTGGCCTGATGGCTTCCGCGTAGTGTCCGTCTCACCTCAAAGCCTGGTTCAATTAATTGTTAATCTTAATGATAATGGCTATTTGCAACATAACTAATTTCTTATTGAACCAGCTAATGAATAGGAGATACCGTGTCTGTGGATGGATCTGGCATTAATTGTCCTTAAAGTAGATGTGTCTTACAGGCAGTGAGTGAGCCATAGTGACATACGGCCTTTGTTGTGTTTGATGACCAAAAAAAACACATCATAGGATACATCTGCTTTTTTATATTGTTTCACTTGAATCCAGTACATTGGATATGAAATGAAATGAAACGATGGAACTATAAGGTTTACGTGTTTACCAGGGGTACGAATCCATACACGGTAAACAGTAAAGGACTCTTTTTCGGGCAGTGCATCAGGACCATGATTCAAGTTTGAGTTTGTTTTTGTTTTGATGGGGCAAGTCAGAAACAAGGAAAAAGTGAAGATGGCTGCATTACAGGTTAGGCAGAGCATAAACAGTGAATCCGAGGGTGTCTGTCAGCTGAGGTCTGTTGGGATGTAGCCTTCAGACAGTCACTGAATGAAAAGGATTTGATACCAAATATTTAAAAGTTTATGTGAACTTGTCTAATCATTTTCTGTCTTCTAAAACAGGGAGGACTGTGTATAAAAAATGACTACAGTTCCCACACTGTTCATCTAATGTGGATGTAAACAACCTCAGATAAGAAGTCTCTGCAGTTCAGAGTCAACACGGCAAAAAAAATGCAATTTCTAAATATTTTCTGGCTGCACTGTATGTGCACTCACAATTTACTGCGTCGGCCCCTCTGGAGACTATATCTTCCTGCACACTTGTCGAGAATATGAAGTTGGATCCCACACAGATGGCGTCTGCCAAAGCAGTAGCCTGCACACAAAAATTTTAAATTCTTTAAACAAACCTCTTGGTTTAATAGATCTGTGAAATGACTGGAATGTATTTATCTTCCATTGTGCAGCCTTAGAAGTGATAATTTCGAGTCTGTAGGCTACAGAAGGCTTTGTTTGCAATGTTTTGGGAAGTGCAGTGACTCAGTAGTTTAATGCGGTTTGCTTTCTTTGCCTTTTCAGATGTTCTCTGTTGTCCCCCGCAAATTCCTGCCTGGTGTCAAGAACCCCTGTTGGTATGAGGAATACACTGGGAATATCACTTCGGACCCATACAGGACAAACTTGTATGCACACTACTCGAGGCGCTTCCGCACAGTGTTTCAGCACTTGAGGAACACTTTCCGAGAACACTTGATTCACCGCGACGGAAAACTGTACCGCATGCGGTGCCTTCCTTATTTCTATATCATTGGTCAACCAAAGTGTGGCACGACGGACCTGTATGACAGACTGAGGCTGCACCCTGATGTAAAGTTCACCACTTTCAAAGAGCCACACTGGTGGACCCGCAAGAGGTTTGGTGAGTAAAGAAAACTACAGCATACTTTGCTGTGGTAGAGGCCTTCAGGCCAGTACACAATAATGAGTGCCTGAGATTATTTAAAGGGTGAAATGTGACTCTCTACAGTATATCGTTCATTGACAGTCGTTTGAAGGGTTCTCAGCCAAAAACGCAGGCCTGTCTGTTTCATAAGCATAATTTAATTTAATAAATAAAGATGAGCGCATTGTGGTAACTAACTAAATTCCATAATTTCTAAACATTTCAGTAGTTAATTGGAGGGACAGTCTATGAGAACTATGTCAAACCAAAAAAATTATTCACATCAAATACACCAAAAATGTTATCGCAATTGTTTCGTTTTTTATGTGAAACCAAGCTGGATGTGAGCCCTGAATGTGATATGAATTAAGTGCCTCTGATGCACGCAGTTCAATCTCCTGATTCAATTAACCGAGAAATTAATATTCAAGACCCACCTTGTGCTGTGCATGAGAATTTCATTAAACTGTTTATTTTCTACCTGACAGTTGTTAGCCCCAAATTTACAGCTCTAATGGTGTATTCAAGTTCTTTATTACCTACGCCTTTTAACATTTTAAAAAGGCATTTGCCTCTCTTTTCCCCTCCTGTGTGCTTTCACACCATCATCAGCCTCTTACCAGTGGAACTTCTCCATCCTGATACATTGATGGTTGAGCTCATGCAGTGACGGTGCTCATTATCAGCAAGGACTATACGCAGAAGGATCTAGACTAAACCTACTACACCATCATCTGTGACATAGATTCGCCTCTGTGGTACAAACCACTTGAAAAGAACACGTGAAGAGTGCAGCGTCTGAAGCCTCCTCATGCATCCTCATTTGAATCTGCACATGTGGGTGCACTGTTTCCTGTTTCGCAAACGTGAATGTTGCACTCGTTCCTTACGACACTTCTCCCCACCATGTGCTCTGCTTCCCTCAGCTCCTGGTTCTTGCTCTATTTTACAGCTTTCTGGCTGCTCACTCTTTGCACCGTGAGTTTTATACTCTAATTTAAAAGGGTAACAGAGCAATCATACATTTATTTAATTAAAAAAAAGAAATAATTTCATTTTATGAGGGAGGTCTTTTACAAATTCTGAAAAGCATATTTCAGGATGTCATTTCTCTTTAGTTTTAGGGAACATTTGCCAATTTAGCTGGTGGAGACTCGTACATTATTAAACAATCGCTGACTTGTTTCAGCTCAGCTTTTTAGAAACTCACAACCTACTGCCACAATCCTGGCTTACACCGTTTGCTGTCCTGGAGTTTGAACTGGTGGAAATTTTTTATATTATTTTCTCAAACAAAGAGATAAAAACTCTCAAACTGTGCGTCAAGAGCATAAGAGGTAGGAGCTGCCTCACAGCAGACATCTGGTCGTATGGCGGTTCTGTCATCTAGATGTGTCGATGCCATCGTGTGTTTCTCTTCACCACGTGCATCTGTGATGTTAAAAGAACCACCACACCGCCACAGATGGGATTAAAATCCACTGTGAGATCTGGGAGTGAGACTGTATCTGGGTGAATTGAAAACCCTCCGTTTTAAATAAAATCTAATCCTTGAATTAGTGGCTTTTCCCTAATGACACTAAAAAAAGCATCTCGAGTCTGTTCTCCCCTTTGATCTTTCAAAATCCAATTCATGTATGATAATTAGTGTCCAGGTTTAGTATAGCTTTTTAAAAAGCTACCATTGTAAATTTGTCTCATGTTTTTGCTCCGCAAAGCAGGCAAATCAACATTCTCAGTACCTACATGCTTTTTGTTGTCTTTGTAACTGAAACAGCCATTAAGACTCATGAATAATGGAGAATCTTCAGCAACCCAAGAGGCAGGCATCAGCAGTGTGAGTCAATGTGTGTGTCGCTAATGTGCGTCTGCATTTGTGAGGAAAAGAGTGGTGGAGAAATAAATGTGAAGAGGAGCAGTTAAAGGCACAGATCTGGCCAAAGTCAGCTGTGATTACAAAATCGAAAGCAGATTAGATCATGACTTTATACTGTGTTGAAAGACGCTTACGTACAGTGAGTGGATAATCTCATAATTCTCCTTTAAGAGCAGAAGCTTGACTATCTCATCAGCGCAGCATGTGGACTTTTAATCGTGATTTCTCACTCTGGATGAGCGCTATTCTTCTGCTCAGCAATGACTGGTGACATTTTGTTTTGCCTGGACCTATCCGTCTAAAAATTATTTAATGATTTTTAATAATTTTACACGGGGTTTTGGCGCAATACTTGTTGAGGGAGCTAGATACAGTATTGGCTGTATTTATTTTGGGTGAAAATTTCTTCCAAATTCTCATCACAAATATCAAAGGAGGCTTAACTGTTGTAGCCAGAGCAATCCTTTTGAAGTTCATCCAGTGGCTGACTATGCCCCTAATCCCTCTAAGACTCAAAAAAAACCCTAACTGGTGGTTTGATCAGTCTGTATGAAATACTTTTTTTTTAAGGTGTTCATTCTGAGTTGATAATTATTTGAACCTCATAAAGCTGCAGGATGTGGATGAGTTGTTTGCCTTAATTTGTCTGCCTTGTCCTTGTGTTTTCTGCAGTCTGTGATGTTGCATAGTAGCTAATGCTGCTGTATCCCAAGGATATAGGTCCCTCTCAGTTACTGTCTCCCCTCACTCCACATTCTTTTATCTTTGCTGCCACGTTCCTTCTCCCTCCCTCTCCATCCCCTCTAGTGTTACACTTAGAGCTATGCTCTGGTAATCAGTGCTTTTCTCTTAAGACATCCTCTGAGAACACTTTGAAATCAAATGGTCTTGTTTTATATGCATTTCATTCCCCTAAAGGCTCCACTCATCCAACACAGTGAAAAGATGATTTGTTGCGATCAGCGCCACATAACTTGCAGGAGCAGTTTGAATCATAATCAGATGTGTCTCCCGTATACAGTGACCCATCAAGGAACACAGATCATTTGAAAGTTGTGTGACGCTTCATTGATGTCAAAAAGCAAAGGGATGAAAAAAAGAAAAGAAAAAAGACACAGAAGCATCAGTACACCTCATACAAGTGCAACCGTTTTGAATCAATGATGCAGGTTGGGCGATGGGGAGCGTTTACCAGGGTTTTCTAATCATGTTTTTCCTGCCAACTAGAGAAAAGTGTTTTACTGCGACACCATCAAAGCATCACTAAAGTAACAGACGCCTGAGCTACCTCATTATCCTCACGCTGCATGGATACTCCAAAGTCCTACACTGAATCTCCACAATTGCCTAGTAAATTGTAACTACATCGCAGACCACAGCAGTTTAGATGGAAAACACGTTTGCTAGTCGTGCATTTAAAGTATTATATTGACACTGGCGCTTAACTGCAAACACTGGAAACTGACAGTGACAGTATTCCCTGCCGAGTTTGGCTTGGATCTGGATTGGAAGTGACCCTGTTTAGTGTGATCATAGAAACACATGGAGAGGAGAGGGCAGGCAGGAATTAAAACATGCTTGATGGACACACACACACACACACACACACACACACACACACACACACACACACACACACACACACACACACACAC
>JBBPCS010000001.1:3350517-3370414 GCA_037974645.1 Hollardia meadi
ACACACACACACACACACACACACACACACACACACACACACACACACACACACACACACACACACACACCTCAGTGCTACAGATTGGTGGTGTAAGAAAACACTGATACATTTTAATATTGCAATATTTTGTAATACTAATTTGATTCTATATTGAAAAATACTGTATTAATTTTAATAGTTTGTATGCAAAGGTTTGTGGCTGTGGTTCATCTCGTGTCGGGTTTAAATGTCAAGTGAGACGAGAAGAATTAAGCGCGTCTAAGCAAGCCTACGAAACAATATATTGAATTGTATTTCCTGTATTGTGATACACATCATATTGGCAGATTCTTGCCAAAACACAGCCCTACAGATTCAGAATACTACTACTTTGTAGCCTCATAAAGAGAAACAAGCTAGCCTGTTCCTACTCTCAACAAAATATAAGATGTGATATCTTGCCCAACATAAGTAAACATGCACTAGAGATGGAATTGTTCCCAAAGAAGTGTATCTATGTACCTCTTGTCTTCCTCCAGGTATCATCCGTCTGAGCGAGGGCTTTCATGATCGATACCCAGTGGAAGACTACCTAGACTTGTTCGATCAGGCTGCTTACCAGATCCAGGGCAACCTCACAGCAAATGCCAGTGGAAGCCCCGGCCAACCTAACATCATCATAGGTAAGCGAGTCAGTTCACATTGGTAAAATCATTCGGAATCATTTGTCATTTGTAAAATTGTGCCTCACCAATGAAGTTTTTGAACCAATTTACTTGTTCCCTGTTAGCATGTTGGCATCAAATCTATGCCCTTTTCTGTCCATATGCTAACCAATGGCCAGTGCAGAGGATAAGCATAAAATCATAAATCACTGGTGTTCAAAATGAGTGAAAGTAAGGCATGTGCGGTCAAAGCCACAGGACTATATAGCGCAAATATTTTGTTGATGCTTTATTTGGATTGTCCATTAATGAGTTACAGACAACACAAGTGACAAAAGGCGTTCATGTCATCATTTGTGGTGTCTTTATAGACTCTGGCATCTCCTGTCTCAAAAAAATGGCAATAGTTTACATCCCAATCTTTAAGGTTTGCTAATATGTTTTAAAAAATTGCAGTGGCTTGCTGTGGTTGCAAGTTATCTGGCTTGTCAGACTACAAAAATGTGACATCTTTTGTTTCCTGGGAGGTGAGGTTAACACAGGTGAAGTGCTTGCTGTTTTGCTGTAATTGGCCCGTAGCTGATGGTGATGCTCCTTTTGGTTGCACTCACATGTTACTCCAGGGATTTACTGTAATGTGCTCCGGTGTAGACGACCAGACTTATTTAAATGGATTGGTATTGGTTAAAACAACAACAACAACAACAACAAAACTACTGTATTTTGTGCATCTCAGCCTGCTTATGTTAATAAGCAACAATAGCCACCAATTACAGCAACGTACAATCATGAGTGTGCTGAGTATTTGTATTGTTCAACAACTCTAACATTTGGCATTTAACAGATAGACTTTTATTCGAATCATATCACTATATTTCATCACAAAAATATTCAACATTGAGGTAAATATAAGGACTTTACATTGAGGTAAATATAAGGGTCCGAAAAATCCGATTGAGACGTGCCTACTCCAGTTTTTTTTTCCAATAAAACACTAACCTTCGACCAGTCTAACCCTGAGCCTTTTAATTCTAGTTTTTTTCATATTAACTCTAGTCTTAAGATAATCTTGATCAAACACGCCATTTCACACGAAACAAGCAAAGCAAAGCACATTGTGAAAATCAGCAAAACTTTGAGTGGCATGCTACGATGGGAAGTTGCTCATCAGCAAATCTCTATTCAAATAAAGAGCCTCTAATCTATGACAGAAAAGAATTACATGTTAGAGGGAAACTAAGAGGAACAACACTGAAATGATGATTACCATCTTGCTAAATGCATCTCCAGGCAGCTTTAGTTGTACAAACATTTCCTGTTTAGCGCAACCTTCCTGTTTTATCAGTGTCACATCATGTCAGAGGACAGCTGTAGCCCTTCTCCCTCTGCTGTATCATATTAGTTATTCTGGTCATGTGATCTGCGTGTGGACTGACAGTACTCTGTGCCCTCGTCAGGTTGCCAATAGCATTTGGCTGGGGATGACCTGACACTTGCCTGGAACGTCACTTGTAATTTCGCCTCCAATATTACAAAGCTGCTATCAACGCAGCAGGTAGCGAGGCTGAAGCACAGGACTGCTCTAAAGCAGCCACTCTCACTCCCACAAGTGACTGTGATTTCTGAGAGGGCCGGTGACTCAGCCCTAAAAAGAGTCTCTTACAGCTTAATAATACTGGACTTGCTTGACTTAGCCACTTCACTGAAGTGCTGTAGAAAGGAATCGTTGTTCTTCTTGTGTCAGGACAGCAATACTATGCCCAGTAGGGTGGAAACTATCTGCATATCCTGCTCCCAGCACCTCTGCTTCCATCTGTTTTTGTCTTTTCCTGTCGTCCAAATGCGATCTCAGAGAACTGCTCAGCTGCAAAGAAAAACTGATTTAGGTTTTCAACAATAGCCTTTTCACAGTGGACTGAGTTGCTGCATTGAGCGCAGCTTAGCATGCCGCCCTGTTTTGTTTCCCTCTTTAAATAAATAATCCTTGTAAGAGCGGGCGAGTGTGCCAAAGCCCCTCTCAGTATTCAAACCATGCCCTGGAAGAGCCCAGCAAGGTGCAGGCCTGTGGCCAGGATCTTGGGTTTCTGACTCTCTTCAACCCCCAGCCAACACCAGAGGCACGCCAGTCTGGCTCAGCCATTTGTTTGCCTTATTACAGCCTCTTCCCGTGGAGCAATGGAAACTGAGACCCTTAAATAAACCCGATCACAGCGTGTATCATTTTAGGCATATAACATTAGCACCCATCCTGTTTAACTCTCACTGTTGTCATCACAGAAAATAGGTGCTTGTTATCATCCGTTTCTCGGAGGAGGGGGAGGTAGATAAGGCCCATGGTGTGTTCCCTCCAAATACATCGCAGCTTCACTTCACAGATAAGATAATGAAGGCACAGACAGCCTAATGAATCCGGGATATCATTTCTCAGCACAGTCTGATAAAGTTTCTGCTCTCAAATTGTTTGAGAAACAAGGTCCTCTGACTCATTATGAACACTAGTACTATCACTGTGTGGATTGAAGTCATTCCACAATTATGCTCACAGCTGGAGATGTAATTACTCTTGCCTTTGTTGTTTGTGCACTTGCTTTAGAATCTTTCAATTTATTGACTTGTTGCATGGCAATTATATGTATTATTATATTTTTTTTAAGGAAACAAATTGGGAAATGTATCTGTTTATATTGATTATTTAATTTTTTTTAACTAAAAATAAGATAAGCAATAAAACTCTGAATATTTTGTAAACACTTTAGGATCATGCAGTTTAACCATTTATTGTTGCTGGTATGGCTCTGTTCTGGGAGGTCCCTGACCTTCCATGTGCCTATGTAGAAAGCCTAAAAGCAGGGAGAGCACACCACTCTGGCCTTCCATGTGCCTGCATGTAAAGGCTAAGGCAAGGAGCTAAGTAGTAAATAACCCCTGGGGTAGAGAACAGAGCAGGCATCATTGACAACAGATTAAGCCAGACACAGCATAAAAAAGGAGGAGCTGGGTTGCAAAGCGGTTTGAAGAGGAAGCAGGAAGAGTAGGCAGTTCAAAGCAGCTTAAACAACGCGCCCTGTATGAGATTTGCCAATTGGATGCATGGAAGGGAATCAGCTGAGCCATCAGCTGATATGAGCTGGCTTTTAAATCAGCTGATTTAGCTGAGATTGTGAACTGAGCTTGACTTCTGTGGCCTGCCTGAACTAAAGCAAATTTGCTTAATATGTGTTTTTCACGCCACATCACTAGATATTTTCTGTACTATCAAGGTCACAGGAGAATCTTGTTCACTGTAAACTAAAATCTCTTGTCGGAAATGTCTTTGTGAAACAGGAAACATAACATTTCAATGCATGACATTCTATTCAGTGGAAAATTGATTTAAACTAGAGCTGCCCGTAACAAATATCTTCATTATCAAAATCTGATGATTATTTTCTTGATTGATATTTTTAGTATATAGTCTATATAGTATAATATCTAGAAAATGTCAAGACGTACAGTATACACATTTTCCCAAAGCCCAAAATAATGTCTTCAAATTGTGTGTTTTGTCTGACCAACAGTCTAAAACTCTGAAAGATATTCAACTTATGGTTATATGATAAAACAGAGAAAAGCAGCACATCCTCAAATTTGAAAAGCTGGAACCATGAAATAGATATTTTACAGTTATATTTTATATATATAATAGCCATTTTTGCTTGAAAAATGACCTAAATGATTATTAAAATATTTGCATATTTGAATTATTTTTTCAAATCAATATATTTATTGACTTTTATTTATTGACTACAGGATAATACACAATTAAAATGCTGAAAATAACATTTTTTTAAAAAGGAAAAAAAATGAAGTAATATTCCCACAATATTCCCACCACCACAAAACTATGAAAATGTGTACATGTGTTTTGTTTTGACTTTGCGTGATTGCAAATTGTGTTGGCGTGTTTTGCAGGAGAAGCCAGTGCGTCCACCATGTGGGATAACAACGCCTGGGTGTATTTCTATGACAACACCACAGAGGGAGAGCCTCCCTTCCTTATCCAGGACTTTGTCCACGCCCTGCAGCCTGATGCTCGCTTCATTGTCATGCTCAGGGACCCAGTGGAAAGGTAGGAGTAGTCTCCGTTTCACTGCCTCCCACTCTGCACTAAAATGGTAGCAACGATGCAGATACAGTTCTGACATGCACACCGCCACCTTGGTGTCTCCATCATACTGTTTACGCTGCAAATACAGACAGATACTTTCCCTGTTTATAGGAAACAGAAGATGTGTTGCCTTTTAGTCTGGCTGTCAAATAAGTGTCATTATGACTCCTTTACCTGAGGTGTGAAGAGTTTACTGCTAAAAGCCTGAGGCATTCTGTTTAAACTGGGGTTACTTTATGCTATAAAAGTAGATTTTTACTTCAGAAAATGTCTGGGCATGCGTAATTGCTTTTGCCCTATTACTGAAACTGAAATGTATTATTGATATTACTCCATCTATATTCATAGTCTTATTAAACTATTCTTCAGTAAAGTACAGAAATGTGTCAAAAAAGTGTCAGAATCTGTTTTTTAATATCCACTATTTCGAATATTGTTCATTTAGTTCCATCGAAATTGATCCCCTGGAAAATAACCAAATCCTGCAATTGTGGGTATGTTAGATTGGTATTATTCACAGTCTCTCCTCTCAGTGTATTCATAAATCCCATTTTCCAAACATCTGCATTGTTGCAATATTTATCTAGTACAAACAGTCCAAACAAAGATGACGATTTGTATTTATTACAGTCAGTAAGTTCTCTTCCCATTAGTCCTTGTGCTTCCCCAGCTGATCTGTTCGACCTTATCCACGCTTTGCAGTTCCTCGTCCGCCTTGCTTGTATTTTGATTTGCTTTTTAAGGATGCCTGCCTCTCTGGCTATATCACTCTTTTCAGTTAGATGATCAGAACAATAAGTTATATTGTCCTTCTCAGGAAGTGTGCAACAAGCAGAAAAGACATGGTTTGTATTAACTAGGAATCACAATTATTTGAGCCAATACTGACTGAGATCAAGATTACTCAAAAACAAGAGCATCACTGCTAAACAGAATACAGCACGATAATCATTAATCAATGATGGATTATTTTGTTTGTTTTCGTAATCGTTGGAAGGTGAAATTCAGAATTACATGGCAGCAAAATTTTGAGGAATTCAAAATTAGGATTAATTGGCTTTTCACAGAAATTCAGTCGATTCCGACATGTTGAAACTGAAAATTTAATGGAAGAAGCACGGATGCCGCTGGACTACAAACAAAATGCAGAATGTTATGACACTTGCTTGGCTGTTAATCTGTGACATTTTACTGCAAGCGCTCATACAATGTGAAGACACACATTTATCCCAATTTTTGTCTTCACTTTCTACTGCTGGAAGCATTTTCTGATCCGCCCAACATTGCAGTCACACCTTGTTTACTATAAACTATAGTGATCAGTCTTTGTGTTGCAGCAGCAAACAGAGCTTTTTGATGCAAGACAAAATATGGGTGAAAATCTGAGTAAACACCTGACAAACAAGGATTGATATGTCCTCTCTTGCAAAAGTGAAATCTCATGTCCAAATTTGTTCACAGACCATCTCCGTTGTCTTGCAGGCTCTACTCCGACTACCTTTACTTTGGTATTGCCAATAAATCTGCAGAGGATTTCCACGAGAAGGTGTCAGAGTCGCTGCAGTTATTCGAGGGGTGCCTTACGGAGTACACAATGCGCTCCTGTGTGTACAACACTACTGTCAACAATGCCATGCCAGTGAGTGTGCCCTCCCCCCCTGCTTTTGTCTCGCGACCCCCGCAGAACATCGGACTCAAGCAACCAGCGTATTAGCTGATGGGAAGAAAGAAACAGGAAGGAGTGAAAAAGACAGATGGAGTGAAATCCACACTTCATTAGCACATGCTAAAGCTTGCAGGATGGACTTTATGAAAGGGATTGGCAGCACTGTTGAACCACCAAGCAGGGCGGGATCTAGAGCCTCTCTTTGTGCTAGAAAACCTTAACTTCCTTCTTACTCACACAACAGACCAAGTCTTAGTGTCAATGCAGGGCCCCAGTCCAACTTTTCCCATATGGCCCAGAGGCAGACTGGCTGACAGGGGGAGGAGGAGACTGGCCCGTCCTCTTTTGGCTCCCCCTCTAGGCTTTCTTATATTCAGAGGTACTCCTCTCCAACTGCCACTGATGAGCTTTATGGTAGCATGCTCACCGCCTGCCACTGGCTTAGTCGTCCACCTACTAATATCTCCTCAGAGTTATTAGACCATGTGAAAAGCATTACAGCTGTCCTTACAGCAGTTCCTCATGTCTGTGGCTTCTTGATACAAGTTTTAAAGCTCAAATTAGTGAGAAGAGGCGAATAAACGCCAGCATGAGAACAGGATTGGCCTTCACTGTTGTTCCAAATTGATTTAACAAAGGAAGAGTTGCTTGTAATAATTTATTGGGAATGGCCTTTCAGTTTTGCTAAAATGGCAAAAGGACACATAATTCCTTTCACAGCAACAAGGTGTTTTGTTTACGCCTACTGTTTGGCAATGAACTGTCACATGGGAATGTAAAAATACATTTATTTTAACATCAATTTGGCAACTTTGAAATGCTCTCACAAGATCTGTTTGTAATGGATTTTGTAATCATTCAATCTATTAAATGTCAGAAAATTGTGAAAAATGCACATCTCAAGTTCCCAGAGCCAAAGCTGAAATCTTTAAGATTGCTTACTTTTTTCGGACAGTTGGAAATCCAACTCCATTTCATTTAAATGTGTGTAAAACAGAGAAAATGCAACACATTCTGACACTGATGGATCTCCATATTGGGTTGAAACCAAACAACAACATCATGTAGGGGTAAAGTGAGTATCTGGTTTAATGACGAGTGAACCAGAGACTCACCCAGAATACTTTCCCTCTTCATTACCTTAAAGAAATTTAACCATGCACACAGTACGGTGTCTCTTGGCTGAGGACATTTCTTGGATAGTGCTCAGTTATCTCTCATTGATTCCTCTGTTTTGTGTCCTCAGGTCAGATTGCAAGTTGGCGTGTACATTGTGTACTTAATGGACTGGCTGACTGTCTTCAGCAGGAAACAGATTCTGGTCCTAAGGCTGGAAGACCATGCCTCTAACAGGAAATACACAATGCACAAAGTCTTTGATTTTCTGAACCTGGGTGAGTGAGCAACACATCCCAACATATGACCTTGTCTGTAGTCATTCCCTCTGGGGACTCTGATCAATACAAAACAGATCACTAAAGACATTTAGGGTGGTGTAATGTTAAATGCCTGTCACTGACTGATTATTAGCAGTAGGGAATAGCTGCGCCAATCTGAAACGGATGGCGATCAAGAAAATTCAATCTCAGCCATTGTCATAATAAAATGGCATGACAACAACATGATTAAAATTTGCACGCCTATACAGAATATACTAGTCCATGAAAAGGTCAACTTGTTAGTCCCAAAGGCTTTTACACTGTGAGATAGAAAGATTTTTATAAATTTAACAAAATGAAAATCAGCTCAGTGAAAAAAAAATAAAAATTTGTTTGCCAAAGTCAAAACATTAACCATCACTGACAGGCTTAAGTGCAGTGACAGTTGAACGTTGTGACTCGCAGTCTACAGCCACGTTATTTCAGCCATGTATGTCTGCATGTAGGGTTAAAAGTATTCAAGGGAGATAATGAGGGTTTTCTGCTACTATCTACCATGTTAACAAAGAGCAATGCATGTAATGAAGTAGAAAATTCTATTGATTTTAAAGTGCTTATGTCGGGTAAAGACCACTAGCTCAGAGAAGAAAATTACATTTCCTTGAGATAGAGTTCTGAACTTCCTAACACCTTCCATGCTTTGACTATCAAAGGTCCCCAACCATTCCTTGGAATATCAAGTGGTAACAGGCCAGTGTTTATGTGAAGTCAAAGAGTCAAACAGAACAGCCAAATACAATTTTGCCATGTAGTCTTGAAGCACCCTTATTTACTTCTGTCTTATCGGTTCATCCTCCAGTTTAATTACCCCAAAGCTGAGACTTAGCTCTTCAAAGAGCTGCCAACATCAGCCAAGGTGCGATTACCTCCCAGAGCGTCAAATCTCCTGCTCATAGCACCGCTGATACATGGTGCCATTTCAGTCTTTCACAGTATTTTGTTCCATGTGTTTAGAGTTGTGGTGAAATCTGAAATGGCCCAGAAAGAAGGGGAAATGTGTGAAAGACGTGTGAAAAATGTGTCCGTGTTTTACAGGGCCTCTGACAAAAGAAATAGAGTCAGAGATCACAAGAAGTCCAGCGTCAAACACCAGGAGGCCGGCTGACAAAAACCTGGGACCTATGCTGCCCATCACCAAGGAGATCCTGCGGGATTTCTACACGCCATTCAACGAGAAACTGGCCAAAGTGCTGCGGAATGACTCCTTCCTCTGGGAGAACAGCTCTAAACTCTGAACAACCCACCTCCCCTTTACTTCAGTAAAGAAAACCACTGATGTTTCAGCCAGCGAGTTTCATCTCTTTCAAGTGCCCATGAGAATCAATGTTTCTTATTTAAATTATTGTTTAAGTTATAAAAGCAGAGATGAATCAAAGATAGAAAATAGCACAACAGAGCGTGGTGATTTTGTGGGGTGTGTGTGTGTGTGTGAATACATGAGAGAAAGAGATGTTGGCAGGTCTTCCTGTTGTTTTTTGTCACCAGATGTACAAAATTAAATAGTGAATTCAAAGATATTAAAGCAGAGTCCTGTGCTGTCTTTTTAAGCTTGGTTTGATTAATTAAAAGATAGTCTGCCTCACAGAAATGAAAAGATGAGATCTACTGCAACAGTTGGTCTTTTTTGTCGGACACAGGTGGAATATATCCAAGTAGATAAATGACCTACATTGTGCCTCGATCATAATTCTAAGTGTCTTGAGTGTTAATTACAATATATATAGTGAGAACAACCTGAATGAAATCATCTGTCATCAGAGCACCAGGGTTTAGCGAAACAACACCGCCATCTACTGGACACCATATGTAGTTGCAATCTTAACACTAATGTTGTTGATAACAATAGTAGCTGACAAAGGCTAAAAAATAAAGATATCCAAATGGGGAAAAAATGCCGTCTTAAATTATTACTGTATCTATGACATTAAGCAAGTTTAAAGGAGATGAAAGGAAATCATCTTTTTTTTTTCCTGACTGAATTTGCGTGACTCATTTAACTGAGAAGCTAATAACTCTAATTGAGTCTTCATCATTATTCCCCCTCCACCTGTTGAAAGGTTGCCACAAATGTGAACCATCACCAATTAGGAATAATTTGCATTAAAATATTTGTGATTAGACTAGAGGCTGTTCAATTCAGCAAATTAATTTAGTAATTGGAACAAAGAGACACAGCTACCCAGGGGTCAAAGATTACACTGAACAAAGTAACAATTACATATTTTTAAATCCTTGTCAAGCACTGATTCTTGACACTGAAATACTGTATGTGTTTATGTTGGAACATACCCTTTCTCTACACCAGAGGGCAGACACTACTTACCATTATACAGTTGCAACTTGGACGTAAGGAAATTAGTAAGTTATAGAAAAAGAAAAAAGAGCATTTCTCTAGCATCAGCAATGGTGACAAAAACAAGGCTACAAAGAGAGAGGGGGGGGAAATCAACCTGTCAGTCATCATGTCTGTCTTTTCTGGCAGCCCTAAGCCTTCCTCCTCAGCCTTGACATCAAGACAAACTGACCCAAATACCACTGGAAAACCTTTCATAATTAAGAGGAAACCTGCGATCGCACAGATTTATTGAACAACACCAGATCCCAGTCACCTTTTACGACTTAACTCTCACTGACAATCTGACAGGAATAAGAAAAGTGACTCCAAATCATTTGCATATTTTGTCTGGAGTTGGATGGTCCAACTGGCTGGCTGAAGAGGTTCTTGCTCCAATGATAGCTTCTATTCAATTTCCTCAGACTTTTCAAGTATTACAAAAGCTCATTTCACCCGTCTGTGCTGCATCAGAATACAGGAAACTGAACAACTGCCACTGATAAAACTAACTTTTTGAAACACAGATTTAGCCTAACTATCACCATTTCACATTTGGATAGAAGGAGTAGTTCAGTCGACCAACTCATGTGGAAATTATTTATTTATAGAAACACGGAGTTGATATTTGGCATCTAGGCACAAGGATATTCTAAGCTCAGCACAGCAGAGTTTATGCGATATGAGCAGCAGAAGCTATGGCAGTAGCAGCATGTCGGTGCAGTTTAAAGCAGAGTTTCCAAAAGAGTCGGGCAGCATAGCAGAGCAGAGGGCAGCTCAGATTATGAGTGAAATATTTTTACTGTATCTTTACTGTTTGAGCACTATCATGTACAGATTGGGCACTGGCCTCAGCCACTGTCAATTGAGATAAATCTAAACCCAGTCATGCAACTCAAATGCTGCAACATGTGACATCTGCAGCCGAAAATAACGTAATCTTAATAGAATCAGAAGACAATCAGCGCACAGAAATGAGCTCTGCTAAATATTATTCAGTGTAGCAGCAGTTTAAACCATACCACAGTAGCTCAGCATATTAAATTATGATATTAAAGCAAGTTAGTCACCTAAACCTTTTGTTGGAGTTCTCCAATTTTAAATGTTTATAAAGTGGGTGGTGAAAATATGGCTGTGACTACTTATCCCTTTGAGTGAAAAATTCTATATACAGAAAATATTATGGAAATGGACTGTGTGCACAACAATGGCTAATACAGAAATACACATTTAAAAAATGAGGCAACAACCAAGCAGGGAAATATAGCACTATAGCTAAAACAATTCAGCCCAAAGCAACAATACACAAACATCCCTATTCATCATCATAAATCAACAGAATGAAAGCATTGCAATATATGTTCCAAACAACAACCAGAACAAGTTCACACAATGAAAGTAAGCTAAATATTTTATAGGCCTACTTAATAGCTTATGTAAAAACATCACATAAATATGGCAGCAGCATAAAAGTAATTGGTAAAATCGGCTGCATTTTTGTCTATTGGATGAAACCATTGACTGTATATAAAGATGGATGACATGAGAGCTCCCTAAAAGTGAAGCCAAAACATCTCGATCGCCCCCTGGTGGTGGGCTGCAGTATAGGTCATAAACCCCTCCTCCTCAATGATATCAGGTGGGACATGGGCCAAACTAAAAACTCTAAGTACATTTTTCCCAAAGATGATTTCTGTCGTTTTAGGTAGTTCTTATCACATTGATGTATGTTCAAGTGTCCATTTTTCTGTTCAGTTTGGTTTTAATTAGTTAGTTAATGCTATAAAAACCGGGCCCGAAACGTCATGATTGACAGCTGAGCCCTGCTCGCGATTGGGCGGGAACTCGATACCGCGGCTCCGCCTCCCGGTCGCTACTACGTAGACTCTGGCTCCGAACGACGTCACCAGCGCAAGATGGCAGCGCCCGTATCCTGGATATTTTGGCTTCACTTTTGTACAATGGGAAGAAGTGGAGAGGCGTTGTCCATCTTTATTAATGTCAATGGCTGAAACGCAGCATTAATTAGCAGCTAGGACACAACAAACAACAAGCTAAAATATGTTCCGAGAGACAATAATACAACAGCTCACAGTGTTGGTAGCAGCCTCAGTTACTAATGTGGCTAACAAAGCACAAAAACTAAAACTAAAGAGAGCCAAGACATCCACAAATATATTTGTGTTAGCATTAGCAGCATCAACTCACCCTGTTGAAGTGAAGAAGCGATGGCCAGTGTTGTGTCGGGCATCTCAGCGACAGTACATCCTTTGGGATTAGAGTTAGCATGGTCCCAACCAGGGCAGAAAAAATCTCCAGGTTCCAAGTGGAGTTTTGAGCAGAGGGCTAGTTTAGTGGCTGATTTCCTTTCTTAAACCTGAAGAGACCTACAGTGTATTTTGACCGTTAGCAGGTTAGCTTGCTTATAAAATGTTATGCGAGTGCAGTTAGCAAAAAGAGCTGTACAACAGACGACCAAAGAAGTGTCAGAGCACTGACAATTAATCAGAAGTACCAAAACTGAAACTTGCAAGTGTGCATTAATGTTACTGTGGACTCTCATCTTGTTTAATAATTTTCTATTGGTTTAACCTGTTTCACCGCAGCCATTTTGGCAGGAAATAGGGTAAACACAGGTGTTCCCAATGATACTAATTAAGGTTCTGTTCCATTTAGGTCAAATAGAGTAAAGGTGCTTGCTCTTTGTGCATGTTGGCTCACTGGAAAGGCTCTGCCACACTAAATGGAACAGAACTTAATTACACCTGTGTACACCTGTGCAATTTCATGTCGATATGGCTGCCGTGAAAAAGGTCTATTATCTGGATCATGTGAACACCTCACTGTTGATGCCACTATATAGGTGTGGCTACACACCTGTTGTTGTTTTTTTGGAGCCCTGATGAAGACCTAGTGATTGAAACATTTTGGCTTTTTAAATAATTTAGCCACTATACTAAAGGGTTTTCAGTATTTTTCCTTCCTTGTGTGACACATGATCTTATATTTGGATTACTTAGCCTACTTTTCTTTGTAGTTTCCTTTCCTACATATTTTTTCTGTCTACAATGCATGACATAGAGCAACCGGTCACCTTTTTTCTTTGGATTTGGGCTTTGTTGTGGGAGCAAACTCCTATTGTTATGATGCAAAATGGTACCCAAGTTCCCTTAATTGACTTTCTTCTGCACAAAGTGTCACTCTGCCCATTGTGCTCAGACCCTGATGAAAATGTATTCATAATAAGGGATCCTACATATTTGTACCTCAAAAAAAAAAAAGAAAAGAAAAAAAACATTAACAGTGATTTATATATATATATATATTTTCCCCCAACACCTTACCATAAGTCTTTAGTCAATCCCACATGTATCTTCTTTGATACCCACTAGTGCATGAAATGTGGTTTGTCCATGGCACAAAATAGCCCCCAACAAATGCACTTATTTACACCTGCTTGAGTAATAATTATTAAAAAAGAAAAAGAAAATACAGTACCCAGCTGTTTTCGGGAACTGTACCTTTGTCTTAAATGAAACTTTATATTTGTAACCTGTTTTTATATATTTACATCCTCAGGAGAAACCAGTGGGAAACAGACATTGCTGGGAAGTTAAAAAAATGACTGGAAACTTTAGGATTTGTTGACAAAATTAGGGGGGAGGGTCACAGAATTTCACTATAGATATAACATTTTGTCACTTCAGCAACAAAACCAACATTTTGAGGTGCTGCTGGGTAAAAACCCTAATTAAAAAGGAGTTATTGATCCAATGATATGAAGTGCTGTAAGCCACTGTCACCTACTTTCTCATTAAGAGGAGCTGGCTCTATCATCCTTGTTGCTCTATGGATCCTCCCTGCTTGAAAGAAGATTCCAGGGGCATGATGATGGAGTCCCTGAACCTACATGGAGGCAGGGCATTTCAGGTCACATTTATGGGATGCACAACAGGATGCTGGACTTGGCTGGGAGAAACTTTGTCCCCAGGTCCATTTCTCCTCTGTCAGTTTGGATAAACTTTGAAGCAGGGCTTAAGCAGAGAGGCCTTTCTCTACAGCATCTTTCCCACCACTTTTCACTCCTCATCAAGTCTCTCTTAACTCCTCTGCTCCTCCTTCTCGTCTCACTTTAGCCCTTTGTCAGATTAAACTTTAATGAAATTCCACTGTGGTGTGGGACCTCTTAGTGTGAAGGATGTTTGATACTGGCCTCTTAAGTTATGTCCCCAAGTTTAAGACCATCAGCCATTACAGTCAGGGTGGAAAATGCTGTCAAGATCGCCAACAAAGTGCCGATCACTACATCTCCTCCTCTCTCATGATCCTTTCAAACTAGCTGAGTGAAAATGAAAAGCTCTCTTTTGAATCCCAGTTCTGTGCCTGAATGCTGTCAATGATTAATGGAACATTTCTTGAGATAACAAGAAAGAAAGATCTGGATACAAAAACCCCCCCCAAAAAACAAGTTTATGCAACAAACATTTGTTATCCATCATGCTGATTGAGTGCTTTGATAGCCTGCCAGTTATATTTGAAGAGGCTGTGTGTGAGGCCCAGTCATGCCCACTGATGATGAGTGAGCGAAGAATGCAGGAAACAAAGCAGATCTTTATGAAAACTGTTATCTCCATTGGGGGAGATTTGTTAGAGAAAATGACAAATGGAGTGATTCTTCTCTTATATTACACACAGTAATCCAAAAGTAAGCAGAGGATATTAAACGGAAGAGCCCTGCAAGTCCTGCTCAGTTCTCTCTCCTAACATTTGTGGGATATTAAGGGTACAGCCCAAAACATCTGTTTGTGATATACAGTGCTATGCAGTTTTATCTCTTCTGGACACATATTGTAGGAGCAAAAATAGTCCCTGGCAGGGCTGGTGATTACGGATTTTACTGCTTATTTCTTCACACAGTCTACTAAGCTAAGCTAAGATGCTATCGTGATGTTCCATGCTCTTGTAAAGATTGCTGCTCAGGCACTTTAAACATTTATCAAAAAATGTTTAAAGAGCCTCCAAAGTCAAGGGAAGCCAACATATTTAGGAATGTCTTAAAGCTAAATTATTATTTGTCTATTATTATTAGCCTTGGCATGTCTCCATGCATCTTCATTTATCAATACAGCTATTTTATCAAACAACTCCCTTCACAATGGAGAATGTTCCTAACCAGATGTTTCTTCTGGGCCTCTTGTGCCCTTGCAGTTGTGTCATTGTTCAACAAGGTTCAATGGATCTAGGGTTGTTGCTCTGCATTAGCTCTCATCTCAGACTCCGGCCAAGCATTTCCCAACAGGGACAGTACAGAATTCTAATCTGTGCCTGGGTGGACCATTGCCTTGCAGCAGCTAAACTGTCAGGTCAGTCCTTCAGGATTGTCCTTCAGGGTGCCCGTAGAACGTGCAACACAGCTTTATAGTAAATATTCTGAACACAGCTGCATTATTAAATCCTTGGTGTATTAAATAAATCCTTGGTGTTTTAGAGATAGATAACCTTTCCATTTTGTCATCGTGTGTGTCAACACAGAGGTTATGATTCAAATTAATGTTTCCATCAGGATTCTCTTGCTATTCAAACTTTCACTGTAGATGCAAACATCTGGCCTGTTTTGGTGACATCCAGCTGGAACCTGTCCCAGCTGCAGTGAATGTGGACAAAGACTTAGAAATACAGGCGTTCAGGAAGGGAGCATTTTCAGGGAGGAAACTGAGGGCGGCTGTGTTGAAATGCATCAGGATCCAGGCCACCGAGCAATAAAACTGACATTGTTACCGAGCAGCTTGAGGTCTAAGTGTGTGATGAATAGATAAAGAGCTTTTTCATCGCCCAAAGACTTCCAAAGGGGAGACATTCTCAGCAACCGTTGCAAACCACTAACAGCAATAAATTGTCCAAAATTGTAGGATTGTGACAAATGTAAAAGTTTCTGCAGGGGCCATTAAATACTGACAGTAGAAAGTAGAAAACCACAAAAGTAGGTTGTAGCCAGTGTAAAAGACAGATGTCCAAATAACTTTTTGTCTCTGTTGGCCTGAATGAACAGCTTACTGTGCTCTTTGGCAAGTTATCATTCACATACAAGTGAAAACAGTTGCATTTAGTAAGCATCAAGCAAAAGTATATTTTTACAAATTTTTTATTTTTTTGAGATCTTTACACATAAAACCTGCATTTACAGGCTGTGAACACAACAGTTACATATTGTAATGCATTGTTACCTGTCGGATGGCGAACCATCAGATATGTAGCAACGTTAGCTTTCATTTGGAGTTGTGTTTCTGGCCTCCAGGGGAACGCAGGCCCAATATTCACTCTACTCCATTTCATTTAAAGTCAAATATCTTCTCCCTCAATATCACACAGTTATTAACTGGCTGAAGGGTTAGGGTGTCAGGTGTCTTTAGTAGAAATGGTTCCAGAATTTTAATTGAACAAAATATCAGATTTGACACTGCATTGATTCTGTATTACAAAACCAGAAGAAAGAAAGAAAAAACCCATCTTACCAAGCAGGATCAGTTTGTACAATGGCTACAAAAACAAACTCCAATGAACCTGCTTCAAATTATATAAAAGAGAGAACATTTTTATTTGTGATCTTCACCTTTGTTTGCAAATCATCTGAAATCTGCTTGAGCTTTAGACAACATGAAAGAAATATCACCTCCTGATTGTTATGCAGTGTGATCCTGCAACTGTAATCAATTTACAGCACTGACTATATTGACTATAATCATAAAAATGGCTTGCGTCTTTCACTTGACTTGGAAAACAGGTTGGGATTATTGCTGAGTTCCAAGAAGGATACCAGGAAAACATAAGCTGACACAGACCTCAAGACTCAAAGCGTACTGCTCTGCATGTGTGCCGATCTAGCTTTCGAATTGACCATCGCCCCATTTCACACCGTTTCCATGGACACAGGAGAAACATTGCAAAGATCCAACAACATCCTTTTATCCTTTTCTCTTATCAGAAAAGCTAAGTTTGGAAGTGTACAGAACCAGAACTGTGCTGAAATAAACATATTTTGTAATGTCTTTAAAAATCTAATATATATATATATATATATAAATAATATATATATATAAATATATAAATGATATATATAAAATCTAATATTGAAAGTAAAGTGGTCTTCAAGTAAAAATCTACAAAAAACAGAGCAACTGGGTCTAATGTGCTCATTCCTTGTCTAAAATTCACACAATGACAGCAATGGCATTCTTGTGGGGAGATTCAGTACACGTTTGTGGCTTGCAGTTTTGGTTTCCCTGCCTCTCGGACGAGTTGAGATCCATCTATAATGAAAAGGACACGCTTTAAAGCAGTAAATCGAGGTTGTAAATTTTGGATCCATAAATGTGACGTATCATATAATGGAGGTGTAAATAAATAAATAATAATAAGACAATGCAGTTGTGTCCCCGTCAAACAGGGGCGTACCTGTTTGTCCTCATTTAACTGTTAGCATCAGAATTCATTAGTAGTATTGGCCACAAGCCAGTTTGACACTCTGAAGGTTGTATTTAATGGGTGATCACAAAATGTGTGTGCATGCATGCATTTTTTGTCTCGGTGTGTACGGAATATGTGAGATGAAAAAAAGCAAAGAACTCCAGGTTTTAAAGACACTCCACATCCATTAATTCATGCTATATGTTTAAAAAGCAGTTGAGTCAGTGTGTGATATTGCATGTCTCCCTTTGAATCCCATTTGTTACCAACTACAAGCCATTTGTCAGGGGAAAAAAAGTAGTATTTCCTACTGAACAGTACAATACCATTATACGGTCTCTCGTAATATTATCTCAAGCCAGTGCCTTTTTTCATCAATTACAAGTTGCCAAAGCAGCAGCAGGGTGGTATTTTACACTGAGCCTCTAACCTGTCACTCTGGGCACTGATGTCCAATTAATGAGAATTCGGCAGGGAACCCCCCCACCCCCACCTTAAGAGATTATGGAGAGAAGCAGGAGCCATCACTCTCCCACCTTGGGTGTTCTTCACTGAGAAAGACAGCTATTGTCACAACATCCCCGCCTCAGGCCGCTCTGCACCACAGCATGATAAGCAACCGTTTGATCTGCCTGTTTCAGACCACAGCAGGTATTTTAATGGGGACATTCAGGCCCTTTTAGACAGCAAGTTTAGGAAATCATATGACAGAATGTACGTGCTGTAGTTTAGAAGTCAGCATTTATTAAAGCATGATATGAAATCCCACAGACCTTGTTTTAAGCAGTTCTATGTTGGAGCAATTCTCTTTCGACCGTATGCCCGCAGAGAAAGAAGCATGCAGCTACTCATGGTCAAGAGGCCTGTGCTCGTGACAGAGGGGGATGTAAACATTAATGTCCTCCTGTGTTGAGCTGTAATGTTAGCTAGCTTAGTTAGCTAAGTTACCTAGCCCCTCGATCGTCAGTGAGTAGATGCCTACTTACTGTATACTGTAACTCACAATAAGGTCTGTGGATTATTTTGAATAAATAGGTCATGATTTCTGGAAAGAAAAATTGCTGTTGAGGTTTTTTTTTTTAAATCTAGTTTTTGGCACCATGAGCACCAAAAAAGTCCCATCTAGTTCCATAATATTCCAAACATCTCTGCGGCTGATATTTCCAAATCTCAGCACACCAATCTAATCTAGATGATTAAAAAGCACTACAGGTAAGAGTAAATATATATATATATATATATATATCTTTTGATTTTGTGGTGAAATGTCCCTTTAGGTCACAACAAAATTGCAAACAAAGCCAAATCTATCACATTACCATCTTTAAATGGTGGTGAACAGACATACTTGTGTAGCGGGGCTGGTTTACAAATCCTTAAAGTAATCACTCCTGTAATGTAGAGCCTCTCTCTCCGGAGGCATCAGTGCAGTCACACATTCAGAGCAACATGACCCTCTGAGAGTAACGGTTGTTTTAAGGTGTGCAGACCTGTTTCCTCCCTCCTCTTTCCTCCCTGGCACACCAGGATGGGTGCGGTCTGGGATGAGCAGTGGGGGAACAATGAATTCATGCCTATACCTGGCGAAAGACTGTGTCAGCCAGCCAAACATGGAGCCTTCCAGCCTCTAGCGGTCCACCCACTCCAGATCCGGTTCTTCTGTGATTAGCCTGCAGCATCAGCCTTCTTTAGCCGCCATTCAGAAGCTCTCTCATTCTCAGGTGTAAAGTCGTCCATACAACCTTTCTGGGCGTTTCTGTATGCAATGTCTATCCACATCAGTTATGTGTAGTGAACCGGTGCTTTTAAATTGGGGAGCATCCAGGTGGGGCACCAGGCTTGTAAAGTGATTATTATCTTTGCCTTAGTTTGTCTTGCCTCAGGTTGATGAAATGTCACAAGCAATACTTACAAGTTGTGCGTGTCCATGAAATCCCACGTCTTCTTATGACTGAATCAATTAAGGCCAAGGCTAGGCATTTCTTTGCTTAGCTGTAACTCTCAAATGTTTCTTAAATGCAAGAGATTACACATTGGGACCCCTTATTTCTCAATTTAACATAAAGATAAATCTTTGAGGCTGACAAAATATGGTTTTAATCATGAGTGTGTCAGTTTGACTAGTTGTGTGTGTGTGTGTGTGTGTGTGTGGGTGTGTGTGTGTGTGTGTGTGTGTGTGTGTGTGTGTGTGTGTGGGTGTGT
>JBBPCS010000001.1:3370514-3383843 GCA_037974645.1 Hollardia meadi
GTGTGTGTGTGTGTGTGTGTGTGTGTGTGTGTGTGTGTGTGTGTGTGTGTGTGTGTGTGTGTGTGTGTGACAGAGGGAAGGGGAGAGGAAGAACCTCATGAGGAACAGACAGCACTGATGTGATGAGCTGTGACACACGAGGCATCGCTCCATCCCTGTGTTTGAACATGCCCGCGAGCTCCACGGAGTTTCGTCTGTTAAATTTCAGCCGCGTGTTAATGTGTAAATTGCTGCAGAGTCCAAACAGGTCTTGGCTGAAAACAAGAACAGCCCCAGCAAATGAGGCAGCCTGAAGAGAAGCAACAAGTTAATTATCTTTCCCCGTAAAGGGACATCATGCGGCGTTAGCTGACACTGAACGCAACGTAAGTAACTAACTCTGAACACCCAGTGTGATTTACTGCTACTGCTGGTTTGGCATATTTTGTGCCAGTTTTTTTTTTTTTTTTTTCAAACACACCCGTACATGGATCAGGAAACTTGCCTTTGCCTCTCCTTTGAATGCACAGATTTGCAAAGTGCTGTTTGAGCACCCTAGTTGATATCTGATTTTCTCTGGTTAAAGCTGCGCCTGTCCCACAAAGAGTGGGAGGAGATGGTGGTAAAAGCAGATCCCGAATGAGTCAATTTCCCAGAGAGATTTCAATCCCTATTTCCCTTCTACCCACACCAGTAAAATGACTCTGCATTGTGTCAGCAGCCTGGTGTCAGCAGCCTGGACTGGTTTGAATCTGAAAGACAAAAAGCCAGGAGAGAACTGTGCCATCTGTCTCCCTGCCTCTTCCCTCTCCTCTCCTTCATCTCCTGCTCTCTCTGTTTCACCCTCCCTCACTGCATTTTTCCGAGGCTGAGGCGTCCATGGACCCTCTGGCTCCGCTGCTTTCGTCAGTGACTTGGAGCTCTCTGAGAACTTTGTGAACTCTCCGTGCTGGAGTGGAAAGGGAGAGGAAGGGGAGCAGTTGATGGGACGCAGCCCGGCAGCAGCAGCAGGCTCCTCTGGAGACGGCATCGGGACTCTCAGCCGGAGATAATCCCCCGGGTCATGACAAGACAGCGCCTCAGCCTCCTAACCCCCCTGGCACTGCTGGGACTCCTTTTGGGGCTTGCAGACCTCAGCCATGGCTCTGCCGATGAGGATGAGGATTATTACATGCAGGAGCTGCTGACAAAAGATCAGTACAACCAGGTCCAAATGCTGGAGAATCCTCTGGCCTCGATACCTGACATGCATGAGCACCCCAGCCAAAACCCTGCCAAGAAAGTGACCAAGGGAAAGGCAGAGAGCAGCAGGCAGGTGGATGAAACCACAGCTGATACAAAATCAGGTAAAAGAACTCTTACACACAACTTGAGAAAGTGTTTTCAGTCTCAAGCTCTCCTGTGAATACAGTAGTAAAACTTTATTCTTGATCTAAATTCATTCATTCATTCATTCATTCATTCACAAAATCATCTGATCCGTGTCATGGGGAATCAATCAGCAATGATTTTAAGAAAAAAACTGAAGGCAGAGGTTTGTGTGACTGCAACATCTAAGCTAAATATCTAAAGTTGTGCAAAAACTTTAACTTAATGAGTCGGTACTGCCACTAGATGACAGTGTATAGCCGATCATTTAATTTAAAAAAAAAGTTTTAATAGATTTTTTTTCAATAAAATAAACATGACACTATTGTATGTTTAGAAAAAGAAAGGATATGCTCTGGAAATAAACAGTAAAAAAAAAGTTGGAAGCTGGTTGCTGGATTACTTTTTTGAGTTCACATGCACCACAGCTGAATTCAATTCACATGGTGATGGATGTGCAGAGAAAAACAACAATAAGCTCCACAGGTAGTTGTCCTCCTCATTCCTTCGTACGCATAGATCAGAGCCATGTTTTTTTCTGCACAACAGCAGGATTGAAATCCTCACACACGGCAGAGGTCAGGACTGCATTACATGTAGGAGCCAGAGCATGTGAAATCCACATTTTCCCAAAAGCTGTGAGACGCGACAGTGCTGTCTGGTTCTTACCGCCCACAGCTCTCTGCATGGGACTCTCAGCACATGCAGTGGCAGGTTTGTAGGTATGTTTGAGACCCTGCCAAGTGATTGGAGGACAGTAATGTAGGCGTGAGGGCTCCAGTTTGTTGGTGGCAGATAAATTAGAGCAGCTGTGTTGACAGTGACCTGATGTTTCTGGCATCTGGCTTCACATGTTCTGCAGGGATACCTGCTGCAGGTGGGACTAGAGGGAAAAATAAGTGTAGCATGCAAAAGACACACACAGTTGCTTGTTTTATCTCCATAACAAGGACTTTTAAGTAAAATTAGTCAGTTTGTGGTAGAAGAAAAAAGTGGAAACTAAGCTAAATAGGTTAATTGAATTATTCTACTTGCAGGACAGGAAAAGAGGTTCGAGAACTTTAACACCTTGCAGCATATTATGTAGTCAACTGATCTGAAAGCATGAAATGGTGGGTACATTGGTCCAATTCTTGTAGCATGGTGCTGAGATTTTATATTTTTAGCAGCACTTAGCATTTGATTGGTACATGCTAAAGCACCAATAATTTAAAACTCTTGATATTTGAGTGCATTTTACAGCTGAAATGTTTTCCTAAAGCTGAATTTCGGACCTTTACAGGCAATCTTTATTGTGTTATTACTGCTTTAGACAACCTGACAAAGTAAGTATGAGGACTGTCTGCACTTCGCTAATGTCTAAATGATCATATCTCAGAGCCTTCCCTATCCGTCACGCTGAACCTCATATGCAGTTCGGAGCACTGTTGAGGATTTATTTGTGATGAGGATAAAGACTTTCAGATGTGAGAAGGATTGCTGTGATGTGGGGGCTACCCTGACCTTATACTGTCAAACAAAAAGCCCACGCCTCTCCGCCATCTTCAGCTGTTGCAATGTGACTTCCTGCCCCCATCCTGACTCTTGTACAGGGCATTTCTATGACTGATTCAAACCTTGAGGCGGTTATCTCATACACTCATCACTGAATAAAAGAAACGAGAGTGCAAATTGAAAAAGCAGCATTGTCTTAGTGTGAGTGGGAGAAATACTGTAATTAAATGTTAGGAGCACAAGAGTTGAAACTTTGTCAGATGTTCAGACCCCAATATCCATATGTGTATTGCTTTTTCCTGCCTATAACATAGATGAAATGAAATGGAAAAAAAAGAGAAAAAGTCTTATTTCTGTTCCTGTATTAATGTTATTTTCGTCCTCAGTGAAAACAGCCAACAAAAAGTCTGAGAAGAACAAGAAGAGCACCCCGACAACCCCAAACAGCATCTCAGAAGGAGAGGGACAACACAACTCGGTGAAAGAGGGTGAGTGAACAATCAATGTCACTCTCGCTTGTTATGGGAAATTCATGATCTCATAAAAAAAAATTGTCTTCCCTCGAGTTTGCAGGGATCATTTCTCCGCTTTCATGGGAGCTGCTACGATGAGAAGAAAAAGTAACAAAACTCTCTCAGAGATGATAAATATTTTGGAAAAGGGAAGAGTTTTCAGAAAGCTGTATTTTCCCTGAGAGGAAACGTCTGGCAATTTAAAAATGATGCTCTCAGAAGTGGAGTCGAGCCACAGAGGCAATGATGTCCTCTTTGCCTATGAAGCATTGTGCTTGGTTTCCATGGATCACAGCATATTTGCTAAACTGAAGCCAGGATGCCCCAAGTAGCCTCCCTGTCATGTCGATGACAGATTCAACTTGATCGACTGAAAGCGTGATTTGGGGCAAAGCACATATGCTTTGACCTCAGACTTTCCACAGCTCTGAACGCGCTGATATTGGCCTTATTAGACTTATTTGCACAGTGTCAGATATTTCTAGCATTGAGGGAAGCTGCAGTTAATAATGCTGGGAGGTTAAGAGTACTGTGAATTTATGTGTTTATGTTGAGGCTATTGAGAGGAACCAGCCGAGACAGGGAGAAAGGTTGCCATTTGTAATTTGGCGCTTGGGAATGGGAGCAGAGAGTTTTTTTTTTCTTGCATGTTGGAAAATGGGAGCTCCATGCCGAGACGCCTGGCACAAACACACCCACACAGTCAAAATCTGGAAGGCTCCAGCTCCCAAAATCATGATTTCACGGCTGAAATTGTGACTCATACCAATCTGTTTTCCAAATTTGTTTCAGCGTCTCCTGGTAGCAACTGATTTTTCGGTCACACCTTGGACTGCTTTTATTATACACTTTTTATATATCAAGAGCATCAATCAGCTTTGCTTTCAAATTTTTACTCAGCCATTGTCGGATCTGCAGTAGAACCTCAGCACTTGCCACATCCACACATCCCAAAACAATAGGGAATTCATTAAAACAATCACACTTTGATTCAGCAGATGTTTCAACAGCCCATTCACTGTTCCCATTAGACGCAACAGAGAAGATGTTTCCGCTCAGTTATCACAGTTTATACCATGTGGACGGTCAAGCTGCAGCCTGGCTGCGATAAAATGCTTTTGAGTCTTTGAAAGTTTGGGCTGTAATAATTCTATCATGGGCTGATATGAATAAACCGATAAAACACCCTGTTGCTCGATTAAAGGTGAAATATACAGCATTTACCGCCACTAGATAAAGCACCAGCGTCTCAGAGCAGAACAAATGTGCACGTTGTTCACTTAGAAAACAAAGAAAGTGGCATCTGAACACACACTGCTCACGTAACTCAGATCAAGCTTTGCTATTTTAGTGGCTGTAACATGAGGAAGTTTCTAGTTTTAAAAAACAAACGCAGGGAGGGCTGGGAGGGACTCATATGCACTACATGTGCTACTTTTCCACTATTTTGTAGAATGTCAAAGATAAACATTTCAATGGTTTTTATTACAAAATAAGGCAAGAGGTAGGCTAAACACACGGTACCTCACCAAGAGACCTGACGTGTCCTGCTGGTGGTCTTAAATGTTAGGAACTGAAAAGATGGATGCCTATTCATGCGAATGAAAGTTGTTTACTGGGCGCATACGTTTTTCGGACTAGAAATCAAATGTGCTGCTATCCTTTAGTTGCCATTTGTGGCTACGTGGTCTCGCTTTGATATTTGAAGTTTAGAGATCCGTTTAGTTTGTTACCACAGTGCTCCTCAAAATATTTCTCCAAGAATTTACTGTCAATTAAAAGCAAACATAAAAGTAAATAACCATTATAATACAAGCACTTCAACAGTGTACCACCTGATATGAAATAAGAACTTGTGACCTGGCCTCACTAAACTTTGATGCCAGAATTAGTTTAGGGCCTCAGCATTGACATGACAAGTGGCCTAGACAGCATCATACGAGGCCTTGACTGTCTGTTTTTGTCATATTTACAACACAGTATTGTTGAAGCCAGATGCTGTGTTTCTGTGTGGGTCCTCTCGCGAAAGATTGCATGCAGCTGGGGATAATGATTTAGGGCTTTGCAACATGGCAGGCACCCATCTATTTTTTCCTCCTGCTAACCTTGATCCTTCAGGCTGCCTCGAGGGCGGTTCATGGAAGTTGTCCTTAATATTTTGTGATCGCTCCTTTCAGAAAGCCTGTGGCCTTACAGTATGTGTCCGATTCCAAGAGGATTTTAAATATAGGGTCACAAGTAGATGAACACGTGTGTTTTATTGCTGTATAGAGTTACTGTGAATACTACACTAACTGGTCTTAGCAGTGGTTCCACCTCTGGCTTGTTAAACAACTTTTACGCTTCAGTTTTACAGCAGAAATTAATTTGGTCTCAAGTTGTTTGCTTTTTGCACCAAACGTAAATTTTCTGGTGCACGTGGGGATTTCGGATGCTGAGCTTCTTTGTCTCTGGCTTCTCTGAAAGCCCTGGTGCGCGTGATTGACGGTCTTCAGTGTTGCACACATACCATGCTGCTGGAACAGTTATGTAATGCAATGCAAGCCTTCTCTATGGGTTAACTGCAGAACTATACGTCCAACTTCAAATGCTGTACAAGCAAAAATCCAGAGTCACAGCAAGAATGAATGCAGTCCTGGCTGTATGACGACATGTTCAACATATGCTTCGTGCACAAACATACCGATGCCCATTTGGGAAATTCTTTATCTGAAATTCCATCGCTGTGATCCGGGGAAGTCTTTGGGTCGTGATCTGACCCAAAGAGCCATTAGGGATTTCACACGTCAACCTTGATTTGCTGGGTGATATCCATTGTAGTGTAAAGGATGAGCCAATCTCACACACCATTTCAGTTTCTACAAAGACAAGCATTTGTTCCCTCCAGCAGCAAATGGGAACATTTTTAAGTGATGTGCAGCTGTCTTTAAAAGACTGTGTTTTTCTGCATGCCCGCTGAACCTTGGCAGCAGTTGGTGTTAACTGGCGTGCACAAGAGTTGGTTACAAGATTATTGTGATGATCAGCAATATGAGAATGAACCTTTTCATAATTCAAAGTTGGTATTTCTAAATCAAGATCCTGTGGATTCATATACAGCACATCTGAAAAACAAAATCAAAATCTTTATCATCTTTGAACAGCTCACAAAACGCCTTTCTGACATAGAAAGACCTTCTTTTGATCAAATGATATTGTTTTATTAATACCTTTAAACCTTCTTGACAGGTTTTCAGCTGTAGCTGCTGCATTGTCCCATTTCTCTCCTTTTCATTATATCATTTCAGCAATTTAATCATGTATTCAGGGTGCAGTCTGATGGCTGTGATAGGTGTGCATTGCAAAATTACAAAGTGTGTTCATATTATACTGCCATTAATCGACCATGAAGATTGAACTCATTCATGCAGGCTCACCTTTTGTAGTTTGATCTTGTTTGACACACGTGAAGTTTTTTTTTGTCTCCAGTCAAGATTAAAGTGTGTGAACAAACAAACTAATTTTGCTGCAAATTAGACTTGCTTGATGAAAGAGTTTACATCTTGAGTTTTTCTCTATGTGTTGACTACATTAGAATATCTGCATAGAGCACCTATTATTAGATATTGTCGGTAACAAACAGAGTGCAGCTGCTGTCTTGTTTGCTTCACACATTTGAGGTCACTGTGCAAAGTCTAAATTGCCCATTATTGTTGAGTCTAGCTATTAACGAATGCATGGTACCTAACTCAGGAGCTATATGTGCAGAAAGCAATGCTTCTGGAGCAATACATAACATTGCCATCACAGGCCAATTTATCATTCTTGTTACCTAGAATGCCCTCCCATGGGACTGGAGACACTGAAGATTGATGATTTCCAGCTTCATGCTTCAACAACGAAACGCTACGGCCTTGGCGCACACAGAGGTCGCCTAAATATTCAGGTAAGACAGGAACCTGAAGTGTTGGCTTAGCTTGGGTACGCTTATTAGAAATGTTGAGGCTTACATCATACCCTTGGACGCTTTAATGTTTTGTGGAGTCACCCACAAATAATGATGAAGAGATAGTATCTTTTAATTTCAGGATCTGTTTCATATTTAAGCCTCCATGGAAAGCTTTTGCGTCAGTTAAATGTGGATGACATTATGATTCTGTTTCAGCTCACAGCATATTTTAATACTCTAAAGCTAACTCCACAAAGAAAGTAATGGTGTTGCCATCCAACCAAGGGCACATCCCCAAAACCAATAAAAGGATTGGACAAGAGGTATTTCCTGTTAGTGCAAGCTGTTCTATGAGGGTATTAACCTACATACAGTCTGCAGTAAGACTCATCTCCTGTGGGCTACACTAGTCCAAATGCAACTGCACAATTAATGAAACACACATGATCTTAAGTCACTCAAGGCGGCAAGGCATTATGTTTCAGGAAATCAACAAAACAAAGGACTTGTTGTTTGGTTTGTGTGTGCCTGTCAGGGATCAGAGAGAGACAGAGATAATGTCCATTCTGGAGAATAATTATCAGGAGAAAGACATAGAAAGCAGATGTCGCCTGTTGAATTGGCCCTGTGGCCAGTGAACTTGGTTTATTTCCACTTTGTAGGTGCTGCAGTTTACATCCCAGACACCAACAGATCGGTGATGATGTGATATTAGGAGATGCATACTGGGAAAGTAGCGAAAAGGCACATACCCTCGACATTTGTAATAATAATTGTATTGGAAGTGTTTTGTTAAAAACAAACAAACTGTAAATACCTTTTCCTGCAGCAGAAAATATACAATCAGTTATGGGATACATGTGCCGGTGGGTCATGAAAGGTTGAGAGGCCTGCACCTGGACTCTCACCAAAACATGATCACTTATCCTGTGGCCAAATCTTCTCCGTTAACTGTCAGACAAACAGGACATAAAACATTTTTGCCGAGTGCTGGTCTTTCCCCATTGGCTGTTGTGCTTTCAAAATTGATTAGGGCCAACTGTGTAGCCAACACAAGCTATCAAATTTGCAGTGTTTCTTTACTTTGCTATTATTGTAAAGGTTTTACTTCACATGATTAACATAAAGCAAGGTGTGCTCATACTGACGGGCATATACAGTATTCCCTATGTTTTGTGGAAACTAAATAATAGCATGCTGAATTCACTGTGCTAGCTCAATCTGTTAGTCCGCTACTGACAAGCCACAGAAACCTCAAAGTATAAAATAAATATACAAAATAAAGCACATATACAATATATATCCTGCGATTTTTACTATTTTAGACCTTTAAATTATTCCTAGAAGGAACAGGAACACCTAGGTGAAGCAATTTACTAAACTTTATACTAACTTTGACATTTGAAAGATCTGTTTGTTGGCTCCTCTACATCATTCTCTGAATAGACCCACAGAAACCTTTATGTGTAAACGTGAAGGAATATAATTCCAGTTAAGCTGCATCCTTCCAGAAATCCAGTTTTTCTCCAATGACTCTTCATATCTTCAATTTCCACTAGATATTGTATATAGAGTCATTTTTAGTAAACGTTTCTTGGAAAGCACCACTGAACACCAAACACATTTAAAACATGCAAATGTATTATTAAATACTACACAATGATGTTGAATTTTAACAAATACTAATAACTCTGTACACACAGACAGCGGAGGCTGACGACGTGTTAGCGAGATGTATCAACACCTCCTCACAGAGATGATGTGAAGTGAATGCAGTGTGTGTCGTCCCTCTAAAAGGTCGCAAAATGGACGCGATGCACAAAAATTGCAGTTTTTCATTACAGCCGTCTTATTTTAAAGCACTCAGGAGCAGTTTCTTCTTTCCACCGAAGAATTCAGAAGATTTAATGTTTTGGTGGTGAGCCGAGCGAAAAAAGTGAAAGAATCCAGGAAGGTTTCACAGCTCTCTAAACTGTCAGCATTTAAAAATACGTCTCCACATGGACATCTGGAATAAAAAAAAATTTGTTTCTGGCCTGCAGGCTGGCCTTTATGAAGATGACCTCTATGATGGGGCCTGGTGCGCTGGGAGAGATGACCCACTGCAGTGGTTCGAGGTGGATGCCAGGAGGCTGACAAAGTTCACAGGGGTCATCACACAAGGCAGGAGCTCCCTCTGGTCGTGAGTAGAAACCCCGCAGACATGCATGGAGAGCTGCAGATGGTGGGGGATGAGGATTTTCTTGTCCAAGCTAATTTGAAAGGATAATTATGGGGGATGGGGCTTTTGTTCTGATGATATCCGATGTCTGTTTTAGGGTTGTTTTAAACCATTAGTGGACATTCTTTAAATTGATCCAGCACATTTAAAACAGATCTTTTTGAGCTATGTCAGATTTTTTTTTTTTTGGTTTGTTTGTTGTGCAAAAGTTGTCATGACACACTGCATTATATAATACTTTTCACTTTGTTTCAGACCTGTAGTTGTATAGAAAAGGGATAAAAGAAAAGAAAGACAAACTATGAGAGAAATCACCAAAGTCAGTAGGATTCATCCTCTGGCGGCCATGAATGTCTGTACAAAAAGCTCTGTCGCTAGCATGGCTAATGAAAACCCAAACACAGATGGCCACAAAATCTAAATAAATATGCCACGAATCTCAAAATAACTAACAGGAAGTAGACAAATAGTTGCTTCACAGTTCTTGGTTTTTCTAAACCCAATCGGAAAATTTGACTTTACAAATATAAACAAAACAAGTTTTTCAATGTCGTCCACATAGTACTGAACCTTCACTGGTGTTTCCCCTTTTCACAAGTCTTTTCTGATCCCCTTACTGTTGGATTAAGGATTTATGAGTCTGATTCATTGGAGTGCGGCCTCATTCTTTCATCTCTCTTTAAAGGTCACTACATTATAAAAAAAACAGTGGAGAGGAAAATATTTACTGCACTGTGAGCTTGTTCATCACACTCAGATGACGGGGAAAAAGAGGGATCTAACAAGTAGAGAGTATTCTTTACACATTCTAATACTTTAATTATATCTACAGAAAGTGTTTACAGTGTTAGTAATCCGGCTGTGTGCTCCCAATAGTGTCAATTACAGTGCCATCAGGTCATCTTTGGTACTTAACTTCCAAATACAAAGGGTATAATTTCACCTCCAGCCATCAGCTCATCAGTATACTATCCTGCCGGGTGTTCTTTGAGTATGACGACATTTTTAAACATAAAAAACGCCTTCACATCCCCTTCACTTGTGCCGGAGTGCAGCTTACAACTAGCTCAACAAGCTTATTTGGTGTTGTAGCAGTGGCTGTTTCAATGGTGAGCTGTGATGCTAACTTATCAGTATGATGATGAAGTTAAGAAGTTATTGACAGTGTTTGCTTTTTTCATAAACAACTACCAAACCAAATGATTCTTACAGTGCAAGTCTGGAATCTTTTCACCTAAATATGCAAAATTACAATACAATTTGGAATAATTAGCTTGTTACACAACATTAAGCCCATGTCATGAAAAACTGGACTATCTATAATATAATTGACCAAATTAGTATCCACTGTCATGATGATGGCCGCAATGTTTGCGATGCAGTGTTGTAAAAAGCACCCAAAAGTCATAGTAAGTCATTGAGTGAAGATAGAAATGACTTTGGTAAAAGTCACCCATAAGGATACTTGACTTATTAAATGTACTTCAAAAGTAATTTTCTGGCAATAAATATACTTATGTATTAAAAGTTCAAGTAAAAGTAAATTATAGCCATACATATATTTACTTGTACATGTACACTGTATACAAGGGTTCAACTGATGTTTTTTTTTAAACCCGATTGCTGATAAAATAGATGAATGTGAAAATGCTGATGCTATGATATCATATTGTTCGCTAGTTGACTATCATGATGATTATAACAGCAACATGACCCTCTAATCCCAGAGTTGTGTGGGGAGGCTAATAAGCACCATTATGTAAATAGCTGCAGATGATTAGACTGCGGGAGAAGAAAGCCTATTGTTTTCCTTTAGATCTGGCAGTCCTTTGTCCTACGTTATATCATAAACCTAGACCGATATTTAGAGGTGCGAGGTGATCACAAGCAGCAGAAGTCAATCTTAAAAATGTGACACATTCCCACATCTGGTCTACCCAGATGGTTAAAAGACAAAATATGAGAGTCAGAGCACTTCCCTGTTGCTGAAATATGTTTTCGGTAGAAAACAAAAAACTGGGCCTATATTACATTGATGCTATATTATATATTGTGTGACACTTGTACATACCCACAGAAAACATGTACTGTACTTATTTTATTCCATGAGCTCTTGAGAAATCCTCTCCGAGCTCAGAGGATTATGTGTAGTCGTGTTTTATTATGGAGAACAGTGCCTGTAGTCATGGCACTTCACCTTGAATTATTCAGCCCACACTATTCAACAAGACTGGATTCTCCATTATGCTAGACTTTAAGACTGACTTTAAGCTCTTATTGTGTCGGGGAACAAAACAGGAAACTCATCCTCACTGTTTGAACTTTAAAAAAAAAAACTTTATGTAGGGGTTGTTAATCCAATAATAAGAACTTTAGAGTTGCCAGGTTGAGGAGTATAAAGAGAAAAAAAACCCTCACTTACATTTACTCACTGCATAATTGATGGCTTTATAAGACCGGACTATGTTATTCGAGTTCCTCAAATTATAAAAATTAAAATAAGCCTTTAGGATGACAATTACATGTCAGTAAGTCATTAATAAAATGCTCCTTATAATGCTTCCATTTAATCAGCTGATGTAAATAATCTTAATGGTGTGAGGCCAGAAATCATTTGATTCAAAGGTTCAATATTTAAAATCAATCAATTAGACTTTTAGAATTAGACTTTGCATTACATGCTTGACCGTCAAACTAATAAGACTAATTATATATTAGAAAGATAGACAATTAAAAATGGCAGGGTAATGCACACAGCACAGCAAAAATAAAAATATATAGATATAAGATTAAAATGCTTAAAAATAAAAACGATTAAAGAAAACCAGACTAGAAGGGTCGGTTTTAATTTACATGTAAAGATAAACACTCTTCTCATTAATGCTCTCCTTCTGATTAATGAAAAAACAAGCTAAGCTAGACAAAAGAAGAAGATGCACAACAAACAAGTTTCTCACAACCTGGTAACTCAAGTGTTGTTTTATTTCTTTCTAATGTATAAAGCATTAATAAATGATTTATTAAGCAATATGAAGAAATAAAATGATAATCTGAAGGGAAAAGTTGTATTTTCATTTAACCATGGTCCTTTATTCACCAAGAAAACCAACAACTCCCTACTGTGCGCTGTAATAATATTTGACAACTTTTGCCCTTTGTACTTCTTAATTGGAGAGGGTGGCACAGACTTCTGGAAACTGCTGTGTATAGTTGGAGAGCATGGGGAGATTCTTTATAAGACTTTGTTTGTAATTTTCCTTCAAGGTCCAGAGGAAACTAAGGGCACAGAAGACACTGATGCCTGAGACAGAATATCTCCACAATTAGCTCAGCAGTGCATGTAACTGTCTGTGGTGCCAGATCGGGGGTTTCTGTCTGTAACAGCGCTTTAATTAGCAGAAGTGGGAATTCTTTCCAGGCTGGACCAGCTCGGCACTGATGTCTTTATCCAGAAGCATGAAGGTCACTGCTAGCCTACATACTGTACACACTGCTATTTCTGGCATGATGGGACATTAAGTCATCAGTCTTTTTCCAACAGACATAAAAAATGCTGTATTATATTGATGTTTTACCTCTCTGTGCTTTACCTCAGCGATAAGGACAATGTCAGTGTGTATGAGGGGTTTAGCTTCTAACTACAACTTCATGTACTTTACATACGTGTTGACAAGACTGTCACGGCCTGTGCCAGAAACACTAGGAACTGAGGGGTTTGGACCCAAATGCAGAGACCGCAGGCTAAACAGCTTGAATTAACAGATTTATTCAACATAAAGTGACTCACCAGTATTTGGCAGGTGAGGGTCAAAAACACTAACAGTCAT
>JBBPCS010000001.1:3383943-3459960 GCA_037974645.1 Hollardia meadi
AGAAGGGAAAAGGAACACAGACAGGAAAAGTAAAGAGGGACAAGACACACAAGGAAAGTACTTTTCAAAATAAAACATGAAACAAGAAACTGAGACTATAACAAGAATTAAACACAGAAATAAACCAGAATTCAACACAAGGAAACAATCAACCAAAACCATGACAAAGACAAGCGATGATGTACTTCAACCCCATCATCTCTGCAGAATTTGATGTAAAATGTTGGTTTGTCAGATGTGAATACTTGCTGAGATAAAGGAATAGTTAGACTTTTTGGGAAATACCAGCCCGTTCTCATGCCCAGCTCGTCAGATACCGGCGTTTTGTCACGGCCCTTCGCATCCCATCCAGATGCACAAGGTACACAACCCTTTGGTGTCAGGTAAAGACACTCAAGGGATTAATGTACCAGCAATGTAAAGCCGTCCGTGTCAGTATCAGAGAACTTGAACAGATGACGTAGTGCAACGTACTTTGCAAAGCGTGAAAGCGCCAAGAGGGGTAGAGGTCGGGATTGAGTGGAGGGTCACACACACGACTCTCACCCAGGAGACCAGATTTCGCGTCCCGTTTGAAACCAAGCGTCACCAGTCATTTCCTGAACCATGTGGTTTTTGTGCCTAAACTTAACCAAACGTCACCGATGTTTTGGACCTAATCTTAACCAAAGTAACGTAGACCTTGTGTGTCAGGATAAGACGCGAGGGGCGTGAGCATTTGCACGTTGGCTAGAGACGCTAAAGCGAAGGCTTAGTGTGTCGACCATGGATGCAGAAGGGCCCGTTGTGCGTCAGGGAAGGCTTAGTGCATTGGCCAGCGATGCCAAAGGGCATGGATAAGGGTCTGGATAAGACACAAAGGGCGCATGACAAAACGTAGGTATGTGACAAACTGGGATGAGAACGGGTTGGAAATACACTACACTAACAACCGTATTTGCTTTCTTGACAACAGACAGATGAGACTGAGAGGTGCTGGCAGGCATATTTCCGAAATTTAGACAGAGCCAGGCCAGCCGTTTCCCCCTGCTTCCAGTCTTTAAGCTAAGCTAAGCTAACGACTGCTGGCGAGTTTCATATTTCGTAAAAGAAATGTGCAAGCGGTGTCAATCTTCTAATTTACTCCCAGCAAGAGAGCAAGTATGTCAAGGGAATGAACGCATTTAAGTCAAACAAAACAGAAATACAGTCAATCAGGAATAAAAATTCAACCCATCATCTGCATAATAAACCTCACATTTGCTCACATCGCAAAACTTTAAGGAATCAAAGGCCACGAGTGACACATATGAATTCTTTCAACTCCTCTCCCATTTTGCTATTTTTGAATAGACTTTTCACTGACATCTGGATGCGTGCTGAACGACTCCCTCACAATCACTTCAGTGCTTCATTTGCATTAAATTAAGCCTGAGAGGATATTTATTTCCTTCCTCTCATCCCCTGTTCTTCTTGTGTTGCTTACAGGGGTGATTGGGTGACCTCGTACAAGGTCATGGTGAGCAATGACAGTCACACCTGGATTACACTAAAGAACGGCTCAAAAGACATGGTGAGTAACAATCGTGACATTTAAACCGCAGCATTCCTGACATATACATACAAAGTAGGCAATTATTATCGCAGTGTACAGCTTTTGAGCTCAAGCATCATAATGCGTTCCCTGTGTAAACTAGCTTTATATAGTGTCTTGTTTTGTGTGTCGTGGAAACATGAATTCTTTCTTGAGAGCAATTACAGAGGAAGATTTAGATCTCTGTTTATTTCCAAGCTTAATGAGCTGAGAGGCAGCAGTAAATACTGATGATCCTCAAGCAGATGGGAACCTTATCCTGGCTCATTGTCAGAGTTGTGTCTCTTTTCTACTCGGGCACTTCGTGTAATTGAATAGACAGAAACCAAATACAAGAGTAACCTGACAACAAACTGCAGCAGCAACTGATCACTGGTGCATTCAGCTGTAGAATAATAACAACATTAATAATCCTTTCATCAATGAACTTGCAGGTCAGATTAAGACAATATTTTTGAGGAAAATCATATCCTCATTGCTCCCTTCTGTGGTTCACGTCCCAGCTAATGAAATTTTGGTGTAACTGTACACTCCCTTGGCTGGTGATGTCATCCATGTGGGAGATAATGCCCCTACAGTAATTTGGTCTCCGCTACAAGCTTCCCGCTCACCCACTCGCCCACCTTTTATATGCCAAACGGCACTGTTTGCCTTTCAAAATGCCAAAAGGTGCAGGGCAGAAGTGCTGTGGGTGTTAAAATTCACGATAAGTTCTCCTTGGAATTAATGACATTCTACAGGCGCCTGAATGTGAGTTTGTGTAAGGGTTATGTGGACCAAGACATGGCAACAAATGTCTATCATCTCTTTTCATTTTCCTGTGCATGTTCTAACTGAATTTATATTTTCAAAAACTTCTTTAACATTAAGTGCATGTTCTGTCCTAAATATATATTGTATATAAGGTGATTGTGTAATTTTATTATATTTTCCTTTTAACATCAAGTCAGGGACAATGGACGACAATTGGCATTCTAGGCTACATTTACAGCTGTTAATCAAAACGCATTGTCCATAAATGAATGAATGTTTCACCATCTGGTGCATGTGTTTGCCTCAGTAGATCTTCAGTGGCAACAGAGAAAAGGAAATTCCGGTCCGGAACATCTTCCCAGTGCCAGTGGTCGCCCGATACATTCGAGTCAACCCTCGCTCTTGGTTTAGCAATGGCAATATCTGTATGAGAGTGGAGATCCTTGGCTGTCCTATGCCAGGTGACGGGTTTGTATGGACAAAGAAGACACATGAATAATTCCTGCCACTATATCGGAATGATGCAGGCCCTTGTTCAGACATTAGCCCCATGTGCATTTGAACGAGTGCCAAACATTGACATAAATAAAGGTTGATGATGCCTCTTCAATTCCTCCCAAAAAATGAAGCTAACATAGTCCAGACACAAGTGCTGCCATCTTGTGCTGGTGACATCATGTGGAGATGTGGTGGTGGAGCTGCGGTGTCGAGTTCCCGCCCATACGCCTGTCTGCTAATCGCGAGCAGGGCTCAGCTGTCAATCATGACGCTTTTTATAGCATCAAATAACCAATTAAAACCAAACTTATCAGAAAAATGAACACACATCAACATACATCCACATGATAAGAACGACCTAAAATGACAGAAACTAATGGTGCCAACACAGAGAGCTCTGGCAAAGGAAACGTCACCCTGGCGGACTGTAACACGAAAAACGAGTTCTTTTCCAACAAGTTCTTTGAATTACACTACAAAATACAGTATTCACACCTTCTTAACAACACAAATATGCGTTTTCTGGTCTGATGTTACTATCGTCAGGATGGCATTGTAGTTTAAAAAATAAAATAGAGGTTTTACTTTTGCTCACATTGCAAAACTTTGTGCCTCTATTAATATCTGAATATTTTTTGATTTTTTGATTCCCAACAGATCCGAATAATTATTACCGCAGACGCAATGAAGTCATAACAACAGACAAACTGGACTTCAGACACCACAGCTACAAAGAAATGAGGCAGGTGAGTCACAGCTTATTATTCTTGTTCAGCAAACACACCAGAGCATGGAGCATTGAAACATCTTTGACTGTGAGCTAACACCAGACAAGATGTGTCCTTTGCGAGAACAAAGTCTGCAACTGTGACAAATGAACTGAGTGCTGCCAGCCACATGAAAATGCATAAAGCATCTCCTGGGTTGTGCCATTACTTATTCATATAGTTGTCATGAACAGTAGCCTGTTTGTACCGAGAAGGAAGACAGCTGTATTTGTCACTGCTTACGCTGCGACTGAGTGGATGTGAAGGTACAAGTGCTGTGAATCATAATCGCCTGTAATGTAGCAGCTCCCCTGTGCCAAACAGTCGACTACAGGTGTCCTTAACTGCTGTTATGACCTACAATGAGAAGAGCAATTAATGCCCCGAACGTATGGCTCATTGTTAATCAGCTGCTCTTTTTCTTTCTTTCTTTTTCTGCGACAGCCTGAAAGCTACAGCAGAAATATCAGAGTGAATTAAATTGACTTTTCTTTCTCTCCGCACTTTTGAGGCTAATGTGTGTCACGCAGGGTTTCCAACCTCAATAGGCTTTCGCAAAAGAAGGAAGCACTATTTTTAAAACTCAGCTTCTAAAGCCTTTTCACTCTTGACATTTCTTTTCTCCGTGCAGGTACCTGGTACCGTATCTTCCCCTCATCTGCACCAGTTTAAATAGCGCTGTGACAGAGCCTCAAGTGGAAATAGCCTTGTGGCTTCTCAAATAAAGTACATGCGCCACGAGAGGATTGAAAAAAGATATCTCTTACATTGCTTAAGCACTGTCCTTTTCTTTGATCACAACCGGTTGTAATGTAGTAGTCCTGAGAATACCGATATTGTCAGCGACATAACTATAAGCAAATTAAAACACAGTCGGTCCCATTCAGTTTTATTATGTTCTATAAGGAAAAATAAACACTCAAAGTAGCAGGCAGTGTGTATAATAAGACTCTACCTATGCTATCGATCGTGAGACCAAGAATTTCACGGCCAACAAGGATTCCTTTGTTTTACGAACAAAACCAGACGCTTGTTTAATGATTTTCTTGGTTAGAAAATATCAAGATTGCAACCCAGAGTTAATTAAAACCCACTCCTGACTGGTTAATGACATCAATGCCCTTTTCCTGCTTCTTCTTTGTGTCTCCAATCATGCCCATATGGGTAAACAATAGTTGTTCCTATTTTTATCAGCTCCTTTACAAGCCTGTCATCACAATTACCTTGACTGATTTTCACACTGCCATCTCCGCAGCCACCTCACTGGCTGGAATGTTGTTAGATTAGGTCTGTTATACAGCACTGGTGATCCTGTTGTTTTTAAGATTTCCAATAACCTGAAGATTACTTTGTGGTAGTTTGAACCCACAAGTACCCAGCAGGTAAGTATCAATACCACGATGCAAAAATACATAGAGCCCCTGGAAACATGTATCTATCTAGCTGCAAGGTGTACATACAGTAACGCAGCAGTTTTAAAAGAACAAACAAACGAACAAACAAAAAAAATCCCACAACCATGATTGGTGCACAGAGATGTGAAGTTAGTCCTGCCCACTTCAAACCAAAGCACAGACAAAATAAAAAATGCGTAAAATCCAGTGTGAAATAAAAAAAATTGTTTAAATTATGGCAGAACATTTTTAATGCCGGAGACAACTGGTCACAGTCAGAAGCTGAGAAAATAGATTTCCAGCTCCTTTAAAAGAGTAATATGTATGTACGAATTTTAGATTATTATATAGACGTCATCTGGATGGCAGCATATGTTGTTCCAAAACCTGTATGTACCTTTCAGCATTAATGGTGCCGTCACAGATGTGCAAGTTACCCATGCCATGGGCACTAACACACCCCCATACCATCACAGATGCTGGCTTTTGAACTTTGCACTGGTAACAAGCTGGATGGTCCTTGGACTCGTCAGACCAAAGGACACTTTTCCACTTTGTGTCAGTCCATCTCAGATGAGCTCGGGCCCAGAGAAATCGGCAGCGTTTCTGGATGTTGTTGATATATGGCTTGCACTTCGCATGCTGGAGCCTTAACTTGCATTTGTAGATGCAGCGACACACTGTTTTTACTGACAATGGTTTTCCAAAGTGTCCCTGAGCCCATGTAGTAATATCCTTCATAGAATCATGTTGGTTTTTAATGCAGTGAGGGATCGAAGGTCACGAGCATTCAATACTGGTTTTCGCCCTTGCCCCTTACGTGCACAGATTTCTCCAGCATCTCTGAATCTTCTGATGATATTATGGGCTGTAGATGGTGAAATTCCCAAATTCCTTGCAGTTGCACATTGAGAAACTGTTGGACTATTTGCCCAGGCAGTTTTTCACGAAGTGGTGACCCTCTCCCCATCCTTGCTTTTGAGGATGCCCCTTTCATACTCAATCATGATACTATCACCTGTTACCAATGAACCTCTTCACCTGTGGAATGTTCCAATCACGTGTTTTTGAGCATTCCACAACTTTCCCAGTCTTTTGTTGCCCCTGTCCCAACTTGTTTAAAATGTGTTGCTGGCATAAAATTCATATATTTACAAAAATCGATGAAGATGATTAAATATAACCTTAAATATATGGTCTTTGTACTATTTTCATTTGAACTGAATGTCAAAAAGGATGAGGAAATTATCACATTCTGTTATTTGGAGTTGATGCTTCATTATTTACGGTCCACAGCTTATGAAGGTGGTTAATGAAATGTGCCCCAACATCACCCGGATCTATAACATAGGAAAGAGTCACAGTGGCCTCAAGCTGTATGCCATAGAGATTTCTGACAACCCAGGAGAGCATGAAGTTGGTGAGTATACATGAGACAATAGTGTGTTTTAATGCAACAGCATGTGATTGCTCAGTTTAATGTACAACAATAAAGGGCACTGTGTTACACAGAGTGTTTTTCTCAGTATGGCTGTACACTTAGTTGCAGTGATCACTGAGTTGTTGTTGATAAGTGATTTTATCTGTCTTCTCCTCATCCGTCCTTCTGTATGAACCTGTTGAACAGGTGAACCGGAGTTTCGCTACACCGCAGGTTCCCATGGTAACGAGGTGCTGGGACGAGAGCTGCTCCTCCTACTGATGCAGTTCATGTGTCTGGAGTATCTGTCTGGCAACCAGCGGATACGGCACCTGGTGGAAGAGACCAGAATCCATCTATTGCCATCTGTCAACCCCGATGGGTACGAGAAAGCCTTTGAAGTGGTAGGTCTGCTACACAGCCATAAGTGACCTAGATCACATGCTGGCCTCTGGTGAAAGCACCACCATATCTGCTTGGGAGGCCCTCTTCTGATAAGAGCAACATGTGGTGCAGGTGCATGCGAGAAAATTGGTTTGAAAGATCTGGTGCAATATATAAAATGAACAATGCATGTGCTGTATGGGTGAAAATAAGTTTGCATGAGCTGCCTATACAGCTGAAAAATCCAACACATGTTGTTGGGTATGGTCTTAAATCAGCCAAAGGCTGGACAGATAAAAGGCGCAATACTAATATAACACCAATAGATAAAGAGAAATGAGGGAGGTCAAAAGAAAGCCCTTGGCTTCAGTGACATCATGTCATTTGGTGACCCGATGTGTGAGTGTGCTGTACATACTGTAGCGCTCTGTTCTACATAAGCTGCTAATTTCTGTGTCAGCCTGTACTTGAATTTGCATGTACAGGCACGGCTAAAGTGATGAACCTGAGTCCTGTAAGAGGGCGGCAGACAGGACAGTTTTTTCAGCTCAAATAATCACATTGTATCATGGCCTCTGCAGTTTTATTAAGCTATAGGCTAACGTAAGAAGGTCACTAATAATGCTCCACTCAGAAACTCAGATATCCAAGTCAAATTCAACTTTGTTCATTTTGTGTTCATTTGTTGTGACTACTAATAACTTCTATTTTCTCATAATTTTCTTGCCAATTTGTTTCTGTTCCTTTTACCCAGGGTTCAGAGCTCAGCGGCTGGTCTCTGGGCCGATGGAGCAATAGTGGAATAGACATTCACCATAACTTCCCTGATCTCAACTCCATACTGTGGGAAGCGGAGGCCAAGAAGTGGACCCCTCGCAAAATGTTCAACCACCATGTGCCCATCCCAGAGTGGTACCAGTCCAAAAATGCCTCAGTGAGTCTGATTAACTGTTAATTTGAAACTCATTTCATGTGTAAATTTCAACATCCCTACATGCCAAAGCATTCAGTTTTCAGATAAGGCCTTACATCCACAAATGCCACATTTGTGCCCTAAATCTCCAGGCTGCAACCTTTGAGAGATTTAAGCCCTACAATTTCAATCTCAGGATTTTGTGCTCTTTAAAGTTAACAGCTTTTGTTGTTTACTTCACATATAGGTGACAAAATATGACTCTGCGTCCTTGTTCTGCACCTCCTCCAGTTTAACAAACAAATCCGACACAGTGTAGACCATCGTTCTCTTGTAAAGGGTAAAACAGCCACGTGGGCATGTCACCGTGGTCTAATTTGGGAGATGTGGAAGCGTTTGCTATTTGTTACCAAGAAGCTGTGAGCTAAAATACACCCAGCGATCTATTTAAAGCTTGTCCTCATGAGTGTTTTGACGTAACTGAGAACCACGAGTGAGTCACACGGAGCCTCCAGAATAGCTGCTGCAGCTACAGAGCTGGGATCCCCATCTGTACTCAGGAGGCTGTGAAAGCTGTCCTCGCTCACCTCACCAGTGCTACGAGATAGGAGGACTGGTTTAATTGTATGAGCCTGCAGGGCAATTTGATCACTGTCCTGACTGTAACATGTAAATACAAGCCACCGGATGCTCGCTGCCTATGGATGAAACTTTGTTCTCTTTTCAGAATAAATATTAGTGGAATTAGTTTACAGCACGGGAGCGTGTGGACAGCCTTTTTGATAGCTGTATCACTCCCTCTTCAGAGCACATAGCGGTGAACTTGTTTTCTGCAAGTGGAAGTTAATTTAGCAACCGCAGTGCTGAGACGATTGCACAAATGACATTATCCTCGCCTCTCTGGTGTCCCTGCTGTAGGTTGCTGTGGAGACACGGGCTCTGATAGCATGGATGGAGAAGATGCCCTTTGTGCTGGGCGGTAACCTCCAGGGAGGGGAGCTGGTGGTGACCTTCCCGTATGACAAAACTCGCTCCCAAGGGGTGACCAGGGAGCAGACCCCCACCCCAGATGACCATGTCTTCCGCTGGCTGGCCTTCTCCTACGCGTCCACCCACCGCCTGATGACTGATGCCAGCCAAAGGGCCTGCCACACAGAGGATTTTGCCAAGGAGGACGGCACCATCAACGGAGCGTCCTGGCACACTGCGGCTGGCAGTTAGTGTCTATGACCACCCCGGTGTTTTCTCACTGATCCTAACACATTGTTATGCAGGTTTTCTCTGCTCAGCTCTGAGCCTTTGAGCAGTAGCTTTGTTTAGCACCCATGAGCACATCTGCATATTCAGTACTGAACTCCTTTGGCTGTTTCAGAGCTTGGGTTTTAGCTTGAAGCGTGGTGTAAGAATTCAAACGCAGACAAACAAAGAAAGGCAAAAAGTGAGAGTGATTCAAATCCATTTCACGCCTAATTATCGCCACACACTCGAGCCAATAGCTGGATAAAGTGCTGACCTCAGATGATGCTGGCCTACAGTTATGTTTCTCTATTTTGGCAGGTATGAATGATTTCAGCTATTTGCACACCAACTGCTTTGAGTTGTCGATGTATGTGGGCTGTGACAAATTCCCACATGAGAGCGAACTGCCTGAGGAGTGGGAGAACAATCGCGAGTCTCTTCTTGTCTTCATGGAGCAGGTACAGAGGCAAAGCAGCCCCCGCAACTCACACATACAAGAAGACGAAAACCTGTGCGCACACAAAATGAGCCACATAAAAACATGTTAATTATTATTGTTATTTATTATTTTTGAGTTATTTTTGGAACATGGCAGTCCATAATTGACTGTTAATTTGTTCCTGTTATTCTTCTCACTAAAGTATTGACTCAAATGTGCTGCATCAATACCGTACAAGCTGATCACATGCAGCACTGACAAGAATTTGAACTTTATACCTAAATGGATTTTATGGTAAAAACTGATACCCTTTCTGAAATGTACTCATTTAATCCTCTGAAGGAGACAGCACTCAAACATAAAAGTCAGGCTGAACATGAAGTTTGGAAAACTGTCAAAAAGCAAAGTTGCTTATGACTAAATACCTCTATAATTATTCTGTAAAGAACAGCAAATCCTGGCTAATTACATGAATAAACACAAAGTTATTCTTTTAATTATTGTGTTTTTTACTGGCCCATGTCAGTATGTTTGAATATATTTAACAATAATTAAATTTTAGGCTTTATTCGTTGACGAGAGTTTCAATTACTGACCTCGCAGTACAATACGTACTGATCCAAAGGTCTTGTCCTCAAAATGCAGACAAAACAAGGCTGCATTCTCAGCCACACTTTGCGAGGACTTGGAAACGTGACACGCTTGTCGGCCTGTTATGTTGTATTCTCTCTAGTGATGCGAACCTCACAGGATCCCACCGCATGTTGGGACGCAGCTTGTATTTAAAAAAAATTGAATATGGCTGAAATGGAGACATATGAAAACTGTTAAACATCATAAATTATACATCATATCATCACATCGTGCAATATACTCTGTGTTAAATAATGAAATGGGTGTTGATGGGGGAAATTTGAGACAGGATTCACACATGCTTTCGTCGGTCGTGCTTGTCGCATGCAGGTGCTTCGTGGGATCAAAGGCGTGGTGAGGGACGGGCAAGGTCGTGGAATAGCTAATGCGATCATCTCTGTGGAGGGCATCAGCCACGACATCCGCACAGGTACAACATCGGATACTTTTGTGTAGTTTCACCTATTAATAGTTCATTTGAGCAAGCAACCAATAGAAAGCAAACCTCAAACATTTGCTCAGTGTCTGTTTGTCATTGTCTGTTTTGAAGCAGATTTTCTTCTTCCCTTCATGTCTGTAATTTTACGTGAGTAAACTTAGATTTTGAGTCACTCTTACAGTAAGTGAGTATTCTAGTGTAAAAAAAAAAAAAAGCATAAACAAAAGCAGCTGGTGTATTTTAGCCGGGCCACAGGTTGGAGTCTGACTCAATTCACAGTCATAGCCTGAATTGCCGAGGCCCTCTGCTCTGAATTTGACTATTGATCGTGTGCCCTCGAGACAATCTCTGCTGATGCCTAAAAAATGCAGCCGTCGGAGCCAAAGTAGTTTTTGTACTTAGAGCGTGAAATCGAACGTCCAAAAGGACATTAGCCATTATTATTCCTGGCGCTTAGTATAAGTCACAGCTTCCTCTTAGACTCCTTGATATTCTCACTTGCATTTAAGAACGATTTTAAGGGTACTTATTTTGAAAGTTGTACCTTTTCAGCTGCTTTGAATTTGCGATGGAGCTGTATTCAAAAACAGATATTTGCACAGCAGCAGTTCTTCCAACGGGTCAGTCACTGAGAAGGTAGACAGCCTGGACTAGACTTCATTAGCTCATGAGCATTTGATATCTGGAAACAATTAAATTCCCTTCTGCCATCTGAATGTGAGCAATGTGAGCACAGACGTCCACGTGGAACTGTTCAGATCGACTATAGTACAGCAGCAGAGATAGACCTGCCGTCATATTCCATTTGTCTGGTTGGTTGCTCAGACGTGCCAGGTGGGCGTGCGTGGATGAGCGGAATGAAGAAACACTGTCGGTTTTTGTGAGTGAGTCAAACACCACAAGCGCACTCGTGTTCCCGGGTCACATAAAGTCAGTATTCTGCAAGGAGAGACCAAGAAAATCCAACATGACAAAGCAGAGCTATTTAAAAAAAATATATAAATAGGAATAAAGAACACCTCCCTCCACAAAAGTAGAACACAAAGAACTCTCTAACTTTTCTTTTAGGTTTTAGATGAAGGCTTTTGTGATGCTTGCTTTTTTTTTGCCACTGCTTTGTTTAAAATCAGCTTTGTAGGACAAGATTTGCATATTGCTGCTTTTGCACAAGTAATGGCTGTTGCTTGCTGTGATTTAACTTAAATGTAATGTTTACATGCTCCCTTATGAATAAAACCCTTAGGGATACAACATCAAGAGTAAAATGTTTCACCATGTCTCTAATAATGATATTTAAAGGGCAACCCCACCTATTTAATACATGAAGATCAGTTTACCGTTCACAGGTAGGGATTTTTTTTCCCCCCAGGATGGAGAAGTCAAGTCACGTTATTCATCCAATCAGCGCTCTCGAGATCAAACCCCTTATCGCCCAACCTAACCCCTACTCCTACTCCTGACCCTAACCTTCCTTATAGGGTCTGACTTCAAGAACGTTTGTTCACTGTGATTAGATTCACACTCATTGACTATTCATGACTTGATTTCGCCATTTCGCCAGGGAGTACTACTTACCTCGATACAGCTGTGTGTGGTAAATTTCTCAGTTTGGGGTTGGAGAATTCAAATTTTACAGTATGATGAAAGAAAAAGTTGCCAAAAAAAATTCCTAATTTATGATAGGTTAAGATCATTAAACTCCACCATTTTTTTTTTTTACATTTTACAAACCTAATAATAGGTAATAACCTGAATCGGACTGATTTCATTACAAATGTAATGTTTAGTGATTATTTATTGAGGTAGACCTGTTGGTAGGCCACTTTGGAAACAAAATTAGCAATATAAAGCTACATCTCATTTTTCAGATTGTTCTGGACCTGTGCTTTGATTACTGTCCAGGAACTGATTAGTTTTTGTCAACTATGAAATGAAACCATTGATTGGAAATAATGCAATGTTAAGGTTTGATAGCTTTTCAGTTGTTTAGTGTATATAGTAGCTGATACACAGTGAAACCACATAGCTTATTAGCCCCTTTTTTCAGTTTTACCTCTACTTTTTCAAGTCTTTTTGTGCTGTTACTGTTATTAGGCTACTGCCATTAAACCTGCTACTTTCTTGTAGTAAAAAAACATGACTTCCACCGTGCTCGTTAGTGTTTTTTGGAGTTCAGTTTGGCTGAATTGCTAAATTGAGCGTGCAGCACCCCAACACTGTGAAACCACATACATAAGTGCAAAAAAATGTGTGTGTGTGTGTGTGTGTGTGTGTGTTTTCAGCTGCTGATGGCGATTACTGGCGCTTGCTGAACCCCGGAGAGTACAGAGTAACAGCCAGGGCTGAGGGCTATGGCCTCACCAGTAAGAAGTGCGAGGTGGGCTACGAGATGGGCGCCACCAAGTGCGACTTCGTCATTGGTCGCAGCAACCTGTCACGAATCAAAGAAATAATGGAAAGATTCAACAAGCAGCCCATCAGATTGCCTCTCAGGCAGCTCCAAGCTCGCAGGTCCAGAGAGAGACGTCTGGGAACATAATGATTGTACAACGAGGAGGGAGGAAGAATCAAAAACAAACATCTGCTCTGATCAGACTGCGGTGAACTCCAAGCCTGGGTTTGGACCTCTTTCAGATTCCTCCAGAGAGTGAGTGGAATTAGTGTTTGAAGATTGAATGTGGTTTAATTTCAACCGGATGCTTTATTTAGTTTTTCGTTTTGTTTGGTTTTGTTTCATCTCCAAGCATAAGCTCTCTCTGTGTTCACTGTTGTCATCTCATCTTTTCTTGATATCCAGCGGGAACATTTAAGTGTTTCATTGTGTCAGAGGGTTATGTTTATGTTTTCAGCCCCTCACAGATATTGCAGATAAAAGAGGATAGTCACATTCTAACTTTTTGTAACAAAAGAAAAATTCAATTTAGCATCTAATTTTAGCCACTGTTAGCAATGGGCATGACTGTCATTATGTACATACTTGTTAACTTATGTAACACAGTTATGTAAGCCATTACAAAAGCTTTATTACTTGCACTTGTACAATTTTTGTTTCTTCGAAAGAAACTTGTGGACTCAGTGGCCTTTTGTGTGTCACTGATTGTTTTTTATACACCATGCTTTTGGCAACTTATTAAATATATTATGTTTGCACAAGTTAAAATTGTTCAATTGCTATTGAGGAGCATGATATAGGCAAACATCAAGTTGAACATATATGTAAATAAAGTTTTTAATGATAAAAGATGATGATGATTATTATTATAACAAACTACACACCCATAAAATAAAGAATTACAGTAAAATGTAATACTGTAAAATAAAGCAGTACCAAAGTATTTATAAAGATTTATATTCTCCTTTACATTTAACATGATATTCTGCTTTGCTTCTTTGTGTTATTAATATTAATATTAACTCTGATTTTACATTGACTCCTGCTACTTGAACATCTCTAATGGGAAATAAACTTCATTTCATTCCCATAACTTAGCTGTAATCACTGTGGTTAACGTTAAGCATCATCTCATTTGATTTCTGCTGTAGTGAGAATGTATCTTGGGTGTGCCGAAGAGGAAAGGCTCTAATTATCAGAGCTCTGCTGGGGCTTTTACAGATCGCTGGCTTCCTCTGACAACAACATCAGCCTTCCTCCTCTCTGGCCAGCATGCAAAGAGAGGAAGACCTCAACCTCTTTTCTCCTCCTCCAAAGGTTATTGAACAGGGGCTCACACACCTGGTGTTATCTCAGAGCACTGGAGAGTATAACACATTTCAGAGCTTGGTAACATTCCCATGCTTTCTGTAGCTTTATACCATAGCCACCGACTTTGATACGAAACAGAGGGAATGTATATGTTAGTCATGCAGACTGTGGGGTGTTACATATGGATTTTGCAGGTTTTAATCCACTTAATACAAATGGAAGAATACCATCTTCTATATCTTAGAGATAGCCACTGGTTTTAGCTGCTGAAAATAAAACTAAATCTTTATTTCTTGCGGTCACAGTTACTCTCCTGGTCCTTCCAGTTGAGAGAGGGACTGTTATGTCTTCTTGGTGCGTTCAAGAGACGTCCAACATCCTACATTTGTGAGCTTGAATGGATTCAGGTTAGATATTGCCACAGTGCTTCAGGTAGAAGTGAAAACTGATATGCCTCTCAAACTCAAATTTTCTGATTTTCAGTCCTGTATAAATTGACAGGAAGCCAGACATCACACAATCAGAGAACTGCTGGTGAACTGTGGTGAACTGATGTTTTTTATGCTGCATCAACAAGCAAGACTAAAAGCAGTATTGGCTACAATTTTTAATGGAAAGTACAGCCTGCTAGAAAAAACAAGGGAGGTCGCTAGCCTTAATTTGCATACCCATGACATCATATCATGATTATTTATATTAAACTGTATGTACAAAATTGAAAAAGAAACCTAACTAATCTTAACTGACTCCATCTATCATCATCATTAACTATTAATATTTTGCTGCTATCATCTTATAAATTATCCATTTAAATCGCTCTCTAATTTCTTTTAATGAAAGCTGTTTGCCATCGATCAGTATTTATCATGAACATTTGCTATTTTAACCAAAGTACAGCTGAGGTTGATGGAATGTACAGAATGTCATAAACCTACCGTATGTATTGGACTAATTCTGTCCTAATGATGGCTCTAGAGGAAAGGTTGGAGGATCTTCACGGTTATTACAATTCATTCTGCGGAGAATATCAAATTTCAGGATAATCCGTCCAATAGCTGTTGACAACACCTTATGCAAAACCTCAAATGTCAATCTGTTGACACTAGATGGAAAGTCAAGGAATCACAAAAGTCATTAGGATTCAAGTCTGGGCATCGTTAATGTCTGTGCAAAATGTCATGGTAATCCATCCCCAGAGATGCTAGCATGGCTAAAAACAACATTTTATGTTGCTAACACATAGCTATTCGGGTTTCTTATCGGTCCTTTTGCATCTTATTTGAAAGTTTTGGCAATATTACTGGAAACATCTTTCATTTTCCTGTAGTGAATAGTGAATATAGATTTACCTTGAATCACTGACGTTTGCTTTCCCAGAAACTTATAGCAAATGACATATTTACTGAAAAATGCAGGTTTGACCTTGAAACATCGGCGATGCTCATTAATAATAAGAACTTTCCAATCCTCCCATATGGGCTGCAGACCGTCTCTGGTGAGTTAAGGTGGGTGTGGTTCGTGGTGCGGTCGGGGGAGGGGGTTGTACGGTGTGCAGGGTGTGCAGTGTAGCCGCTGTGGCCTGCAGCTGTGATACCATGCAGATGTGCGGGGAAGTACACAGGCACCAGTTGACCTTGCCAGCAGTTGAAAAGGCCAGTGCTTCTTCAGAAGTCGATCCAGCCTTTGAAGTGTTAGAGTGCCGGCGTGGATATCACAGGAGTGAGTTGCCATGCAGCGTTGGTGAATCAGCTCTTAACCTTCGCTGCTCCGGAGCCTCTGACACGCATTAGACTCTCTGCTGGCCTGATGGACATCAAAGACGACAACAAGATGGGATGGTGGCTGAAAAGTTGTTGTTTTTAAAAAAAAAAAGAGTAATTTCTGGATTCATTTCCAAAGTTTAGACACATTATACAGTGTTCTGTTTAGTCGATTATAAGCAAGAGACAGAAATACTTTGAGTAACTTGTTTCCAGTTCACCCAAATCCCAATGCCTTGCAACCTGGGTCTGTGGCCATACTTCCCACTGGAAATAATAACATTGCACTTGTTGTAGTTTTATTGCAGAGATCTGGAAATGTGGCGCCATTGCTAAAAAAAAAAAAAAAAAAAAGTCTGATGGAGCATGAGCGGTCATATGACTGGACAGGTTTTAAAATGGAAATGGCACTGGTCATAGAAAAATGACACTCTCTACATTTATATTGGCTCCTGCGCTATACTGTCTGCCACCGGGCAGGATCACCCCTGAAATACTGTAAACGAGGGCCTGATTTACAGCCATTGTGCAACCAATACAGGAACAGGATTTGTTTTTTCTGGTAGCTGTTCCCAGGTAACAGTGGAACAACCTGAGTGTCTGTGTAGGCAAAGAAGGAGAAGAGAGAGAGTTTTAAAAAACTGAAGAGAGGTGCGCTCACTCGAGGGAGAGAGCTCCAGTGTTATGTTGTTGTGCTTACTTAACCAGGTATTTTACTCTACCTTTATCATAGCATTGAGATCAGGGTTTTAAGTTTGACTTGGAATTCTTACAGGTTGGTTTTCGCTTTGGACAGTAGCCAAGTGGCTAGTGGTAACCATGTTGATAAGCTGACGGCTAACCAATGCAGTTAGAAAACAAACCAGGAGCTGCAAGGAAGCCAGAAATGAAAGTAACAAACATATGTGTGTGTTTCTGGCTGCTTGCAGCGATCTGTTTCTCTTTGTGACAGCGGCGCCAACAATGATACAACTTAGAAACTCTTGGAGGGACACCAAAAGAGTTGTCTGTTTCTACTTTAAACAAACCTCTAGGTTATTACACTTTTCTGGAGGAGAAAATGAAGAGGAGCAGTTGAATTATTAGCCAAACTGTTATTATAGAGCAGAGGGTGGCTGGAATGTCAGTTTTTGACCTAACTGTGGCGCTAGACTAAAAAATAAGGGGTCACTAGATGTAGAACAAATGAGGCTAAAGCGCACATTTGTGGATCAAGGTGGTTGGCCATTGAATGAATAAAAATAAGACATTAACAAGACGGATCCTTTGAAAGGTGTGAACCAAGTTGAGGAGAAAATCCGATATCCAATCCCTTAAGACTGTAGCGGCCCCAGCACCAATGTTAAAGGTGTAGGTAACAGACCAACTCCACCCACCAGCAGCCTGCAAAAGAGAACAGAGAGCACACAGGACACACACTGTGGGCGGAGTTATCACACACAGCTGCTCCATGCAGGAGCTCTGCATTTGGTAACTTGTGATAGTGATGCTACGTTAAGTTTGTTGACTTATCTACATAGCATGCTAATTAATTACAAATAAATTAAGAGCGCACAGCACATGGCTTCATGATCCTCTAAATTTGTTATTTTAAATGTAAAACATCCAGGAATATTAGGACTTTATACAAGGACAGATTGTTAAAAATCGTGTTTGTAATACCATCAAATTGTATAGACTGATATGTGGGTGTAATCTATGTTTTATAATAGTTATATGGTATGTGGCAAACCCAACAAAGAAAGCCATAAAGGATATCAAACACATCCATTTTCACACTTTTGCACACTCACACAGGTGTTTGCACATACTGTAGCTGGTCAGCCCTCTGCTCAGGCTGAAGTCAGGTGGAACTATGCTGGAAATAAGAGGCCACCAAACTTAACACATGAATAAATTTCAAATGAATAAGTTTGGGAAAGATTGTGGTGAGTGATAATGAAAAGACCTCCAAAGCACGACTTGTTACCTCGCTAGATAAAGGGCACACTGCTGTCTGCGCTGGCAACGAATGATGGCATCCGACATAAATAGAAATGTCCGCTACAGTCATGATTTCAACGGATATGTGCTGCCAGGGAAAAAGGGTAAATTACTTAGTGGGTAAGTGAAAACAGCTGTGTGGGTGGACCTGGGTGTGTAAGGGCCTAGTCACACATACACATAATGAACGTTAGCAACTATTCGCCTCCTGTTTACTTCCATTCTGTTTGAGTGAAGAGGTGAAAAAAGCATTGGCTTCTAGTGGCAAAGTAGTGGCGTGTGTGTGGCTGATCTCTCACATTCTGAACTGCCCACAAATCGAACAATGGTATGGTCTACACTGATAAATATCGATACTGATTCAACAGTTTGTGCTCCAGTGAGTCGTGGTTGAGAAGTTTTGGCCCCTGCACACTCATACAGGTGTTTTGAGTAATTAATTAAGAATTAAATTGGAGAAATTCTGCAGCATGTTTCTCCTAATGGAAATGTTTATTACTGTACGTATTGGACACAATATGGCCTGAAAATTAGCCTGTACTTATTTAGCCTAAGTTTCATTCAAATGTGTGCGATTTCCTATGAAACAAAACAAAACAAAACATTTAAGCCTCCTGGAAGTGCAGTAATGGCACTTCAGAGCAGCATGCTAACATGCGTGGATCAGTACCAATGTGTGCGACCCACAATTTCTAGTACACACGGTCAAACAGAAAGCATATGGTGACATATGGGAGAGAAACAAGATTACAAGTGGAATAATAAGCACCACATGCTTTTTTGTTTATTAATCTAAGAAGCAGATGCTCCATCACAATTTTCACAAATTTACATTTAAACAATAAATAACTTGAAAGCATTAGCATAGCTTTACACAAATTTCACATATGTTGTTTCGGTGAATGTCATGGGTGAGAGATTCAGTCTTTCAGAGCTTTGAAGTTAATCTCTTTCGATTCCTGGTCCCAAGTCAAAGGGTTGTGAAGAGAAAAACAACAAACATTCCTTTCTTTTACAGAACAAGGTGTCCACTTTTCACTTTGAGTTGTGGTTTGTTTCTCACTCAGGGGGGGTCAGTTGACCGAGTGGGCTGAGGCCAGCCGTGATTAAACCTTGTATTGCGGTCATTGCCGCCCACCTGAAGATAATCACTGGCTCCTGGAGTGCGAATCAGTGTGCAGAATCTCAGTCATTTACAGCCGAGGCCATTTCAGTCGGCCGCTGATGTTGTTTCATTACCACCTGTGCTGTGGTGTGAACAGAAAAAATCACTTCCCTCTGGCTCAGACTGATTGCAGGTGGAATCAGCTGGAATTGCTGCAGATATAAAAGTGATATCACTCTTGTCAAACTGTGACCTTTTTTTTTTTTTTTTTGGCTAGCTGCCCCACATTGATCTGTTCCTCAACCCCAAAAGTGAATTAAAGACGTGATTATGGCTCTGATTTATCGGTCGACCATATGATTGTGCTGCAGGTGAGCGCTTTCTGCACCTTCCACAACTTTTTCTGAATAGTGAATGGTTATGTTTTATCTTTTTTCTGTCAGGGGTTGTCTGTGTCAGCCTGATATACAGTATGTCTGAACCATAGACCGCCACTGTTACAGCATAGATGTTAGGCCTTGTGAATCTTTTGTTTATCAGTTCATCTGGTTGCCTTTTGTTCTCATCATCAATTAAGTGTAATTTGTTTTTGTTTTTTTGTTGTACGCTTCTGTGCAATATGGCTACAGACTCTCTACATTTGTATTTTGAGTGTATTTCATTTGCCAAAAAAAAGCAAAAATATTATTCTTATTCTTAATAATAATAATAATAATAATAATAATAATAATAATAATAATAATAATAATAATGGAAAACATAATTTAATTTCATTCATTTCAAACCTTTATTTAAACTGTGAAGGGCACAGTGGAAAATTAGATACAAGAAAAAGTTGTTTTCTTAACTTTGGTGCCACGCTGCCTTGACTGACTCCGCCGAGTGCCGAGAGTCTGTTAAGCCTCGTCGGTTTTTAGCACAGCCAAAGTCACATATCCTTGTTTTCATTTGTAAAATATTTCTGTTTCTGCTGTCAGACAACGTAATGAAATAATACAGCCCTTCAGTGGGCAGCTAAACGGAGGCCGTTTAGGAAAAGCTCCTTTTTGGGGAGAGGAAAACACTGTTTTATTCTGGATGGCCAATTGAACCAGCTTAGAGTTTGTTTGTTTTTTAATTTAATTGGATTTTATTTTTAAAAAGGGAGAGAAGTGACCCCATGCAGGACAGGCAGACACAAGCAGCAATACATTTCCTCACGGCCCCTGCACTCCACAGCTCACACTCTCTGGTTGCACAGCAGACACTTTGACTTGTCACAGTAGGAAAATCACAGGTGGACTTAAAAACAGAACGGCGGCTCAGCTTTAATTACTGAGAGTCCGACAGCAGGGTTTCCAACCTTTTCTTTTAGTCACAACAGTAACAGACCACCCTAAGTCTAATATTTACTTTAATCATCATGGTCAAAATCTGAAACAGTCATCTTCCTCATTTCCACCAACATTACAATGACAGTCGCCATCAAAACCAAATATTCCCATCTTATCATCAGCAAATGGAAAGCGCAGTCATCATCATCACCTGTCGTCATATCACCGCCGTCATCTTAGCCTTCTTTAGCAGCAGCAGCATCGAGCCAACGGTTTAATAAATTAGGAGGTACATAACAAAACACATCAGGCAGTCAAGTCAGTCACCATAACAAAATGAGGTATATTACACTCAATTCATCGTCACCTATCAACAACAGTTGAAATTTGCATTTAAAGCAGCACATTCTGTAACACCCAAAAACAAATACAGTGTCATCATAAATCACATGTACATACAGTATATCAAAAAGACACAAAAAATACTTGTCACGTTGGTCGTTTATCTAAATCTGTCAACATCTTGTTTAGTTTTCTAACAATAACCATAGTCATCGTTTATGAGAGAAATAACTGCTCTACATCAGTGCAAAACATCAGCGAGAGTTTACCATGGAAAGCAGAGTTAGGGTACAGACATACAGAGGCAGATTCTAGATCATTATGTGTCAATTAACAGAAATGAATAAGGCAATGATTGATTATATCTATACTGCTCAAGATAAACAACCATATGTTACAGGATTTAAGGCATCGGTTGTCTTGGAGTGTCATACAGTACTACGCAATGCATCATATATCCAAGACAACCATTTCTCCTCTGTATTAGCAGAAATCCTTAATCTCAAGGAGACAAAAAAAAAACTAAGTGATTAAATAAATATTTTCTCTGATGTTTTCGGAAAAACGAACCGCAGCTACTAATATTTGGCTCACTGGGCTTGATTCGTTTGGCACTAACTCTACACACATACAGAATCTCACTGTTGGCCCCCTTGTATTTGCCGTCTACATGCATTGGGAATCCAAATACGTCAAAAAAAAATCCCAAGTGAAGACTGTAAACAGAAATTAATGTGTCCGTAAAGTAAACTTTCGCAATACGCGTTGTTCTGTTTCTTCCTGTTTTCTGAACTAAGGCGTTGAAGCTGCTCTATCTACAGTAAGTCAACTCTATAACAAGTGGAGCCCAGTCAAAAGCCCTCTGATACAGAGCTGCCTGTCTTCTGATACAGAAAAAAATGGATATAATAGGTACAACATGTAGTGGATTTGAGTAACACTTCAATCAAGAGGGCTCTTGGGCTCAGGTCTGTCTTCAGGAAATGCCTGGAAGCTGCACAAACAATCGGACTAAATAAACGTATATTGAATGTGAGAGTATCTCTCCATTTCATTAAAAAACATATGCCAAGAATCTTCCTGAAAAACACTGTGAATGCCATTTTGTTCTCCGTGGATCAATGAATTATGAATGATATTTAGTCGCACTAATGTTTCTGGGAAGCAAAGCTGCTCTGGAAACAAAATAATTAAATCGGATCTGAATTATAATAATGGTTTTTTGACATGCGTGCCACATTACACAGCATCTATTCAAACAGGCACAATTAAATACACAACAGAACACTCAGAGAAACAGGGAAATTATTAGAGCTGAAACGATTAACAGAAAATTGTCAATTTTTTGGTTAAAATTGTGTGGTTTTCTTCTATTATAATGAACAGAACATCTTTGGGAGAACTTTTTCCATCAAGAACTTGTTTAGGAAATCATCTTCACATAATGAAGGTTATGGTCCATAACCATCATTCAAACTCTTACGCAATCATGTGCCAAAGCCTTGCCAAAAACGTTGAATGTTTCCCTTGTGTTTTGCAATTACTATGAACTATGCATGTCACAAGATGATTTTTAACATCTATTGCTTTGTTTAGTTTGAGACATGTCTCACTGTATTAATGGGAAATCACCTCTGGAGGTAGAAACTGTTGGACCAGAGGAGAATGTTAATTTAAAATCTAGTCTTTGCACTAGTAACTTAAATAATGCCATGATGAAATGAAATCTACATTAGCTGGTTAGCTTAGCTGATGCTCCACATTGATAGTGGTCATATAGGATGTATAAATGCTATGGTCAGACAGGCATGTTGGCCTGTTTTTTTTCAGCCCAAAACAAGCAATTAATCTTAAGTAGGAGCATGTTTGTTCATAGGGTCTGACTAGCATTATAAATAGCATTAGCATGGTCAATAACTTGTGGTGAGGTTTTAAGGTGGTGCCTTTGAGGTGCTGTCAGAAACTGTTACACATTCAATATTTTAGAAACAGAAACTATTTCTTTAGCTTTTATTCTGCTTCCAGGGCTGCTTTGTTGTACGAATTATTTTTTATCTTTGCATGGACGGCCGTCATTGTTATTCAATCGAGACCTCAAAAGTAAAGACATCAAATACATTTTCTTTCTTCGACATCTTGGCCACATGTGTGAGAAAGCATGCAGCAGGTTTACCCCTCTCTGTGAGTGCAAACCCGGGTACGTACAGTCAATCTCGCTGCACTTGACTGAACAACCTGGGGCACATGTCAGTCACGAGAGCAGATGCAGTTTGAAGGCCCGTTTTCCCCTTTAAAACTCTGCTTGGCTGGGTCCTTCAAAGTCCTTCAAAATAGCTGCTCAGAGCATAAATGATGGGAATGTGCACATGAAACACACACACGCACACAAAAACACATCTTTCCTTCATTACACTACAAAGCAAAGTACTACAAAAATAAAAGTATCCTATAATTTGTTTAGTTGTGTTTTATGTTAAGCCTGAAATAACCTGAGCCGATGGTTTCATCTGGAATACAATTATGGGACTTTGTTTTGTATCAAGTTTTGGTTAGGCTTGTTTTCAGTGCTACATACAGTATATGAACATATCAACTTGTCACTTTGCACAGACTAAAACATACATACAGCCATTCCCTATCCTTTTTGTATAATACAATAATGTTAGAAAAAAAAGATATTCTGCTAATTTTATTGGCCTCATATCAGACTGAAAGTTACCGTAGTTAAAATCATGAGGCTATGAAGCGACCGTTCTTCTTGCGTGAGCATATCTGTCTCTCCAGGTGGATGTGAAATCTGCCGTTGCTTATTGTCCTCTCAACAAGTTCACTGCGCTGATCTGCTGTTCTGGGCACTCAGTATGCAAGCACAGGGATTGTGCAGGGATTTGCCCTTGTTTGTTGTGACTTTCTCTTTTATGGGTGGGGGGGCATGTCAGACTAAATTCAAGCAGACATGGGCAGGAACAACCAATTTTGTTCTTCTTCTTCATTGACAATAAATCAACTTTACATTTCCCTGACAGTTGCCAGGTCATCACCTCAGACAGTGTCCCATCAGTCCGCTCCCCGTCACTCCGCCGTCGGTATGCTGTTGCCTTGGTTCTCGTGCCTGGGCCCGGACGCGTTCAAGGAGCTACGCTTCAGCAACCTGTTGATGATGTCAGTGCACGTCTTCTTGTACTGGTGTCGGAGCAGGGAGTACACGAAGGGGTCGCAGGCTGCCTTGCTGTAAGTTAAGCACTTGGAGACGATTCCCCAGTGGGGGTTGATAGGCACCGCTGGAAATAACTCCACAATCCTGCAGGCAAGCATAAAGAGAGGTTGGTGAAAGGGAGAGGGAAATACATGCATGCTCTAAGCTTATATGCAGAAACAGAAATACATTTGCAAGACATTGTTGCCCATAACATCGTTATTTTATCGCTTGGAGCAGGGTGCTTCTTTACTACAGTAATTATGGAAGAACAAGTGTTTATTCCTATATATTTGTTCTGTCATGTTATTATTTGCACCCACAGGATAAACTGTAGGCTATTGTTAGGTGAAACTACATGAACTTTTTTTCCCCCTTGTGTGTAGATTAACAGTGTGAGGCTATTTTTCATTTCATTTCTCATTTGCAGCCAACAGTATTTCATGTCAGAAAAGGCAGAGCCACCAGAAGCATAGAACAGACCTGTCTGAGCAGTAATGATTGTCTGGAAACAAGCCAATTAACTTTGATTGCTATCTAATGCAGTATTACAGTGAGGGCTAAGCAGACAATCTTAAAGGACAGAGCAGTGAGTTCTTCCAGTGGTCTGTGGAGAAAAGAAAATCTTTTGTACTTATTTGATTTAAAAAGGCACCTAATGAGTTTTACAGTCTTGCCTGTGGTTCGCATCTCAAAATAGCTGATCTCAGTCGCTGGCATGAAAACAGAAAATTGCTACTTTCACACTAATTTTTGTCAAGTGTAAAAAATATTTTATCATCAGTGAGTCGTTAAAGGTATTAAGGTATAAAATAATCGCTGATCCTCTGCTCTTGCACTCTTTGTGATTACTCTGTCCACAATCAAGCTTTATCAGCACACTAACACTGGCTTCACATGGGCCAGTAGCCATCTCTGGCATTTGCCCACACACTCCGCAGCATCGGTGTAAACAGGAGGTTAAGTCAGCTGCCTCGCTGCACAGCAGGGCATTTACTATGCACATGATGACCCTGACAACAAATGAGCGTCAGTGGAGGCAGTGGAGGAGCTTTCAGTGTAATATATTCACATTGTAATTAGTTAACGGCCATCTGCAGAATCAGAGCATGTACAGTGCCGCTGTGGTCATCTATTACTGACAGTTTACTGAGAACAAATTGGCAGCGCTTGTTGTCCAAGTAGATGAAAAACTCAATGGTGATGGTGTTTTATTTAAGACAACTTGGTTTCATTCCAAAAAAAAGGTCCAAATTTGAGGTTTTAATTAAAGATGTTAAGTTTCCTGATCATTTCATATCCTGCCAGACATTCATCTAACCTTCATCTTCACCACCCCTACATCTTTTAAGCCCAGGTCAACTTCAAAAAAAAAGATATAGGTGTGCGAATTTATTGAAACTCTTTTCTTATTCTGTTAAAGTTCTATCTTAAAGGGTCACTCCACCCAAATTACCAACAAAAAAAAAATCTTCGTCCCAAATCCATGCTAACTCTGAGAAGGTTTTTAGTAAATAGCGTGTAACCACAACAAACCAGAAAGTATGCAGACTACAGTCAATTTTTGAGAGTGCCGTTGATGGATAGTATTTACCAACAATTCAATACACAAGGGAAATGGAAGAGCTGCTCACAGCTGGAAAATAATTAAAATACATTGTGTGTGCTGGTGAAACGGCTTCAGAAAGATGCTGGAAAACAAGAATAAGTAATCAATCTTAAGAAAGACATTTTGCTTTCCATCTAATTTGGTGGATGTCTGTCATTGCATGTATTCGTATCACTGTGATTTACGATGTTGGGATTATTTTGTAGCCTAACTGCTGAAACAGTGAACTATGACGATTAGTATGCCATACATACCCCGTTGTAAGCACCACTGTCGCGAAGACAACCACATTGCTTTCTGTTTTCCAGTAGCAGCTACCAACAACACAGGACAACAGTGTGTGTTTATTCATTCATTTAGTCTATAATGGAGACATGAAAGCGGATAGAAATGGTGCCAGGCTGCCAGCCTGACTGGATCACCAGTCAGTCTCCATTCTCCCAGGGGATTTCGTTCCCAGTGGCAGATAATAATGCATAGTGAAAGCGAGGTTTACAGGAAACCAATCTAAACGCTGATGGTGTAGCCTTTACGCTGTACAATCGATTAAAGCAAATGACTTGTTTATTGTCAGTTTAAAAAAGGGATGGATCACGTCCACAATTAAAAAAAAATTCTAACTGTTAGCAGCTTCTTCCTTTGTGTCACTGCAAGGGTTTTTTTTTTGTTGACATTTTTCAAGTACACAGTGAGTATTTACTCACTTATTGCCCAGCTACGTCGATAATTTTAGTATGATGTGTTTTTTTGTGTTTATTATGTGATTTCTGAGTCCAACTCAAATACAGTGGAGGTGAATGGAATCTACTTAATGGTGCGACATTGAAAAAAAAAGACGAAGACAGTGTCCCTGTCACCCTGGATAATCCCCAGAAAAAACAGGAACTATTTCGTCATTGGAAATAATCATAAAGAAAACTGTAAAGTTGAAAAAAAAGTGACAAATTAGAAAAGTTAGAAAACAAAATACAATATTTGCATTGTCATTTGGGAGAATTGACCCTTGAAGTCCTGTAGAACAAACTCTCTTCACACACACATCACTTTATTATTTGTCTCAAGGCCTCATGTGGCATCACCTCTTTGACCAGTGATTGATGCAAGTGGAAATTACCTATTTAACTGATGCATCCTTTGAACTTGAGCTTGAAAGGTGCTTAGGTAGCAACAACAGCAGAGCAGAGGCATATTACTTATCACAAGGTCAGCCAATCTCATCTTCCAACTCTGGCTGATGTGGAGAGGAAGCAGAGGGGAGGTGGAAGTGGAGGGGTGGGGGTTGAGAGCAAAGGAGGGAGGTTTGGGGATACCAACAAAACAAAAAAGGCTGTGTATGCCGCAGTGTGTCAGCGTGGTTTCCCTCTCCCCCCTTCCTGCATGGGTCTCTCTCCAGCACTCACCTTGTGATCACATAGGGAGCGAAGCAGAGCATGAAGGTGCCGATGAAGGTGCTGATCTTCTTTGTCGCTCTCTGTCGTCGCCTCTTCTGCTCCTCCAGGCAACGCTGGCGAACACTGGAAACACAGAGAGTTCAGTGGCTTTATAATCAGTTGGACAGACTCGGGGAAGACCGCAAAAAGTGTCTCTAAGCAGCGGATGTACCTCTGTGCATCTCTGTTGTGCGGGGGTTAATATGGGAGGAGTTGGCAGAGGCTGAGCTGAGCTGAAAATCAATGATTTCTCCCAAGGAATCTGGTGTTACACACAATGAGGATCCCCACTTCCAAGGTTACAATTTGCACTTTCTGTGTGTGCACGTGTGACTTTGTGTGACTGTGATGTCATGATGATGACACGCTGCTTCTTTGTAATGTTTTATTAAATGGACGTCTTCAGTGTGAGTAAGGACAGGCGGGAGGTAGAGCACCTCAAACACAGACAGACAGTAGCTGTGATCCACTGTAACCAAACACACACACACACACACACACAGAGGCATAGCAATTACTCTGGATGACATTTGAATAGACTCAGATTTTTGCATCCCCTCTGAATACTGCAGACACATTCAAATGTCAGTGCAAAGATGGTCAAACATCATTAACTGTGCAGATACAGAACAGTGTCACTTCAGGCTTTAACATCAATATGAAAAGGAAGGAGGGCACCAACTGGACTCACTGCTCCCTTTTCTTTCTTTCTTTTTTATCAAAGGGTTGATTTGTACAGTTTGTTCTTTTTTTCCAAATGTTCTCTTTACTCTGAACAATCTTGAAATATCTCTATTTGCTTCCCAAAGCTGAATTGCAGATTACAACAGAGTAGTACGAGGTGTCTGATGCAGGAGTAATACAATAAATCGACTCACCTGGGATGTATATCCACCAGCAGCACCAAAGTTTGCATTGTAATAACGTCGATCCTCTTACAGTGAAACCTTGCCACTTTAAGCACTTTGAGGTATGTGACACACAGCACTATAAAAGACAGGAGAAAGGTGAAGGAGTGGAAAAATACGGTGAAGATAACAAACTGGGTCCGACTGCTCGCCCTCGGGTTGGACAGGGTGCAGGACGCGTAAAGCCGGTGGTATCCCACCCAGGAGAGGCCGGTGGCCACCGTGGAGAAGGACATGGAGTGCGCCCACGTGTACCCGAGCACAAAAGCCGCGTCTTTATGGCGCATTTTGGAGTGGTACCTCAGGGGGAACACCACCGCGATCCACCTGTCGATGCTCAGAGCTGCCATGCTCAGCATCGAGTTGGTGGAGAGAAAGGTCTCCAGGAAACCCACAATCTGGCAGAAGCTGTCTCCTCCCGGCTGAGCCTTACTGACAAGTCCCACCAAAGTGAGCGGCATGTTGGACACGGTCAGCAACAAGTTGCAGAAGGTGAGGTTGAGGTTGAACAGACCGGGGACCTGCTTGCGGATCTCCGGATTATACAGAAAGCAGATCAGCACCAGGACGTTGGACAGCAACGACACTATGATAATCACAACCACCAACACAGAGAGAATTACCTCCGCAGTGTCCATCCTGTGGACCCCGAAACTCACTTATCCCCACTTTTTGTGTGCATATCCACTCTTGTTCTGCAGCTGCGAAATGGCATCAATCACCCATAACCGTGTCCATGCATCCCCAGATCTCTCCACCGGTGGAGATCCCCTCTTTTCTCTCCACTACATTGTCCCCCAATGCGAGCCAGCGGAGATGATCAAGGGGATTCCGACATGATAAGAAATATGTTTGGAGTTTTCGTAGGGGCGATCTCCCGGTTTTTCTATAAACTAAAGGAAAGCAGCTCTATGCTGGCACTGCGTCTTGCAGTGGGCTTTTTGTCGTCCTGTGATGCGCTGTCGAGGCATCACCCCTTCTGCACACACTGCACAGTGTGTGGGCTGCTTGGTCTCCCTCCTGTCTCATCAGGAAAACAGGAAACGTTTCTCAGAGGAGGACCACTGATAAAAGTTAAGGGGGATTCCTTCTAGAAAAATAGAATTGTTTTGACTCTCCAGAGAGAGATTCCTTTCTTTCACGCAGAAAAATAAATAAATGACACAACTGAAGCACTAAAATGCTTCTGTTTGTTCTTTTTCTTTTAAAAACTTGTAACACAATTTTTTTTATAAATAATATACATGATGCCATCTTTTTCTGATGTGTATGTATTTCTTTTCTCCTTTGAGGTCCCATTTAGATTTCTCTGGAAACCCTGGCTAAGCATGCAGTCATGGAAACCCTATATTCAGGTGAAGAAAACTGTCACACACTGCACAAATGAGCATGAACAATATCCTCTTAAGAAGCTCACATTTGAATTTAGAAAAACGGGTTGATGCAAACCCCCACCCTGGCTCATTTAAGCAAACTAAAAGACAAATAAATTCATGTCAAGGTGGTCAAGTCTGGTTTCTTTGCTTTGAACCGTCATTGCATTTCAGCGGCATCTCTTTCCCCTTTAATCAAATATCTTCACAAATTAAGTCTGCTTCATCAGATTGATAAGGAGCAACATCTTCCGTTCCCCTGGAAGCCGAATGACACCCCCGCACTGCTGCTGCTGCTGCTGCCCCTCTGGACTTGACTGTGGATAATTTTTTCCTCTGAAGCGTAGGACTCATCGGAGTGTGCTTCGGCACGTGAAAGTGCTGGAGCAGGGTGAGGTGGCGGTTGTGGTTGCAATAAGGGGGAAGAGGGGAGTGAGAGTGTGTGGGCGGAAAATAGTTATTGTTACGGCAACACACGTGCACATCTGACTGTGGAGATGTGCTATGGGCCACCATGTTCTCTTTATTCACTCCTTGGTGGCTAGAAGAGGAGGAAGAAAAGGAGAATTGCCTTGAAAGTGAGGCTGATTAAAATGCCACCTCGTTTAGTCATTATGCCATGCTGTAATGCTGTTTGTGGAGTGTATGGGCTGATGTTTGCTCTTGATGCAAAGAAAAGGCGGCTGTAGGGGAAGGACGGACAAGCCTGTCAGCTGCTGAGTGTTATTAAACTCAAATGCAGCTCCATCTTGGCCCTGAGTAAGGCATCGGCTGTGATGGATGCATTTCCAACATTATACTTTCACATGTGACAGGCCTCTGGAAGAAAGGCTGCACTCGAGTGCTGTCATGCACTGCTTGTGTAGCTCTCTCCTGTCAGTTCAGAGGCCTTATCAGCAGCGAGCCACCAGTTGATCTCAGGCACTCCTCTTTAATTATTCTTCTCATAATTAAATGCCAGCTCCACAGACAATAATGTCTGTGGAAAAAAAGAAGTCATTCTAAAAATACAGCTTTGAGGGGATGTGGATGGAGGATTGTACTTGTAGTTCTAGCTGGCAAATGTTCTTTTAAAAAAAAGATTTTTGCGAAAGGTGTATCACTCCTAACGAAGCCACACAATCATCCCCATTAAGTGCCATACAATACAGCAGATGTGCATGGAAAAAGCTTGTCAAACATGTTTTTAAAAAATTACAAAAATGCCCTCTTTCATTTCCCCTGAAAGAGGTGAGCATTAATGCAGATCCATGTAAATGAGGCCTGACCCAAGATGGACACATGGGCTTTGACGCCTCCTGGCCTCAGGTAATATCACCTTGAGTTAATGCCGCGCATTAATACTTTGTCTGATGTTGTTAGAGGATATCTCACAGATTAATCGTACCAGATAGAGACCCGCTAATCACACAAAATATTAATGACGCATGCATATTTTTATGATCCAATGAAGTCAGTCCAGGTTTAAGTCATTATCCCTTATTGATTTCATCCATCCATAAACCAGAACAACGTACCTCACATTTGAGAGGCTGGAACCAGTGATTTCTTTTGTGTTTTCATGTGTGATTTATCGATTCTATTAAATTGTTAATCGACGAAGCACTTGACTTACTTTCTCCAGTTTGGTAATGATCTATTTGTGAAGTCAGGGAATTTGTGTTATATTAAGAAAAATCACATTCCCCCAGCACGCCTTTTTTTTTTACAGGATGTTCAGTTGGCACACATGTTAATCCAAATGAAAGACCTTTCATCATCTTCCTAAAATCAGAAAAGTCCATTTTAAATCACAAATTATACCTCAAATCTGCATTTTTCGGGGGAATCCTTCATGTTTACTGTTCGAGACAAGTCGAGATATCTCAAGTCTGCAGATCTGCACTTTGAAGTTAATACCTTCTGTCAGAAGACTTAACAAGTGCAGGACTTGACTGTGAGAGACGGTAGGATGAGAGAGAGGGCCTGCAGCGCTCCTCCCTTTTTGCTGTGACAGTGTGGATTTGAATTCACTGCCAGTTCCAATTCCACACTTCACTTCCCTCGGATTGGCAGGCTGGTGTAAATTTTAAACCTAGATGCTTTACTTTCTATGTTTTCTACCTTCCAACTATAGACTTGTCACTTATATTATCTCAAAGATGCAGGATTTCTATATTGAATTGAGAGGAACTTTTTGAGGAAAAGAAGTTTGTGAAATTTGATTTTGAAAGTTTGACAACTGAAGAACTCGTATAACTCAGACTTGAGACCAGATGTTATGTAACTCGGGGGAGCACACTGTACTATATGAGCTGACTGGGAGCGCAGCCGTCTTACAGTTCATGAAGGTTTGAGAGGTGAAGACAGGAGGGAAACTCGCTCAGACGAGATGCTTTATACAGAGTGAAACGCCAACCTGCGAGTGAAGGCGAAGTGAAGGTGTCGAAACTGCTCATGATAGTGCTGAGACCAGCTTCTTGTTACCCCTGGCTTAGTCATCACAACTGCAACCCGTCTGATACCGAACAGAGTTTTGTGTGACAGCTTGCACCTTTGTTAAAGGTCAAAGGATTTGTCTAAACATGCTGGATCACTGGATCATTTTGTGTATTAGTTAAAAAACATTTTTCAAAGCTTTTATTAATATCTTGTTATAAAAATGTTGAGCTTCAATTCACGATTTGTGCACTTGCTGACAGATTTTATTACATTTGGACACAACACGTCTTGCTGTTTCCCCGTTTCAAGACTTTGTGCTAAGCTAAGTCTGAGAGTGGTATAAATCTTCATATGTAACACTCGGCAAGAAAGCAAATTCAGTGGGTCTTTTTTTTCCAAAAATCTTGAACTTGGTCCCTCTCTGCAACCTGGTATCCATCAAGTTCTTGGTCAAAACCATAGAGCTCCCCAAATGTGAAGCCAAAACATATTGATCGCCCCCTGGTGGTGGGCTGCAATATAGGTCATAAACCCCTCCTCTTCAATGATTTCAGGTAGCAGATGGGTCAAACTAAAAACTTTAAGTACACGTCAAATAAATTTTCCCAAAGATGGTTTCTGTCGTTTTAGGTAGTTCTTATCACGCTGATGTATGTTCAATCGTTCATTTTCCTGATCAGTTTGGGCTTTAATTGGTTATTTAATGCTATTAAAACGGGGTGAAACATCATCATTGACAGCTGATCCCTGCTCGTGATTGGACGGCAACTCGATACCGCGGCTCCGCTGCCCGGTCGCTACTGCGCAGCCTCTGGCTCTGAATGACGTCACCAGCGCAAGATGGCAGCGCCCGTATTCCGGATATTTTGGCTTCATTTTTGTACAATGGGAGGACATCTTTATTTATGTCAATGGTTAAAAACACAAACAACACAACTGCACAATCAGAAAAAAAACTTCATTTTTAGAGCCAAAATTTTCTCACAAACAGGATGTGAGGTGAAAAAGATGTAGCTGACACTCTACTGTTACAGTAAGTGGGAACGTACAGTATGCTTCATGTTTCAGTAGCCGTAGTTACTTTTAATAATAATTTTTTTGTGTTTTTTAAAATCTAATTTTACCTCAATAATGCTTCTGAATAATGCTATCAAGTCAATACAAAAAAAAACAACCAGAGATAACAAAACAGATTTAAGAAACAAGCACAAATCAGCCTTAGCTTCTAATATCCACAGTTTCCATGCAGCTTTACTCTACAGCTTCATTGTCCATCGATCATCCAGAGCATGATCATCATGTTCTGATGATGTGATAAGTCAGGTGATGGCAAGGCTTATGGGTATCCTAAAACTTCTTTAATAGAAACATGTGTGTCTGACATATTACTGAAAACTCATTGAATATGGCTTCCTCATGCCCAGCATAAGTGCAAGCACTTGCCAGTTACGATTTTAATGTAGTATCATAGCAGTGTTGCAAATGGTCACATATATAATCTACACATGGACACAAATGACTCTCAGCACAGCTATTTTTCGTGCCTGCACCCGGTTTCTCTCACTGAATGAAACGCAGCATTTATAAACCACGCTGGGGTCGCAGGGAGGTCGGGGTGCAACATCCAGGACTCTCAAATCGCCTGGTGTGAGAATCCTGGGCATAAAGTTTGAATCGGGTCTGTGGTTAGGTTTCGGCAACAAAAGCGCTTGAGCTAAGGTTAGGGAAAGATATTTTCAGTCCGTGAAACAGTCACAACATACAGTATATACAGAGGGAATTTGCCTGTCTCTAATATAAGCCTGCCCGCCTTGGAGTGGTTTCAGTGCACGCTACATGGTCGTAACCAATTAATGCATGTCTCCACTCTCTCTTTCCAATTTCTTATCTGCCTCTTCGCTGTAGCTATCTAATAAAAGTGCCTCCACTAGCTTCCTCCACTAGCTTCTACATTAATGCATCACAAACAATCCAATAATGTAATAACATAAAATAACATTCTGAGTGCTGTATTAATGATGGAAAAGCCTCCCTGCTAAGAGGCTTTTTGCCACGTCCCCTATCTACAGTATATGCCTGGTGGTGGGGCAGTGCACCACCTAAACCCCCCTGAACAGTCTTTTCACATTAGCTGTGGTGGTGTCGCAGAAACCCATGGCCTGAGCTCACAGTGGACTTTGGAGTGCACGCTTATTTTCATTAGGGATCCAGGAAGGTGTTGGCAGTGTGACATCAACATGCTCAAGGCTGCAAATGGGCAGCTGTCACGCGTGCAAAACAAAAGGATTTTAGTATGTCATGTAATTGATTTCCAGTAGTTGGTGACAAATAATTCCCATCCTCATAGTTAACATTTGGACCATAAAACACTGAGTTGCGATTGCTATCTGGAGCTGCACAGTTTCCTGCGAATACTTGCTGTTCAGCTTCTGGTGGAAGGAATCAGATTTATAGTTTAATCATGTAAAACTGTTGAACCTTACAGAGGAGAGCTGAAAAGAGCTGCTTCTCTGGGCCAATGTTGACAAAAAGAAAAAGGGCCACCGAGTTTGATTCCAGTGGGATTTTTGCCACATTAGAAAATAAAAGGCAGATGTTTTTGCACATTCACCCCTGATGGTGTCAATCCAGGTCATAAAGCAACTCGAATATGAGACTTTGTGCCTCTCATCTTGTTATTTCACAGATGAGTTCACAGTGTCATTATCAGCTGTCCTTTGAAGCCTGTGCTACATCAAACAGCGAAAGCAAACAATTTGCAATGTATTGATCTTCTTATTAGCAATTCTCCAGCAAAGTGCCAAGTGTTAGACTTGCTTTGAAGTCCCAGGGTTCGGATTCAGTAATATCCAGATAAAACATACAGCAGAGGATTTTATTTTTCTCTTGTGCTTCGAGGGCACAAGCTTTCACTATATTGAAATGCACCAACTGTATTGTTTTCCATGCCGTGGAAGTGTGGGTTGAGATCTTTTTTAAGATCATTTAATCAGCTTGTAATTCATTTTGCTTATGTGAAGGGGAAAGAAATCCTGTTTTCTAATAGACCTGTTGTGTCTACTGTCTGAGATCAAGTCATCAATGTCAATCAGGGCAATCCAAATGTACAGTAGAAGTCAAAGAACAAAACTGACAAATAATCAGTTCGGTGTGCCATCGAGATACAAACCTGACCTTGACCTTTATTTGACCCCATTTAAACCCACATATCCCTAGAAAATTTCAGCTATTATAAATTTTAAAAAATGACAGCACCCCATGGAAGAGCAGGGAGAAACTAGGCTGTGGTCAAATTTCAGAAGTTAAAACCACAACAGTACATTTTTTAAAAATGTGCACGCAGTAAAGGAGTGTCTCAGAGAAGGCTGGGCTGCACGGTCTTATAAGTACAAGGTACAACAGATTCAGCCATGGGAGGTTGAAGTTGATTTCATGTCTTGAATTAGATCAGAAGATCAATACCCCTCCCATGTCTGTGCATTAAAACGGACCTCCAGCCACGGGGCAGTAAGCCTAGCATAGCACAGCTAGCTCTGCAAGTTGCAAAAATCGGCCTTTTCAGTAATTCGTGTGTTGTATCTCGATGGTTAATCTGTACACAAACTGTTGACAAGCAACAGTCCAACAGCAACTTTTGTGCGGCGTCTCCGCTGAAATATGTTGATCTTACCTAACTCTCAAGAAAACAAATGACTGTATTTCTCAAAATGTTCACCTCTTCTTCACAGCTCATGCTCTATAGCTGAAATAGTGCAGTATTTGTCTTCAAGCAAGTTCACAGCTTTATCGTTGTCATTCACAAGTCACAGTTTTTTTTTGTTAAAATGTAAAAAGTGTATTGCCACACTTTGGTACACAAGGAAAATTTTTTGTGGAATGAATATCTTCGGGCATCGCTGCAAAGACTGGAAAGGTTTTTCAGGGTGCATCAGTGGAATGCCTGGAAAATTCAGTGATGGTAGGTAACAGCATTGCTGTACAGTATGTCACTGAGAGGATAAATTAAGGCGCAGGAGCATCTGGGAATAAAATCCATGTGTACTGAAGAGTAAAGGGCGCTTGTCTTGCCTGTCTGAGATATATATATATATATATATATAAAAGAAACTGAGGATTGATCCTCTGGAATTTTTATGCTCCGCCTACATGTAAATGTGGCCAATGTGGACATCATTTAAACAAGAGCTGTTGCTATCCATCCTTGATAATCATTTGACCTCAACAGCCTGCATGGGTGTCTGTGTTTTACACCAATCCCACCTTCTCACCCCCTTGCTTTGTGTTGGAAAGTCAATTTTCTCAGTCACTGATCTAATTCACTGCAAGGATTAATTTGCTCCCCTTAATTTGATTTCACAGTTATTTAATAAATCCATTTAAAAAAATTTCATCAGCGTTCCATTCACCTTTGAGAGAAGCCTTAATTAGAAACATTAATGCGTAATTATTCATTTATTTCCGGCTTAACGTAGCCCGCATGAATAAAATGCAGCAAGGGGATGACAGCAGATTTTCGGGCTTCAGAGAATTAATTTCATATCAGCATGACTGCATGAACACGAGAGTGTAATTTGTGTTTTTCGCTGTTTGCATGGAGCCGGTCTATCTAGCTTGCAGGAGGCTACAATTAACCTCTGGTGTTCCTCTTCTCCAGCATGCAGCTCTCACACAGTGATGTAACTGTTAATGTCCGGCTCTGCAGATGAAAACATCAGATCCCTTAAGCATAACCTTTATTACATGTCTGAAGGAATTTGATGGAGCTTGTTATCATTACACAAACATTTGGGATTTATCCTTATATAATGTGACTTACAATCACCTTGGGTGTAAGTCACATTCTGCGTTACAGCAAAGCAATAACTGTTGGCCACATTGAAAAGCAATTGCTGTAACTCTCCTGTTTGTTCAGGTGTTTTAGCTTATAATGGAGATTATCTTGGAAGATCATTACCATGACGACACAAGCTCAGACATTAACTCATGCACCCCTGCCATCTAGTGAAACACTGCGGTTATCGCAAAGAGACTCAGCCTCTGCTGAACAGTTACTCCATGTAGAAGCAATGAAGTATGACTCACAGCAAAATTTAATCAGTGGTTCCTCCTTGTGGCAAAGCAAGGTCAGTGCTGTTTTTATCTACTTTGTCATTTGTCCTGCTATAGTCTTGGCTTTGTAGAGTGGCTTTTGTAAATTGCATGGCCTGCTTGCCAAAGATATGAATGAATTATTTGACACCTTTGAGAGTAAGTAAGACATGACGTTTGGAAAGAGCTTTCAGCCAAGACGCTGTTTGACAAGCTGAAAATATTACCAAGTCTTTTAAATAATACAAGACATAACAAAGTGCTGTATTAGTTTCTCTCCAAATATTTGCTCTTGCACAAAGACACTGCTAATGTCTGCTCATGTTGAAAAGTGATTCATATTGAACAATATTCCTGATTTTATGGACAGAGAAATGTCAAGTAAAGGTAGGCCCAATGTTAGAACCTATTTAAATGTCACAGGTCAGAATAAAGGGCCCAAGACAGAACTCCATTTAATCTCTGCATTGTTCTGGGAGGTGTTGTCCTGCTTCTGCAGCTGGGATGAAGCCACTTCACTCCTTGTTGAGATTAATAGCAGGCACACACTGGGGCCATTACTGTTGAAAAGCCTCTGCCCCACCTCTTCCCCAGTGCTATCCAGGGAGCCGCAACCTCCATAATGGCATTACACTCTCTAAATTAATGGTGCTCACTGGCCGTATGAAAAAAAACACAATTTTAATTATAGGCCTTGGTGATACCAGAGAGGAAAAGTGAAAAAGGTTTGCAGGGAAACCTTTTGTGCCTTTAGAGGCAGCACAGCCAAGCTTATTCAAGTACTACTGGTGAATTAATATAGGAAATTATCAAGTTAATGTGTGTAAATTTGAGTTGAAGTAAAAAAAAAAATTTTTTTTACCAACAATAAGATACAGATTGTCATCAAACTCAAGTTCTGAAAAAAACTGTAAAATAATGAGAAAATAATGTTTTTTAATTGAAATTGTTAAAAACATAACTCTTTTGCCCATTTTTTTGGTCATACAGCCATTGATTAACGCTGTATTTATCCATTTGTTGCTTTGTCAGCCCAGACGTGGACTTCAGAGTGCAGATTTGAAACAGAGATGTGAAAAGAAACCTGTAACTTCCTCGAGAATTTGTTTGTTATCTCTGATGATGAACATGTTTTACTTCTTCCAAACTGCAAATTAATACAGCAATAAGGGATGTATCATTAAAAAAATCCGGACTTTTCTGTATTTGCTTCTGAGGCACCTCTAGCATTATTTTTTCTTCACATTTTATCAGACTATACTGACAGAGGACTGCTACTGTCGAGCTGCCAGTTTTGTAACAGTGTCCAAGCAGAGATGGATGAGCAGAGTCAGCACCTACAGTAAATGTACAATGTACATAATCAACTGTCAGCACCCAGCAGAGGATTTCTCACACTTCTAAGCAGCCGCCAAATGATTCCAGCATACCAATAAACAGGAGTATAGCCGTGAATTAACCTGAGACAAACCAGCTTGTATTATTACTCATCCATGTGTATCCATGAATATGCTCAGATAGAACTTTATACATACTTAAAAAGGATTTGATGGGGTTCTTCTTCAGCATAAAATATTAACAAGGTCTTCACATTCAAGCAGATGCATTAAAGGTACCATTACTGCTGCGTAAATAGTGCCTATTGAGTCCTGCAGAGGGCAGGGGAGACAGCCAGTCCATTGAACATCCCTTTCACCTGAAACCCAAGAAGCACTTCTTAAAGAGAGTCACTTGCAATCAGAAAGCCTCCATTTAATTACAACACACAGGAAATTACCAAGTGAATGGGTCAGGCGCTGATAAGAGGCTGAGCCCCGGGGATGACAGCTCCTGAAACCAGAGGAGACCCAATCCAGAGGCCGATTTATCACAAAGGCCAAGTCTGGAAGCCTGACAATCTGATTGTACTGTCATCCAGATTCATAATTAATATATTTATCAAATTAATCGCTGAAAAGAACCCCCGGCCCCCTGAACAGTAGGCAGATTCATTCGCCACAGGCTCAGCTTACCGCTAATAACGGTGTTGTCAGTGAAATAGGCCCCAGAGTGGGCCGATGCCTCAGACCTCATGACAGAAAAATTGCTCGTCTGTGTAGAGATGATATGGGGAGTTTAGAGAGTGAAAGAAAGAAAAAATGTCATTGTTTGGTGACACCCACAATTGCACCCTTGTTTTGGCTTGTGAGTGCCAAGTTGGAGGAACATGAAAGGGGCATTTTCGGTTTGGGGAGAGCTGAAAATACCTGTTGTTGTACCTCTGGTTTTACAAATCACTCATCAAAGGGACTCTCCTCTGTTGCTGCTGCTCAAGTGAAGAAGAAAGTTCAGAATATTTCATCACCAAAATGAAAATGAAACAGTATTGGTTACCCAGAAAACATATTTATCTTCACCAAGATCTTAATCTAGATTTTTAGAACCAGTGATAGACACTATAATATGGGATACCAAGTGGCCAGTGGTGGAAGAAGATGAATGCCCTCTGTTCAAAATTCTATGCGAATAAAATCATCTCAAATAAAATAAAATCACTAGCCACTGTGGCTGATATATTATGATTGGACATTTTTAGATTGTTAATACTGATGCAGCATTTTAACTCATTAAGTTAAGTAGGTTGGGCCCAGTGGTTAGGGGTCGGGCCCCCTCATGGTGGTTGTGACATAGACAGATGAAAAGACAAAGTTCTGCTGCATAAATCTAGCAATTTCTGGAATATTCTTTATACATTGATTTTTTTTTTTGTTGTAAAATATTGGAACAGTTTACCTCTGTGAATTGAAGTTATTTAAATGAAACCACTGAAAGTATGCTGTCGAGTAGAATTAGATACAGTAGTTGCATGAATGTACTAGCTCTTTATGAAGTGATGAATGTAGTTCATTGCAGTTATTTAATTGCTAATGTGTAACATTATGGCGTTTTCGACATTGAATTGTAAAGTACTTCCACACATTTGTGTAAGGGCTTGAGTGTTTGCCCTAAATTTCTACAAGGACAGCGTTTTATTCTCCACCTCTATACTTTGAAATAGAGAAATGAAATTGTTTCTGAGCAATGTAAATAAAAAGGAATTCACAGTTCTGCCCATACCTGCATTTAAAAAAAAAAAAGCATTCTGTGTTGTTATTGCTGTTGAGAACAGAGTGGCCTTTAATAAAGTAGGTATTTTCTTAATCAAAGACATCATGTCACCTCGTGTTATAGGAGCTAATTACAAATTGGACACATATGGTTCAATTTAGAGTGCAAATCAAAAGCTTGAAAAGCTTGCTGTGTGAGACTGAAGGGGCCCCTTTTTGTCTCCTGGATTCCCATCTGGGCCCCTGAAAAGCATGAAATGGACCATAATCACTGGTCATCAACCCACGACATCAGTAACTGACTATTGAGCTGTAATTACATGATAAATGTCTGTATTACATACTTCTAAAAATCCCAGAATAAGAGTATCGTGGTCAGAGACATGCTGTCATTTCTTATTTACTTCACATGTAACACATGTAACATATTGATGAATACATAAAAGGCAAATAGTGTCTCTCTCTGAAAGTATATATGTTTTTAAAATCTTTCCTTCCTACTTATTTGTTTGTGTGTTTGTTATTGTCCTCCATTCTTTATCTAATAGTTGTTAAAAAGCAGTTGTATTAAATTAAATTAAATTAACAATAGAGTAATTGTCATATCGAGCATTTATCACATCATTGTGGAAATACTTCAAATGAAAAAAATGTAAATAATATTTTACAGAAAAAAAAAATTATTATTGAGCCAAAACTAAATCTCACATGAACCATTTTTCACATGGTTCATGTGAACTCATTTCTCCTTCTGTTCATACCCTGAAGAAACAAACATGTCTTTATACTGTATGGGACTTCCTAATAGCAATAAATGCTCTCTTGTTTGCTTTATAATAATGTTGTCTTAACATGTTGTCCTCTTCAGTACTTGGGCCTACAAAGTTGGTGTTTATGCTGTCTGTCAGCAGCCGGTTGAGGTCGGTTTCCACAGCGCGGGCCCCGGCTGGTTCACCTCCGCAGGCTGAATGGACCAACTCTTCACTGCCAACGACTGCACCAGGCAGGTAGCAAAGGCTTTTCAGCGGGTCAGTCTGCATCAATCAACTTAGTTTGAGGGCTCTCTCTGTAATTGCCAACTATTAGAATATGTGGCACGAGGGGTTCAGCACTATTTTCACACATGATGAAATGGCATCAAGGCCTCCTCTCACATCCAGTGATAATTGAACAATTAAACTTTAGCATACAAATTACCTCTTCATATGGCATAACTAATTACGGAGGCAGGCCAGTCGCTCAGAAGGCTATCCAGGGTCGAAACCAAAAATGTTTTTCACACTTTCACGTTTCATTTTTGAGCCCATGGTTTAACTGGGTTTATTATGTCAGTGGGATTATTAGTGGTCTGTTTTGTTAGTTTGCATTCGGCAATTTAGTGAACAAAAACAGCTTCAAAAGAGTTCATTTACCTCATTTTTACAGTCTTATTTTGGACTTTTCAGCACCCATTGCTTTTCCTGTTGAAATGGACCTAATTATTCAGGTGATTGGGACCCAGGAACATTTTCAGACCATTTACTCCAGGTCATCCAGCTGCAACCCCTATTAAACACCTCGATCAGACGGGATTTAATTTGGGGCAGTTAAGCTCTTTATACTCTTCACTGTAAAATGCTAATTCTCCTCTGCAACGAACGGCCGAGAATACTCAGAGAGCATATGGAGAATCTCTCATATTAATAATTTAAAGGAAATGAGCAAAAATTTGTGAGCAGAGCATCAGCGATGTCGTGTGGCCATTACTTCTGCAAATGAGATATTTGATTTGAAAGATTGAATATGGAAATATCATCAGTGGGAAAAAAAATATGATTTTTTTTTCCTACTGAGTATCATCTGCTTGTACATAACAATCAGATTCTGACAAATAGGTGAAATTCATACGACTATCCATTTCCAGATTATGCTTAGCCCTATGTACAATAGTAGCTACCCCCCCATAATGAACTCTGATGCCTAACTACACTTTAGAGGGGACCTGAAAGCCCTCAGCAACTCCCCACGCACATAGCAGAGCTCTTCAGGTGCATTAGGTGAAAATGATGTTGATGCTGACAAAGGTAGGAAGGCTTCTGGAACCACTTGAAGCAGGCACTGGACTTGAAGAGGGCCTGTGTTTCAGTCCATGACAAAAGGCTGAAGACAGCTCCATGGGTCTTGCAGCAGCAGTACGTATATAATGGCACCAAAATAAGCAGTTGCTAATCCCTCTGTGAACTATATGCCTATAAGAACATAACAACATGCACCCATGACAATGTTTGACAGAGTGGAGAGTCAGAGATGAGAAAGATTACGAATGTGATATTGACTCCAAGCCGAAAAAAGGCCAAACCATGTGCATGAAACAGATTTAATATATAAACACAGCTGCTCACACACACACACACACACAAGTCATTTGCAAGTTCCAATACAAGATGATTATATGTGTTGATACGTCAAGGCAAGAGATGGAGATGATTGGAAATGTATCGTGAGGCGGTGATTGTAGACAATATTAAACTCCACAAAGAAGCTTTTGTTGTCGAATTCCTGCAGCAGTTCAGCCAGTATTGCCTCTGCTTTAATTTAATATCTATTTATTTTACTCCATTGTATGGGTTTTATTGAGGTTGCGCCTGTTTTATCTGCCCGATCTCAACCAGAAGTGAAGGTCAGGGGAAGGCAGAGTGCCTCTGTTTATTGGCTTCCATTGAGCCCATACGAACTGATTTGGCTATCTGTTCTTGATATTAAGTTCTTTCATAGTATTTTGTGCTATCCGGATATTGTTTATCGCCACTTTGAGATATTCACTGTGTATTTACTACTAAATTAAATATTCTTCATCACTTTTGTAATATCCTCTCTGGAGGCTCATGCAGGATGTGAGACTCCTGCTGGATGTGCCGGCAAATTCTTAGTATACTATCTATAAGAAAAACATAAAATATATTTCATCAGTGTCCTCCCATACACTACAAAATGTAAAATCCTATTATTTTACAATACATCTCTACATTATTGTGATAAGTGTGCTCTGTGTACTTTCAAGGGTCATCTGTAATAGTTATATCCCTTAATCACCTTCAACTTGCGCAGCTATATCATAAAATGAATCACATATGAATAATTTGGATGATACATATAACTAAAACTCAATACTGAACTGTTTGTATAGCTCACTGAATTATTCTGTATTTTTATTTTAAGGTCAGATTGAAAAACATTAATACTTTCATGTATCTTCTTTGCAGCTTGTGGAGGCACATATTTATATTTATTTGATATGAAGAAAAGTGACCAGATACGCAGCTCTTGACACTGAACTATTAAAGACTGTAGTATCTTTAAAAGATTTTGTGGAAAAAAATTGAAATTACATGACGACTAATGTCAAACAGAAATCCCAAACCATCAATTATTGATAAACTGGAGGGTTATAGATCAGCATAATTAATCAAGCAAATAACAAACCCACCACCAGAGGCAAAATATAAAATGTCTCTTCAAACACAAAACAACCATACTCACAGGGTATCAGTTTTGTTTTAATCTGTTCAAATTAACTATATATTAGGATAAACCCCCTTGAGATGGAATCATTTTTAACCAAGAGCCATAGTTGAATACTTTGGCTATTTTTCTGCGCCAAGGACGTAGCACATTTACTCCAGCATAGGTACAATTTAAAGTGGCCTGTTGAAATAATGTTGGAGATTTTCCCTCATAATTTAGTTTCCATTACTGTAACGGCTGTATTTCCCAAATTACTTTGTAGCTTTAACGTGTAACATGTGAGTAACTTTCTCCTACTGTCAACTTTTTATTAATTCTACAAAAGAAAGCATTTAAGGCGTTTTGAAAGACGTTAAGAGATTTATTATTTATAATTATTCACACTAAAATCTCAAAAACTAAGGTTCAAAATAGTTTTCTTGACCATGGAAACAGTAACAGCTGACCACAGTCCATTTATTAGCTGTTTATATTTAGGCCTTTTTAACAAAACACATTTTAATGCATGAATTCTACGCTGCTTGTCAGGCAGGTTCTCAGTCTCAGAGGCATCACGTGGAAACGACAGGACTTATCACGCAAACGCCGCAGGACTGAGTGACGTGTTCTGACGTCATGTCTCAGCGGGTGAAATATGATGCTGCGGGACGTCCACGTGGTCTGTTGTTTACTTCTTCCAGGAACGTTGGAAGTGCTGCTGGAAAGGAGGCGGGGGAGGGGGGCCGTGAAATTGTGAAACAGCTTTCCCGGTTAGAGTTACATTGCTCAGCATTTCAAAAGAGACCCGCAGACCGACATTAAAGCCGGGAAAATGTCGAGCTGAACCCCCTATTTTCCTTCCTCTTGAAAGGCTCTTAAACAGCGCGAGACCTCAACAGTATGTATTGTTTTGTTTCAGAGCGCGTGCTAGTTCAGTGTTGTCGTCGCTCTTTGTTCACTTCACAGGGTCCTGAGGTTCAAGTTCAAGCCTTCAACTGGTGTCAACAAAGCTGTAAAGTCTGAATGTAGCCATTAGCATGCTTTCAGGATGCTTTAAAAGAAAAAAAAAACAACCACACTGAAGCAATGGAAATAGTGTTTTCATTAACTAAAAATTGAATTCAGCTAAAACAGAAACACACATTGGATAGAGCTTAACATGCTCACAAACATGGTTAGAACAACATGCTTAATGTAGTTTAAAATACTACTTCGCATGAAGCCAAACATCTGAAGTTACAGACAAGTTCCCTTTAGCTGCACTATTTTTACTGTATATGTTGTCTCTAAAGATGTTAATCTTTTCTGTTTTTTTTGGCAGATAAGTACTAGAATGCCTCAGCTTGGAAGTTTGTTTACACAGTTTCATCTCAGCTCCAAAGCTTCAGAAAGTGCTCAAAGCCAGAGCCCATTTAAGACACCAACACTAACGGATTTGTTACAACATGTCAGGTAAGTATGGTGTAAACTTAAAGCTGCATTAATTAGTTTTTTTTTTTATATTAATATATCTTTAGAGAGAGTTCCCTGTAGCTCTTAAGAGAGTTTTAGCAACTTTCAGCTCTTTGTTTTGGTTTTATGGCTGCCATTTTACAGTTTCGCTCTCATCAACCTTGTTCTCACTAGTAAATATGCAGTATGCTAACTTCCTAGCACCAAACTGCAGACAGACAAAGTTAACAACTAGCTGTTGAACATAGTAGAGCTTTTAGCAGCTAAGAGCCAGATATTTCCCTCTGAAGTTGGTGGACAACAAAACGGAGCTAAAAGGTAAATGCTAGACTTAAATTTGTCAAAGACACAACTCCAAATGAATACTAATATTGCTTTGTGTCTGCTGGACATGTAAGTAGGCTGTCACAACGTTATGAGACAATAATATGTCAGTGTTGCGTTTGCAGCTTGTTCCACTGCCCCCAAGTGGCCAAAATAAAATCATTTAATGCAGCTTTAACTTTTATCTTTATGTATAAAAGTGTTTTGGGGTTTTTTTGTTGTTGTACAAAGTCTAATCTAATATTTTCTTTTTCTATCATTGTAGGAAACTCACCGGGCTGAGAAAGGAAGATGTTTACTGCAACCTGCGTATCCCCGACCAGTTTCAGACCACCAAAGACGACATCAACATTGTTATCCTTGCAGGTTGGTGTCTATAATAGAATGGCATTTAATGATACAGGTTTTTAAGGCTACATTTCAGTGAACAGTGAGTCATTCTAATTGGCCCTTTTTTGGCAGCAGACATTTTGTCTAGTCATAGTAGGAAAAGCACAGTTGTTACCGCAAATAACATTAACAATAGATCTGTTCTATTCAAGTGGAATTCAGTCATCCTTCATGTTACTTTTTTACACCTTTACTTTTCCTACTGTGCCAAAATATATTTCTATTCACATTACAGGTTTATTTAGAAGTGTTCTAAGAGCACCAGTAGTGATCACCATATTATATTATATATTCTCTTATGTATGGAGGTATTTGTTTTGAAATATCACTTTATTTGAGTTTGTTAATACCAGCCATTGCTATGTCCAAGTCTAAACTAAGTCTAGCTATTTTACCTATAAATGGTTTCTCAAATGAAGTTCCAGAAAATGTTCAGATCATTTTATCTATTTTGCCTGGAGGCCTTCGGGTATAAGAATGAGTCACAGTATATTTGGTATTACTGTACTAAATCTTTACTTGGGGTAATGTTTTTTTTTGTTTTGTTTTTTACTAAGGCCATGGGATCTTCTGCATAGATGTAAAACCCTGGAGAGGCACAGTGTCCGCTCACAACCAAAAGTGGCATGTGCAAGTGAAAGAAGAGGACCAAAACTTCACCAATACCTGCATTGAGCAGATTGAAGATCCCCTCAAAGCTATCATGGTAAAAAAAAAAAAAAAAGAAGAAGAAAAGAAGAAAAGAAAAGCTAAACACATTTAGCTGAAATGTTGAAATACCATCCTGAAAACCTAAATGTCAAACTGTCTGGCACACTTGTGTCCAAGGTCTAATCGATTGTCCGGTACATAGTTTTCATCCAAACTCCCGCCGGGTTAAGAGATTCTGAGTCACCGGAACAATTTATATGGAAATTTCAAACACTACAACAGGGCTTTCTAAACTTCGCAAGTGCTTGCTCTTCATTTGAAAGGCCATAATTATGTTCATGAGGGGGAGGGAGTTAAAGCAGGCAGGTGCCTAAACACAGCTGTCACCTTATGTGCCTGGGTCTGTTTGGAGAAATTCATTTCCATCTCTATAGATGTTCAGATTTGGACTGAGAGCTTGACAGAAGAGTCTGATGGCAAACATTCACTGCATCATTTAAATAGTTCTGCTTGAATTAAATGTATTAACTTCATTAATCTAGAGCTCCGCCGTCTGTGCCAATTTCTCTATGTTGCTTTAAAGAATTCAGACGTGTTTTTTCTACCGTAAAATCTAAGAAGGGAATCAAAACATCTCAAATGTTATTAAACACAAGCGCTCTAATTATTACTATATTACTCTAAGTAATGTAGGACTGATTGCTACCCAGCCCTAGTGATGGTCATCTTCACAGTTTCCTGACATCTTAATGATTAATCCAAAACTAATTGAGAGATGAATCAACAATGAAAATAATCATCACTTGCATCCCTACAATTTTCCCCCTTTAGACCAAGACAGCCAACTTATGTGGCCACTTGAAGAGGAGTGGAGTGTCTGTGCGCCAAAGCCTCTTCTTCCCCAGGGTTATCTTCCTCTCTCCAGACTGCGAGCTGGGTGAGGAGCTGAGGAAGAGAAGGGAGCTGGTCTCCCACAGCCAGATAGACGACTTCCTCAGATCTTTCAGGGAGGGCTACATGGCCTGGATATCGGATGCACTGACTCCCTCCTGGCTCTCTGGTGAGTGGTTCCTTGAAGTATACGCATCAATACCCAACATTCAATTCATGTTCTACACTGCAAAAATCTACATCTTATGTTATTTTTGTCTATTACTGAGTCCTAAAACATGAAGAAATTTGCAAGTGCAGACTGTTTGAAACAGACTAATATAAAGATGCTAACCATGAACGTCCCCATAACAACGCTTTTAGAACTCAACATCTTGACCTATCATGAATTCCACCATGTTATATGATTACATTAAACAGGCTTATTTATGTAAGGCTTCTTACAGAAATGCTACCAGATATTTTTTTAAATATGTTTTTCTCTCCTGCAGGTCATCTGTCGTACAGGCAGATGGAGTCAGTGCGGGAGGTCCTGAGGAGGGTGGGAACGTGGGATCTGGTGCGACTGCACTGTGGCGAGCAGCTGAAAGGAGACTACCGGGGCTGCCAGCACGTCGCTCTCAACCGACAGGAGACGGACACGCTCGAGTTTTCCAGAGTGAAGACCCTGTCAGCTGATTCGCTGTGGGCCCTGCTGGGACACACTCCTCAGGTCAGTCCACTGCACTGTGCTCTGATGAGCTGCCAGGACCAGAGGTACATCCTGGAAATTAGGGTTAAATGAACCAGAAGACCAGCAGGGGGCAGTAGTACTTTATGACTTTCTCACTGAGTTTGCAGTCATTCCCTTCAAGGTCTGGGAACTGGAAAAAAAAACACAGGTTTGGTTTAGGCTGAAGACTGCAGAGCATGACAGCAATTCTACAGTTATTTGAAAACAATTATGGCAGTTTTTAATGAATTGTCAGGATAGTACTGTATAGGCATGAAAGTGATTACAATACAATTTGTATTCAATTAAAGAGTTAATTTATAATTGTCAAGCTAAGTCCAGCTAGTTCTAAGTTTTATTATTATTATTATTTATTAATTATACTTACAGTGGTCTAGAAAAAGCGGAAAAGTGCTTTTTTAAAACCCATTTGGCTTCTGTCACTCCAGTGTGCTCTCACGGATCATTTTCATAAACAATGCTTGTGTTAATTACTGCCTTAACTCTTCAGTTTTCTAGTGCGATAAGTAATTCTGCCTGCCCGCAAAGTGCTCATTAGCTCCCCTGATTGAATCAATGCAGTTGCACAGTTCAAAAAGCCCAATTTGAGTTTATTCACATTCTCAGATCGGTCAGTGTTTTGGGTTTTTATTGTTTATTTTAATCCAAGGTAATGAATGGATTTGTCTCTCCAGGTGCCATAAAAGAAATCTTAACCTTCACTGTGACAGTGAATGTAAAGGTTGCAGTAGTTATTATGATATTTACATAAAATGACAGCTGTTTTTGATGACATTGCTACCTTAAAGCATTCACAGACATTGCATTGCATTAAGAAAATGGAAGACAGACAGAGTTCATTAAGGTCCAGTAAGTACGACCCATGATCATCATCCATTATAGATTTCACACCCAGCCTCAGCACCCAAACACTCTGGGCTTTCCTTACAGACTCCACTCAGGCTTTAGTTCCCCCACCCCCCCCAGCATCCAGACTGTATGTGCTCTCGCCTCCAGCTGCTGTGTATTTGATACATGACCCAACAATCATTAGACAGTCTCCAGTGGGCCCTTTTCTTGCCCAAGGGGACACACACGGGGCAACAAAATATATTATTTTCAAAGAAATATTTGTAGATGGAGGCAGTGTGAGGCAAACATTTTCCCCATATTTCACAAAGAAATGTGACATGCAGTATATATGGTAAATATTCTCTTGAGGTTTAAATACAATAGACGGGCCTATACATTTGTCTTCTATTATCACATTCCAAATTTTTAGCTGCAGTAACCATCAGGAAAATTGGATTTTGCCATTGCATTTGTACCATAAACATAGTTTTAATAGATTTTGCTCCTTTGGACCCCATGACTGTGTCACTCACTCTGTCTTTCTGAAAAAAAAAGAGAAAGAAAAAAAAAAGAGATCTTTGCTAGTGTGCAGCAGCTGCGAGGGGTGGTTTGGGGGGAGTGGAAAAGAAACTTGATAGCTCCCTTAGGCATATTTCAGAGCCCAGAAATAATGCATGCTTTTGATTTGTTACTTGTAAACACACAGGGCAGAAGATCTGCGATATGACCCGCAGTGTCTCTCAGGCATCTGTTTGGTTTGTAAGAAGTGGCACCAGATGCATCGACAAAGCCGCCGTGGAGGCACTAGGTGTGTTTTCTGGGGGCTCAGTCAATTACTCTGCGGAGAATGGGATGTCTACATGTCCCCAAAGTGGAGAATGATTGAGTAGAGTGGCTGTAATTTATTAATTATGGTCTATATTCTTAGACCACGGTTCTGGCTTCATTCAATTTGTATGGATTGAGGGGTAATTACTGTGTGTGTGTGTGTGTGTGTGTGTGTGTGTCTGTGTGTGTGTGTGTGTGTGTGTGTGTTAGAGGAGAGAGTGAGAAAGAGCTAAAGATCTATTCATGTCATAATTTCAAGTGCAGGTTACTTATGTTGTTCATCTTCATGTCGTCTCCTATTCTGATTACATGAGGGCTTTGTACGAGTTTATATAATGAGGTCTAAAAAAAAAAAAAAAAAATCTCCTTACTCACGTTTTGCATACAGTGTCTGCTAATTGCATAGCCGAGAAATAACAATTGAGTTCCTTTGAGCGTAACTTGACTTCACCAGCCTGTCAGCTGATTAATAGAAGCAAAGCCACCCGGAAAAAAAAGCTGCAAATTCACAAACATCCCAGCTAACAAATAATCATAACCTCGGTTACCGTAGAGACATCTTGTCTTTCTGACTTGCTACAGATTCCACACAGATGCAGCTTGTTAATTTACCCCACGCTGACATTCCTCTCTGTTTGGCCATCTCCCAGGCTGCACGCGTCACCGGCCTGTAATGGACAGAGTGGTGTGCCTGGTGCTTAGCACAGAAAAGACGGAGAGGAGAGACATCAACCGCTTTGTGGTGATAATGAATGGAGGCACACAAAAGGCCAGGGGCTGGCCATTTACAAAGCCTGCAAATTCTGCTGTCTAAATAGATGATATTGGCAGTCACTGTGGCTTTTTGGCTGCTTTTTATGTAGTGAAGAAAAGTATTCAGCCATTTAAAGAAAATACATGCAGGACTCATTATTATTAATTATGAATCATTTTTAAATTGATATGGCCGAATCTTATTTACTGTATGCTGTTTAAAATTTAATTTGCTGCTCACATCAAACAAAAATTGATGTGAACATGGAAGTACATGGCCTGTAACTTCTCTGAAAACGTGTGTACTGACATCATAAATCCCCACAGGTTTTCAGTTACCAGACATGAACCAAGAAAAAGATTCGTAAAAATTGTTTCCCCCGAATGTGCAATTTGTCTGATTGTCACTTCCATGGAGTTCACTGTTCATCACGTTCATCGAGCACCCAGCTAAACTTGGCCAAAGGATGATTTCTGGAAAATTTCAAAGAAAAGTTTCCTGAGGAATTCCCCAGAGAGAAAGATCTATTAGTTGCACAACATTTTTCAACCAAAATGAAAATAGTGGGGAAATTACCAGGACGTTCAGATTTCTGTAATTGCAGCCTCGCTCTCGAAAGGAAACTGGAATTGGAAATAATTTGCACAAGAGTGTGTGTAGGAAGCGGCAGAGGAACGCTAACCATGCAATTACACATGAGAAGAGTGCTGCAGAATCACAAGTGTCTGTAATGAACTAGTGAAGACACCAGCACTTATACGGTGGAAGGCAGTGATAAAAGCTGCCTTGTAATAGCGTGTGATTAAACTTGGTAAAAATCTATTTTTTCACTCGAGCACTAAGCCACAGTGAAGAGTCCTGTGGGGAGATTCTGCATCTGTCAATTTGAAGATGACTCAATGTGTTTCCTCAAAATTCATCACCCGGCATGCAATACCAGTTATTTTAGAGGGTTCTTCAAGCGCTCTTTTGTTAATTTAGTTAAACATCAACCGGTAGAGTTCATGTTTTACTCATTCCTACTTAACCCAGGTAGAGATTGAGTTTCAGTAAATTTGAATACATGTTTAAAATAAAGCTCCAAGCCATTAATATTCATTACAAAACAATTTCTTTGAATGTGGAATGAGCTGTGGTTGTGCAAGACACACAATAATCTATATGCGATACCCATACATTTTTTTAATGCTAAAACTGTGGTAAACATTGCATGCATTATATCAACAGACAAAAATACTGAAAAGAAAGAGGTCTAGCTTATATCATGATATTTAATAGGAATATTATTTATATCAATGCACTGTGAATAAAGACATCACAATTAAATCACCTGTAAAATAACCAAATTGATACTCAATGCAATGGAATGTGTTTGGTTAAACATTGTATGTAGAGCTGAAACCACCAGATTATTAGTCGATTAACAGAAAATGAATAGTTTTGACTTGTGATTTATCGTTTTTTTAAATCATTTTCTTAAGCAAAAATCCCAAATATTCTGTGGCTGCAGCTGGTAATCATGAGGATTAGATGCTTCTCTTTATCGCATACAATACCAAACTGAATATCTAACTGTTCAGCTGTTCGTTGGAAACAATATCACTTGATAAGCTATTTTTCACTGCTCGACCTTTTAGAGACAAAATTATTAATTGATTAATTTAAAAAAAAATCAACAGATTAATTGGTAATGCAGCCTGTAATGATATGATCATATTATAGCAATATGGCTCTACTGAAACTCAATAAATGATAATACTGTATTGAATTATTGCCCAGACTTTTGCAGCGGCGCACTCGAAAGACCACAAAAGCTTCATACAAGATTTTTTTTTTTCCTATTAATGATTCTTTGACATCATCCAATTTGGCATCACATGCTGGAAATTTTTTTTGGGCCACTGGCCAAGATGTTAATTTTATCTCAGTAAGCTCAGCTATTTGTTTTTGGGATTCAGGATATTACAGTGATCCCCATAGTATAGGTATAGATATGATCAATAGGGATTCATGAATAATGAAGAGGCAGAGTGGAGCAGAGACACTTAATTACAGTTTCAAAAGCCATTCTCATTAATTGAGGACTATAAAGGTGGTGAAGTGGACTGAATGGCAACATTAGAATTTTTTTTAAAAATCTGTGACTCTTTTAAAAAAAGAATTATTATTACTATTGCAACAAAACTGTCCGTATTTGCCAAAAACACCAGCTGATGATTGGCAAGTACTCATTGTTTTCTCTAATTGATGCATGTCTTTGTTTGACATTTAATATAGTTTAATTTGTGTGCTCTCAGTCCATTTCCTCTGACCACCTGTGAGCGCACTATCGTTCTTTTAATGTGAAGTCTAATATGCTGCATGTCCAGACAGTGTGTGGCCACTGTGTGCAGCAGATACAGTACATAATTGACAGCCCTGCCATCTGTTACAGTTATGTGAAATTATGGATAAACTAGTTAACAGACACTTTGGCCCATTGTCTGTTGTTTTGATAATCACCCTTAATAACGGACGGCATCAATATGGTCTTTAAACCTGATTTGGGAGTTAATGGAGTCAGATGGGGGCGGTCAGTGTATGCTCTGGGGGTAATGCTGTTAGAGATGTTTGTAAAGAGCAAATTAAATCAGTCATAGATTGTGCCCTCTCAAGTCAGCCAGACAACCAGACCCATTGAAGAGAAACGGGGATTCATATTTGAACCTCTCGCAGAAAATGCACTTATGTGGATGGAAATAAAGTCAGAGCTGGGTGAATGGATGTAAATGGTTATTGCAGAGAGTCTAATGGCTTCCTGTTAGCCGAGGCAGGTTGGTTGGAAGCAGAGATGTAGCTTATCAGAAGCTAACCAGCTGTCTTTTGCGTTCAGGACGAATGTTGTTATTGACGTAGACGGTAATGTCACCAAACCAGAGTTTAGGCATGCTAATGGATGGTGCACAGCAGAAGCACATAACAGTTCATTTATGATGTTTAATTATGATGCTATTGGACTGATACCATTCAGGGGATTAATTGACTCTCTCTCTCTCTTGTGGTGAAAGGATTCATTGGTGAGCAGAAAATTATTTGACAACAATTTTGATTATTTATTAATGAGTGAAGTCTTTAATCAAAGCAAATGTTAAATGTTCACTGGTTCCAGATTTTCAGTTATGACTATTAGCAGATGGTTTCTTTGTCTTATATCACCGTAAATTTAATGAGTGATGCTTTTATTTGGGTTTCATTCTACTCTTGGTTGGTCAAATAAGTAATTTGAAGAAGTATCCTTGGGCTCTGGCAAATTAACTTTTTATTTACTAAACAATTAATAATTTAATTAAAAAAAAACAAAACAATCTGCAAGCTAATTGATAGTAAGGCAACTTCTCTTTATTTCAGCAGGGAGTTCTTTTCATTGATGCATCACTTACATATTATGCAAATTAAATGCATCGATCTGCTTGCTCTGCAATTGCTCTGGCAATAATTTAGCAATAATACATGTGAAACACTGCTGCCACTGTCAAAATATTAATAGTGTGACTACCAATGCTGGATAAGCAAACACATTTAAAACATGTTAGTATTTTCAAGGATTTATTGCATTGTTGGCCAGACTGCTAAGATGATAGGGAGACAAAATATTTTTTTTAGGTTTTAGTGTGTTGTACCTGGATTATTTTTACAACTTGGGAATTTCTTTTGGAAATGATCTCAATGTAGAAAAAAATAGTCTAATCCAGGGATGGACAGTTTTTCCAGAGGGCCAATATTGGGCCATTTATTATAGCAAATTGGGACTATTGTCTGGGCACTGTATGCTAGCTGCCTCTACCATACAGTTTTTCAAAAATTCACCATCACAGAAAGGCTTGCTGTTTCGCACGCTTGTATGACAGCATGTAGGATGGTTTGGATGGTCGATTGCTTCGTAAAAAATATTCTGCCTGGCAGACACAGTTTCAGAGCTTTTTCTTCTCTCTCATGTGAAAGTTTGTGGCATAGTTCGCAGAATTGGTTGACAAATGTCTCTTGACGACGTACTGTAGACTATTCCTTGAACACCGCAATACTCTCTTGCCGAATCTGAACCGACACTTGGGGCAAAATATTTAGATATCCACTTTAGGTTAAAACACGACATTTAATTTTTCTCTTTTTAAGCCTTCATCTGTAGTCATGTCTCTGTCTTCACAACCGCTTGCGGAACTTGTAACGTGAGGTGAGCAAGAGTCGACTTGCAGCCTTTTTGGGGGTATTGTGGTACATTGTGTGCCAGATTGAGATGGTCCACGGGCCAATTTCGGCCCTGGGGTGATATTTTGCCCAAGTGTGGTCTAATACTTGTGTCAGAGAAGGTTCTACATAATGCCAGTTCCCTCAGTTTGGCACAGTGGGTGGTAAAAAGTGAGCTATGTTTTATTTCATATAAAAGATATTGAATCTTAAGATCTCTTAAAAAGCAGTTTTTCAGTTTAACAACCCAAATGTAAATTGTTTTCAGTGTATTTTTGTGTCTTTTCAAGAATAATTTTAATAGCAGAATTTAGCTGTCTGTTTACCTTGTTGGAGAATAAGGATAGTTCACATTACTGCATATTCATTTAATGAATATACACATTCATATGTGGTTTCTAAAACTAATCATATAGAATCTAAAAGGAAAAACAATAATCTTTATTGAATTGCATTGCCAGCTTGAAGAATCCAACATCATGGAATTGCTGATAATCCAGTGATTCAGACCCCTACTCAGCAGGTTGTTAATTTATTCACCCTGTGAGCCAAACCGCGCAGCAATTACCTAATTGCCTTGTTAAATCCAGCCGAAATGACAGCGAACCACTTTTGGTACGATTCCATCACATTTGGCTCGTCGACAAAGATGTTTGTTGCGCCAGAGGTGTGTTACTCAGTGTTCCTCTGCATCTGTGTCTGGTGAGACACACCGTAGCACAAAGAGCCCTGTCGTCTGAAGCTGGTGTGGCGTTACGCTCACTCAGAGTTCACCTGAAACACTGCACCCATGGCTCCAGGTAACAGCCCCCGCTGACTGATATCCAATTGGGATTCTTTGACTTTATCAGGGGTAGAATCTGAACTTTGTGAATGGCAATACACGCAGGTGGTGACACGTCCCTACCCAATAACACAGTTCCTCGCATTATTCATGTTTGTCAGAACTGTCAGACCTTTAATCAGAAATAATCACATTTATACTTAAACTGTAAGGTCTACAGTGTGTAGTCACAATGCAAAGTCCATGATGCAAGTTTATTAGTTTTCTATGTGTCATAAACTGGTAGATAGAGAAACCAGTTAGATTGCCAACAGCTATTGGTAAGGAGCTGAGCTGTCGACTTGCGTTTAAGAGGGTAAAAGGTGAACAGTGAACCAGAGGCAGGATATATGACTATTAGCAAACGGTAAATAAGACGACTTAGTTTGTCTCGATGAAATGTTAGGAGTGATGTCATTCACACGACTGCCCTGACACGGAAAGTGAGAGGCGGATCATCACGTTAGGTGAGCTCTCAGCCCTTTGTGTGGCGCCCAACCTTATAGCCCGGGGGTCCTGTCCTCACATTCAGTCCTGTTTGTGCCTGAAAAAAAAAGAGTTGCGTACTTCTGGACAACACACAGTCAAAAGTGAGACAGTATTTTTAGTAACTATTGATCTGCTCATCTTGGCTCATTGACGGTTGTGCAGCTGTAACGCTGTAGGATGTGTAGGATGCAGATAGCACTTTGAATGACATTGTGTTTGTTAGTTGTCAGCTCCTTTTCGCTTAGTTCTTCTACTGTAATTTAGATACAGTATCATCTTCAGCCTCAGACACTTGCCTCAAGTGGCTGAGAGGGTAACATGCAGTGACAGTTCCTGTACCTGACACACCACCTCTGCTGAACAACACCTGGCAGACAGGTTGTCTAGAGTAGACCACACAGAACTCTGTGTTTGTGCCAATGATTGCAGCATATTTCCTTCCACAGTCAATATCGCAGTTAGTCGAACTTGTTTTGGTGCTTTTGATTTTATATCATTCAGTATTTCCTTGTAGCTTTGGTGCTCTGTAAATGATGACTTTTGATGTTTTTAAGCCGGCATGAAGCATTTTATGTTTTGGTTCGGTAAATTTAGTTTTAATTGTATTTGATGTTGCAGGATGAATCTGTTGGTATAGAATACATTTAATTTAGCCCAAATGATTCTATGCCATCTTGAATTGTTAGTCACTACCATTTTCCAATAACTGGTCTCCAGATTGCAGTTATGACCAGAAGTTATTGCAGTTTATTGTACAAACTGTAACCCATAAACTACTGAGCAATCGGTGCAGTTGCAACCAAATTAGATCGCACTGTGCTTTTTGGTTGATGCTTCAGAAATAAGACGAATTTAAATGGCTATGAATTACATTTTGCCCAATTCATCCTTGTACAAAAACCTTAGGTATTCTCCAAAGAAACTGGCCTGTCATCAGTCAATCAGCATGATTGTCTATTACTATGCAATGCAGATCTGGATCTTGATGCATATTTCTGAACATTTTTTGTTTTTAAAATAACATTGAGAGGATTGTGCAGCCTTGACGGAAGTAAATGCTCTTGGGATGTTTTCCCACATCGACCGTATGTCTGTTTGTCTTTGGCCTCTCGTGCTCCTCGTGCTATATGAAGTGAATAGTATTTCTGCTTCTGTCCCGGTTTGAATGCGATGTGAACCAGTATTGTGTTTGCGCCTCTGCAGCTCCACAAAGTTGGAAGCACTCAACCTTGGTTTGATTAAATTAGTTAATTGCCAATTACCAACTATTGCATATGGCCATGATTTGTGAGAATAATTCCTCTCTGATGTTTTTGTTAGTTTATGTGCGTCTCTGCCACCAGCTGTCATGAAGCCACTTTTTCATGCATCCCAAATTAATAGACACTCACTCTTTCTGAAGTGTCTGATGCTATTGTAAAACAAGCCATGTGGCATTTGGCCAAGGCTGCAATATAAGACACAATTGTTGCATTTTTATCTCTTTCTCCCTGTTTTAATGCACAGTAATAAGTAAGTAAATGGTGGAAAGATGTGTGTCTGAAATCGCAGTGGCCTTTGTTGCAGATAATTAGGTGAGCAGCAAGAGTGTGCAGGTGTTGAGGGTGTGCTGTGCACTCGTGTTGTGTTATCGACTTGCTCATATTCGTAGGCTGTCAGGGGTGTCGCTCTTCCCATCAGCCCCAAAGCTCACCAACCTCTTCACTATTAAAATGATCACTTTCAATAGCAGACAAAGGAAAGAGGGAACATATCTAGTGCAGGGTATTTTCCCCACCTCTAATGCTTATCTGCCTTTTGATGTCAGCGTAATAAAAGGCCTATTGGGCTTCCACAATGACCTGCAAAATGGACAAGAGCCGATATACTGGGCTCTGACTGTCGCTACCATTAACTAAAAGGCCCAGACATTAAGGAGAGCCGGGGATGAAAGAACATGGAAAAAAAATAATAATTGAAAAATTGCCTAATGCTAAAGTGAAAGAAAATGGAACTGTGAAAAGGCACTGTAATATTCTGTTATCCCCTGTAAATGCAGCCAAACAAGAGATGCAGCGAGGCATTCTTTTTGAAATGGATGTGGTTCAATTACCTGCATGTCTAAATCTAGTTAAGGCTTCCATTGTCAGGCTCAAACATAACAGGCAGTTTTGATGTAGTGTTAAAGCGTATTATGCCCTACAACCTACAGAAAATCAAGAGAGGTATGACTCCATTCAAGATGTGGAGGGGAATTTTAAAAAAAAGCTCCCGGTAAAAACAAGGTTAATTTAATAGTTACTGTGTTTTAGACTGCCGTTTGGATCACTGTTCCAAAACAGTTACACAATGTTTTTGCAGGCTTTTTTTTTTTTTTTGAAGGCCATTTTCAATTGGTTCCTAAGGAGGATCTTCTTGCAAGTATTATCTTACAGTATCATGTTACATGTTCAAACAAGAACTGCAATGGAGCCCCAAAAGAGCATAACTGAAAAAAATAAGTTGATTCAATGATTTAGCTGATCAACAGAAAATGAATCAGCAACAGTTTTACTAATCATTTTAGTATTTTTTCTTGAAGTTGAATATCTCTGGTGTTGGACTGTTTATCCACATGAAACATGCGACTTTGGGCTCTTAGAAAGTGTCATTTTTCAGTTTATAGTATATTCTTTTATGGCTGGCTACAAACTGAAATATAGTCATTTAAATGCTATATATCAATGGCAATATGTAAGCAAGATATGTTTAAAAAACATAACTGTTCAACCAACCTCATCAAATCATTCAGGGTCAAATTGGACTGAAAGTTTGACGAAAATGTTTGTTAAATTTACCCCTTATTAAACCAGTAATTAAGCCCACAGACTAAGCAACAGTTTGCACATGTAGGGGTCAAAATTGAAAGGTATGAGTGTTTGTTTACCTCTCACCAGCGGTCAGGAGGTCTCAGTCAGGGTCATGACCCCAGCAATATCCATAAAAACGGCACATTGTTTTTTCAGCCACTTAAAGACACTCTCACTTAATAACGTTACTTATCTGCATTTGCCGTTTTCTTCACTCTGTAGGTGACAGTTAAAATGTACAAGCGTGGATCCCAGGGCTGGCTGGGTAAATCTCTGAACGCCACCACCACCATCCCCTCCAACACCTTTGTGATCTTCAGGATCAGCGGGGAGGAAGCAGATACCAAAATCCCAGCAAACACCATTCACAGCATCACACTCAGCATGTGACAGTGTGTATCAGTCAGTAAAGAGGACAGCGATCACAACATGGTGGGGTAGGAAACATTTTTAATTAACTATGCAGATGCAAAACAAACTCTTAATGTAGCTCAAATCGCCTTTCACTATGCAGCGTTTTATTTTTTTTTAATCGTGTACTAACACAAGTTCTAACAAAGAAAGAAAAGACCCATTTGCCAACATCTCTGATTCTCTGATTCTCAGTGGCAGAATTATGTTAATGAAGATGGTCTCAGACAATTAGCCTGATTTACTTTCTCTTGTTTCCAGGGCTGGCCCACACTTTACACCAACCATTAATTAATCATTATGTTAGCGGATTGTGTCACATCAGTTCAGGTACTGAAGTGTTTAACGTGTTAATTGTGGCGACTAAAAACTGGTGGCCTCTAGCGTGATGAGGGCCAAGCATGTTACTGTGTCTGTGGGTTTAATGGGCCGTGATTTACGGTCTGTTTAGATGGTGTAACTGTAAGGTGCTTTATTAATATGCTCCACCGCACAGAGGAGATGATAACATATTCAAGAGCGCACAGGCGCAGCCACCAGCACCATTCATAACTGTTTCTGAGTCACTTTCCATCAGTTACCAGGCTTACACAGCTGCGCTAACAGCTAGCAATTCTATTTACTGTGCCTGGTAGTGGCCGAAATGAAGTTATTTCCATCAAGATATCAGTGCCTTTAGCTAATGCAATAGAAGGAGCTCTCTGTGTTGATGCTATCTCTTTGCATGGCATCTTTCTACCTGAAACATCATTACACTGTACTCAAGCTCCTCACTTTTTTCAATTGTCTGTTTTACTGTTTTACCTGAGGGTCAGATCAGTGGAAGTTGTACGAAGAGCACCGTGTTGTTTGCATTTGTAGACGCACATTTTTTAGACTCTGGTTCAGATCTTGGTCAGCGTTGCTTGAATTTATAACCCTGATTCCAAAAGAGCTGGGACGCTGTGTAAAACAAATAAAACTGTGATCATTTGCTAATCCTTTCTGGCATATACTCAATTCAAAACCGTACAAAGACATTTAAATATATGCTTATTCTGAACTTCATGCCAGCAACAGGTTTCAAGCGAGTTGCGACAGGGGCATCAAAAGGCTGGGAAAGTTGTGGAATGCTCAACAAACACCTGTTTGGAACATTCCACAGGTAAACAGGTTAATTGGTAACAGGTGATAGTATCATGGGTATAAATTGGGTATGAAAGGGGCATCCTTGAAAGGCTCAGTTTTTTTCGCAAGCAAGGATGGTGCGAGGTTCACCATCATGTGAAACACATTATTGTATGAAGGACATTACTACATGAGCCTAGGAACAGTTGCCAGTGAGCTCAGGTGTTTGCAGATGATTGCATTTTCTTTTTCTTTACCTTGTCCCAACTTTTTGCAAATCAGGGTTGTATTAAGTGTTTTGCTGAATTTATTGTCTTTGCGTATTTTAAACCTAAAGAGTGTCCTCAGGAACTGTTTTCTCCACAACACTTGACAAACAATACTGACAATATCAGATGATCTGGGATGAGAAGGACATTAAAGAAATGACTATGTTATGTTGGACTAGTGGTGGGTGCATGCAGGTTTTACTGTAGTTTCATTATACCTTAATATGAATATTTTGTTAATATTGGTTTTTCAAATTCAAGCACTTTCAGTATCAAGCCTTAAGAACTTAAGAAGCATGCTTCTTTATTCATTGGTGTGTGTGTGTGTGTGTGTGTGTGTTTTAGTCATGATACCATCAAGTGTTTTTATGTTTACATGTATTTGTACTATCTGGTGTCATAATAAAAAGATTAGATGATTCCATGCTTCTCATAATGATTTACACAGTATTGGAATAATGTGGTCTCTTCCGAGCATCTATCACTGAACTGCATCCTCCAGATCTGCATGGTGCAAATGATCTATAATATTCAAAGTCATTTGTCACTACTGGGTCATGTGGTTTCCTCGAAGCTTCGTTTGGGGGATGGAGGGCATCCATCAACAGCTCACTCTGCCCTTTGAAAGCATGCAGCACGTCTCCAGCGTGGTAAAAGACTGAATATTAGGAATGGATGACTGGCCACAGGGACAATGCAAGCTCTGTTGGGCAGAGTGGTGGCCACAGGGAGGGGAAGCTGAGCGGAAATGGACATGGAGATCAGACCAGAACATAGTGTGACAAGGTAACAAGGTAAACTGATCCAGGCTGCAATTCTTCTGGAAACTGAATCAATGAGGGTTCTGTTAAAATGGAAATCCTCCCGGATATCGAGTTATGGACAGTCTATAGCACAATAGAATCAGCTGTAAATATGTAGTTGTTTTCCTTTGCAGTAAACATGTAGATACATCACACAACCCATGGATATTCTGACCATTTATAAGGCACATGTTTTACATAGAAAGAGTTGGTGAGCTGGTAACTCCAGGAGATGAAGAACGACAAGTTATGACCCTGCAGTAAGACCATGTGTCCAACATAGACCTGTTGCCATTCGGCACAGTCCCCACGGTTGACAGGTCAGGTGACTGGTTTGACCTTTCCTTCCTACAGGACAGGGAACTGTAGGGCAACTGTCTCACCACAGCTATTTAGTTGGAAACCCAGTGCTGTATTCATATGGGTCAGTACTTGAGATGCAGACGCAGTTTGACAGCCATATTTCAGCACGGAACAAACTCAATAAACTGTTGGACCATGTTATTATGCGAACCGCCATCTTCTGTGTTTTTGCTGCTTCAGCTTGACTGGGTGAAAGGTTCTAATCAGGTGGAGGTCAATAAGCTCTTTTTAACTATAATATTTTCTGAGATGCAGCCTGTTTCATCTGTAAAGGGCCCTAGAGATGAGATTGTGTTGTACTGAGAGTCTAACCCCACGGGGAAAAAAGCTGTGTTTACTGTAAGTGGGGAAACAGTTATGAATGACTCAGTTTGTGCGCCAACATAAACACAATGTGAACACTAAAATACACTGAAGCTGCGGATGGATTAATATTCAGTAGTTAACAATTCCGGACATCACTTTGCATCTCTTATCTAGGCTACCTGTAATCACAGAAGCTGCAGCTTCAAATCCCTTAGTCGTACAAAAGTGTTGCATGGAACTTGGATACCTTTATTGCAGCTTAGATCAGTTCATCCGAATTTTAAAAAAAGCTGTCACTGAACACTGCCATGCAGCTTTTGTTTTATTTATCCTGGTTTTTGAGACATCCATGCAGGTTTATGCCATCAGTGGAGGTGAATATATATATATTTTTTCACAGCATTCATAAAATACAGTGAAACAACACTTTTCAAGTCAACAACCTTAGCAAGCAGGCCTACTGTATTTCGGCACAGTGGTGCTTTAAGCTAAATGTTAACATGCTGATGTTTAGCAGGTATAATGTTTTTAACATTCTCACGACTCGCGCGACTCAGCAAATTAGCATGCTAACATTTGTGAATTAGCGCAAAGAAAGTACAGCGAGGACAAAATACTTATGGGAATATGATTAGCATTTTTAGCCACTTGCCTGGTTAAATAAAGGTTAAAAAAAAAAATACAATGAAAGCCATTTTGTCCTACCCTACTCCTCAAAGTTATTAATTACAAAATTAAGGTTCAAGCCCACCCTAAGTAAACAGGTAACCTCCTCCAATGTAATGACAAATGCTCCGTTGTCATCATGAAGGTTCTATCATATTTTGTTCTACCCTACTCCTCAAGTTAAATACAAATGTAGATGGGGCACCCTGGCTAGCTCATTCGTCATTTCACCATCGTTGTGCATACTGTATGCCACTGACTCATGTTTACGTTCTACAAGGAAACCTTGTATCCAACCTTATCGCCATTTCTTTCCTCGCCAGGTGGGAATTCTTGGGCTAGTTGGCCAAACACACAAAGATCTGCTTTACAATCAAGCTATGTAGTTAAGTGTGGACCACCGGTTGGTCTGCAATACGGTAACATTAACTAACGTTACAGAGACGGTGATAGTTTTCGCTCATATGTGAAATGGGTAGATGCAAAAGTGTATGGAAACTTTTTCTTGTACTTTTATTTCACCTTAAAGGCACAAGGATGCACTGCTTTATTTATTTATTTAAATGTGTATTTGTACAGGGACAGTGCACAATTAAAAGTAATTGCACCAGAGTTTGCTAACAGCTAATTTTCATCTGTTGTCCCTGGGCAGGTAGATACAATCAACTACAGAACAGAACAGCAAAACCATTCCATAAAACAACACAATACATGAGTAGCGGGAGCCCAAAAAAGAAGACGACAAACTTGACACAGTGGCTGGGTAGATGCGCAAGTCCGGATGCTGGCCGGTCTTGTCTGTGATGTGTCAAACATAACTCGGGCTGACCAACCTCTAAACCAGCAGCTGGGTTACACAAAAACAACCCAACTCCCTGGAAATAACCCAGAGAAATGGCCCAACAGGCTCAACCCTGCATTTAGGTTGAAAAAATTACCCAGCATTTTTTAGTGTGTATGCAACCTGCGACAAGGGGTAGCTGTATGACCTGCTGTTAGCATGCAAATGCATACAAAAATACTGGATCCATGAAAAATACAGTTACTGAATTACACCTTAAAAGGAAATAGCAGCTATTCCCCAAGTTGCCAGAAGAATGGGTTGCTGGGTTGGCCCTGTCTATTCATATAAAGCTGATGTATCAGAAGGTTAAGAGTGCTCATGAGAAAAGAAATGCATTGGTGTAATAAAGTGGAACAGGATAAAGTGTAATTGTGGTGAAAACATAACAAGCTACATTTTGTATGCTTTTAAACAACTACTACAATGTGATGATGAAAGGAGACAGGCTGTCCTTCTAATGCCCACCAACCTCTATTCTGCGACCGCTACTTTCCTGAACTGCATCAAAGCTTTCAGAGTGCGAAAGCAGGATTCATAATAGATTAAATGTTTTTCCACCTCTTGCAGATGTTCATAATTAAGTAGAGCACTCAAAAGTGTCATCAAGACACTATTAAAGGTTTAGTTATTCATACACTTCAGTGTGCAGCAAAAAAAAAAACACGAAAATCTTTCAATTATGTTTCATGAAAAAATGAATAAATGGGCACATGGGTAACAACAGGCAAGGGGCTGCAGAAATTAGACATTTTTGAAACAACCCTCAAAAGCACCACACTTGTAAAAACCCACAGCACAACAAAAGACATACAGGAGTGAATGAAATTAAGCTTCCTTGCCAATTACTGTTGCGAACGTGGCTGCAGTGGGGCTTTTTGTGCTTCACACAAGCAGTCTTTTCTCCCCTTGTCCCCGGCTATTGAGAGGGATACATTAGCCAGGCGGGATGGATGGAGTGGAGAGGAGCAGAGCGGAGCGTTGGCAGTCAGACAGCTCACTTCACGCCTGGTGTTACAGACCTCTCTTATGACTTCACTCACAGTGCTCACACAGAATGTGATTTTTACAATGTCATTTTCTACCCCCTTTTGTAAGACAAAAAATTCCAGACAAAACATCTGCTCACTTTTATCTTGTTTGGATAAATTGTCATGTGTCGTTTAATCTCTCATTGAGCAGACTTCTATTTTGTTCACTATTCTCTCGAGCTTAAAAAAAACCTAAAAACAACCTACATCTGTAATCAAATTTTTAATATAAATATTTAACCAGGGGCACGTGAGCATGGTTTGGTCAAAAGATCTCTGAAAGTCTAACCTGCTGAAATTTGATTGAAAAGTGAAATGAAATTCAAATTAATATCAACATTGAAACTTAATACTGTAAAAACAATAAATATATTTACACTAGACAACCAAAAAAATCCCAGACATATTTTGAGAAGGTTTCTGGGCTGGAACACTCTGTGATGTTTTATTGTATTTTTTCCCCATACATGCTTCAGGACCACCTCAATGAATGCTTAGCTCTTTTTGCAGGGTCACAGCTAGGCCCTTCGTGTGGGTAAATGTGTTGCCTGTGACAACTCTCAGCAAGGTTAATGCTGCGGATAACAACATCCATCATTCAGTTTCATTAGCGCTGTCCTCTGACCTGCTCCACATAATGTTGTCAAATGTGTCAGACTGCAGATTATTGGGAGGTATGATGATCAATAGAGAAATAAGAGAGAGCTGTGAGCGGCGCTGCTGGCACGGCTGCAGAATAAACCTCCATCCAGCACTGTGCCGCCTGTCACAAATCTGAAAAAAACAAATGGACTAGCCCAAGGCAAGAGCCATCAATAATAATATGATGTGTGGAAAATGATGAGTTAGAGCCAGACTTCTCGATGCATTGCAGTCCTACGCACACAAAGCATCACCAGATGAATCCATTGATTGCTGCGTTCGCATTAGTTTGCTTAATCTGCGTTTGAATCAATGGGACAACACATTGTTTCACTTCACTGAATTCAGAAATGTTAATTGTGTCCAATAATTAAAAGCTGTTTATGAGAACACCTCTTAATTGTGTTATTGATTTGACTCTGTAATGCACTGCACTCACTCATCACTCAGACAGAACGCACTTAGGAAATGAGATTTTATATTCAATAACATAGATTTTTCCCTATTTAGCCACAGGTTGGAGTTTAGACAATGGCAAAAACTTATATTTTCACGTTCATAATAGGTATGGACACTAATATTCACATTTCATTTGATCAACTCTAGTTCTGGGATGTTGAAAAAGGCCTGGGAATAGTGTCATTACACCCTGATGTTAACTTGATGTCTAAATGTCTATCTAAAGATTCTGCTTCCCAGACAAGATATTTAAAAAAAAAAAGCTCTTAATACTTGGTTAAATCTCTTTTAAGAAAATATTAGTCTTGTGTTCTCTTAATTTGCACTTCAGCCTCTCTCTCTGTGCTTTGACTGCATTCACACAATAATTTATTGAATATTTTATTCATATTTTCTTTTGCTCAAGTATGTGCACTTTCTTGGTTTTGTGTCTTTCTGCGGAGCACTTTGTGCACCTGAGAAGTGCTTCAAATTATTAAGTGAAGAGGCATTTGGCACCCGACTTTAATGTATGAGAATCTTTACTGTTCTGAATAATTCAAAAACATGCATTCACATTACAATCTTTTAGTCCTCAAACAATACTGCACTCAGCCTACATAAAGGCCTGTGGATTCACACATAAACTATGTAATATTACACACCACAGAGAAAGCTAATAGCAGTAAAGAACTCGGAGCCGCTTCATTTTTGCAGTGGTGTCACTTAAGACCCATGAGATCCCCTCAGCCCACAACTGCTACTACAATAGCCCTGGTGTAAATGTTCCTGTGCGAGATCACAGAGTCTTGACCTAGATGTCACAGGGCAAGCCAGACAAGAAGATAATGACAAAATAGACATTTTTTTTGTTATGACGCCGAAATGTGAGAAAAATGCGTGAGACAAATATGGGTTGACAATGGAACAGAAATGGCACTTATTGATCTATGATGTGAAAATGAGGGGAGACTTGGACCTGCTATTGATAATTCAGACCCTTATATTCTCATAACTATAACCTGAAGGTGTACAGTACACGTTTATCAATTTCCTCAGTTTTTTCAGTGTGACACCAAGCCTTAATTGGCTGATAATAGTTGGCTTGAAATGGTATTCTTCAGGGGATTTTGCCAATAGCATCTAATAAAGCAGGTTGAAATGGATACAAGGAGTCAGTAAAATCTTGCCCGCAGTCACTCAGAGGCACACAGGGAACTTGAGCCTCAAAGATGTGGTGCATTAGTTCTGCTAAGCTAACCGTGAATGCTAATTGCAGGAAGGACAAACTGTAACCCTTGCCCTGTGGCCATGAACCCATTAAACAGCACAGAGGGCTTCATAGACATGGAGAGTGCACAAAGACGCTGGCCTGAAAAGGCCTGCAATCTGATTTTGGTTTAAATGGGGGATAACAAGTTTTACAAAGTCCCCCCTGGGACCTCGCCGTATTTTTTCGACAGCATAAAGAAAACTCCCTGTCACTCCAAAGCTGACCGCAAATCATCGATACAATGCAACAGGTTCTGTGTTTTCAAGTGCCGTCTGATCCGCAGGGCAGTTCAGCACCTGACAGGTGGCTCTCTACAGGATGCGGATCAGTTATATTTAAGTGTTTGTAGTTTCACCACTGGAGGAAATGACCAAACCAGCCATGGTACAATCTGACACCCTATACATGAGGAAAGGTGTCCTTCACAGGAACCATCAAGCATTGTCTCTTTGTTTAGCAGGCAACACCTTAAGTACGTGATCAGAACAGAAACCTGAATAAAGCAATCCAAAAAAAGAAATCACTGGTTTAGGGCTGAGCTGTTTCCTTTTCTCTGCGAGCAAAATTCATAAGCAAGAGTTCACTTTTCTATTTATTTTGACCTTTAATCTCTGCAGCTCTGGTGCCCCCCTGGCCATACATTTTTTAAACATGACCCTGATGCACTGACTGCCCCCACCTTCTCTATGCATACATTCATCAGTTTGACAGGTGGCATGAAAGCTGATTTGAATGCTGCCCCTTTTTTTGCAATGATTCCCACAGTTTACCTTTTGAAGTGAATGTTTACTGGGATTTCTTTTTGCCTAACTTTCAGGGAAGGACAGTATGGATTCATACTTTAATGATCGAAGTTTACCTTAAAGTTGAATGAGTCAAAGATGCTACTGTAGCAGTTCTGTAAGACTGTTGTGCTAAATGGGAGCTAATGGGAGCTAATGTCAGCATACCAACATGCTCACACTGACATGCTGATGTTTAGCAGGTTGGGGTTTTTTTTTTACCATGTTCACCATTTAAAAATTAGCATGTAAGCATGCTAACATTTGCTAATTAGCAGTAAACACAAAGCACAGCTGAGGCTGACGGGAATGTCAATTAGTTTTGCAGGTGTTTGGTCAAAAACCAAAAGTAGTAGACCTGATGGGACGATAAAGCTGAGGGATTACCAAAGCGATTATGATTAATTCTGAGAGGAGAAGAAGAGGAAAAGTCAGGGAATCGCCAAACTAATCACCATGGGGAAATTCATTCTCATTTAACTTTAAACGCAGCCCCTTTTGCTGTGAGGCGACAGCGCTAACCACTGAACCACCATGCTGCCCATTAAAATATTAGGATTCATCATCTGAGAACCATGAATGTCTGTACAAAATTTCATAGCGATATTGATATTAAAATATTTCAGTCTGGGCCAGAATTGTGGACTGACCATAATCGCCACCCCTATGTGGAAAACGTGGGAAAAGGATATCTCCTGAGATATTTTCCAGTTATTTACAGTGAAAACCTTTAATCTAAGTCCAGCATGCTGCCATAAAACCTTTCATTCACATTCTCAAATAACAGTGATTAATTCAATCTGGTTTCATAGATTTTCAGGCCTGATTCAAAAACACCAATGCCACACATTTTTCTTACCAAATGATTAATCTGGCCTTGGAGCCAAAATGAGCCCAAAATCTGTGACCCCCCCTGTCACGCCCAGAGATGTTTGATTTACTTTCACCCAGATCCCAGGTGAGAGTCCCCTTCACTAGTCAGCCCCATGCTGCCTGCCTGCCCTGCCTGTAAAGAGATGGATAGCTGCGAGTGTGAAACCTAGCAGTGGGTTACATGGCCTTGAGCTTTGCCGCCTAATTAGGCTCTAATGTAACTACCATGCTCTCAAGGAGATGTTGTCTTGCCCACCAAAGGTCTTTAAAAGCCTCCTCGGGGCAGGGGTAGCTCTGAGTGAGGTGCTGTGGCAGGCCACAGCCACGTCCAAGTGAAGAGCTCAGGTTTCATTCCCCAGCTGGGATGTACTGGCAACAGGACGGCAACTCGATGCAGGACAAGAGCAGAATCATCATTTTGGCCCAGTCTGATGGCTGAGTACAATCAACCTTTAGTGCAACCACCTCAAATAAAAGAGGAACATGATGCTGTTTTAAATTACAGGGCAAATTACAAGTTGAAGTATGTTACACTTCCATGTCTGTTAATGTCTTGTTTTACATTCCTGTTCTACATTTACTCAAAAAAAAAAAAAAAAAGAATCAGACCACTTTTGTACAAGCCATACATTTTAGCTTAAATCTTAACTAATTGCACTAATGATGAGTAACTAAACCATGGGCAGTGTTGTAAAATGACATAATGCTGCTGTTTGCACATTAAAAATATTGAATTGCTTCATCTTTATTTGAAATCGTGGATTTACTTTCAAGTTAAAGTTAGCAACATTGTTGCATGGTGTCACTGTATCTCCATCTTTGGTTTACAGTATGTGGCAATGAAACAGAAGACAAACCATAATACAGAATGCTGTCAATATTTTCCTGATGCATCATGTGATTTCCCCATTTCCACACAGCTCATAAAGGATGGTATCATCAGCTTGATATAATATTAGAAACCGGCCCTGAGAGATAAGGTGTCTGGTTGAAGGTCATCCGTGCCCTCTTGAGTGAACATAAGAGCCTTTTGTGGTTGGGTTAAATGCACATGACAGGCTGTTGGAGCACAATCACCCATTTTAATTGTCGTGTAACGGTTTCATGTAGAGCCAAAGTGTCTGCAACACTTCAGTGGTTGGAAACCAGAGCCTGGCCACACAACCACAGATGTGGTTAGCTGGGCCTTTGCTGAAGGAGCAAAAAGAGAGAGAGAAAAAAAACTGGGGAGACCAACTTGGAGGAAGATGCTGATAGATAATAAAACAGATTTTATGTGCTAATTCATAAATCCTTTAAGGTAGTGAATAAAAAGGGCCTAGCTTTCTAACTCCTTGCAAAATGTGTTAGGGTCTCAAAAAATACTGATTGCTTTCATGCCCCTGACGAATTGGCTGCTAAATTACTTTTTTCCTATACAACAGCTATCCAGCTCAGACAAGAAAACCTTAACAGTTTTAATGCACACTCAAAGAACTAAATTCTCCAATTCAGCGGAAGCCAAAGATGACAGGAAACAAGGAAATTCGTTGTAGCTCCAACGACCAACCCCTGGCCATTCTCAGTCTGCTTCATGGGCAGTAATTATGCCCCCGAAAACGAATGCCATTTCATATTAAGCTGCAGTCATAATCTAACGTCAAAGCTGGACTCATTATCAACAATCATGGGAATTAGTTACATCATTTAACCAATCTGAACTAATCATTTCCAGGATACCGCAGAAGCAGATAGAGCCATTAGAAAAAATTGGAGCTCTTAAATAGAATAATTGACATCTATATCTTCTCTGCTGCTTTGGCTGAAGGGCCTCAGAAATTGCATTAGTTGCAAATGAAAATCTGAACTGAGGGAAAAAAGACACCACTCAGACTTTTGCAGGGCGGTGCTCTGCGTTCGCTATTCTCATTCATATGATGCTGAATGCTGCATTAAAAAGGTCTGCGTTGCATCTGACTGTCACCAGTACGTGTAACAACTTGCAAAACAGCAGATAAATACAGCGATAATGATGAAAAAAGTATTAGCCTCCTAAAAAACATCTCCATCATCCCTTATCTTCTATATCAATAACATTTGTTGAAGGCATTGAACTTCTATTGCAAGATTTGCTCAGTTCTGGTTCATGGAGTTCTAAACAATCCAACCATGCGTGCAGTGAAATCATAAAAACAGATTAGCAGTCAGATGGGTGGTGTAATTCCTGAATTTACCACCCAGGCCATTAACTGATAATGCACAATTAAAAAACAAACAAACAAGAACTCTATAAATGAGCCTCACAGACTTCCAGATGCAGCCAGGTCATCCAGTTTAAGGGTTTTCTCCCAATTTTACCAAACAATAAAACAGGATCTGGTTTGGCCCGACCTCTGATGTCTATCAGCACAGGTCACTGTCTGGGGGCAAGTGGAGCCCTCGGCAAGACGAGTGGGTCATCGTTTTCCCTCAACACATCATCAAGAGAACAGACTCAGACACATTCCGAGCATTTCTGAGGTTTTATTTCGCAGGTAAGACATGTAACAAAAATATGTAAATGGCTTTACACTGTTACACAAAATTTTACGCAAAATGTTTATGCTGGAATTGTGAAAAGACTTGATCCAAGGACAGCTTTGGTGCCATTTTTAATGTAAATACATCGTAAGAGTGAAGAAAAACGATCATAAAATAACCAATTCATGTTTGATGAATTTGTTAGTCAAGAAAAACAATAGTTGGTTGTCAGAACATACAAGAAACAATGAAATATTTAACAAGAGCCAGAAAACAGAAGAAAAGTTTTAATAAACACTACAGACAGGAATGACAAGAAACAAAATGATAATGGTACACTGGATGCCAGCAGATAACCCATAAAAGGCTTCATATGCAGAGGGAACCATTCCGAGGCAGCATTAGGTTGACCTAGTGGAGAACAGACACAAATTCAGGATCAATCACTGAATTAATGACCAATCACATTCATTGAATGTTGTTTCATAGTGTTATTTCTGTCTACGGTTCCCCAGTCTGAGGTGAGAATCAATTAAGTGGAGTCAAACTGACTAATATCAGGCACATTACTCTAATCTATCCCTTTGATGCTGAAGTAAAACAGCTTATTCTATGAGCAAAGGCCAAACATTAGTCAACACTAGGTGTTTATGCAGGTGCAGAGAGCTACAAAAACAGAACTGAAACCAAAGTTTTGCAGATCTTGTAAACTCCCTGAACTAGTTAATGGATATTTCTGACTTAAAGGTAACAGATCTGTTAAAACAGATGTTTATTACACTTGGATCAACAATTGGAAGAAATCAATTACGCCAAAGTTTATTGTGTCTGTCTTATTATAACCTACAATGTTAATAACCTACAGATGGTCAGACAAAACTTCTAAGATGATCTAACCGTGGGCTCTGGAAACTTGCAATGGCCATTTCTTACTTTTTTGCCATTTCATAGACTAAAGAATTAACAGATTATACAATATTGAAAATAAACTTTAGCAGCTGCCCTAACCGATAAGGTTATCCTTATAAAACCTTGTTGCTTAATAGTGAGACTCTATGATACAGTATGTACTACAGGACTTTAGTGGTGAAGTTGTGCTACACCTGTAGTGATCACTGTAGTGATCACAAAAATACATGTTTTTACACTGTTTTTAATATTTTGTTATAGTTTCACAAAGGTAGGCATTTATTACATAGCTATTGTAGTGGATTATATTACAATGTAGAGCATGTTTCTATTTGTCTGGCCAATGAGTGTAAATTTATGGCATAGACACACAAACACAGGGGAGAATTTTTACGTTTTCAATCAGTCCATCTTTCAACCGTCGGATATTGAAGAGTGGCCGGACACAGATACAGATCAGCATATGCTACAGCTGGACGTGCTCCTTGTAAGAGCACAGCTGCTCAAAGCTTCGAGTAGCAAAACGTCATATACGGAGGACACACGAGGTGGGGAGGTGGGGGGGTGGGTGGACTCACTTGGGCTTGGTCTCAGCATCTGTGACTTGGCGGATGAAGATGGCGTCCTCTGGATGGCTGATGTCTCCCTTCTCGTGCATGTAGGAGGAGGCGATTGCGAGCATGGTGCCATCATTATTGAAGGCCAGAGAGGCGATGCTGGTCGGGTACCTGTGGAACTGACACAGGCGCTTCTTGTTGAAGGGGTCCCAGATGTTCACAAAGCCGTCTGAGCCACCTAGTAGAAGGAGAGGCTCAAGGTCAACCATGAAAAGATTTAGGCTGTGTTACTGCTGAGATATGGATCTATAATAACTGCGTGTTGCTCATGCAATCTTGGCATTTTAAGGCTGAAGGTCATATGAAAATCTATGAGCTTTTAAAAGCAAATCGCCCTGTGTAGAAAGAAACAAATGCTTTTGTGCAATGCAACTGTACCTGTAGCAAAAGTGTTATGAACACTGTGAAATGAGATGGCATTGACGGGGTAAACATGTTCGATTCCATCCTCCTTCAGTCTGTGGCACTTGAAGGCGTACTTCTTCTTCTGAACTTCCTGGCTTGGGTCCAGGTACTCCACAGCTACACGTCCTTCGATTGAACTCAAGACGTAGCCCTGGAGCCAATGAAGAAAATATGAAGCTACCATCCAATTTCTTCACATAAACACAGGAATCTGTATCTGTAACACAATGCACTATTAGAAGTAATTCATCTGTCAAGTTTTACCTGTTAACCACATATTTCATTAGAGATGATGTGCGATACTTATTCAAAGTATACCTGTTTGTTGGGGAAGGCTCTAATGCAACGAGTCTGATACTTCAGACTGGACTCTCTTCTTTGCTGTACGTAGCCCATGTTCCTCAAATCCCACACCAGGACTCGTCTTCCAGCTGTGCCAACAATCAGCCTATCTCCAGCCACAGAGAGGGTGTACACCTTTCACAAAGACAACATGTATATGACAAGTGAGGAACACAACACCACCAATGCCAAAAGTCTTACTTAATAAAATGCAAACACATTCAACAATGAGTTACACTGAAATAACAACTTATTCACCAATGTAATAAATTATGTGACAGTGCATCTTTAAATGGCTACCTCTTTGTGCACCAATGGTCTCTGCCTAATATTCTACTGGTTGATATTTTTGAATTATTGTTCTACATATTATGTCCTTTCCAAACATGTTGTTTAATGAGAAATACATCAAATTAACAAGCTAGGAAACTCTAAAAATGCCATGTCACTGCAAATTTAATACTATCTCATCTTTCCAAAAAAAGTCATTAATAAAATCTTGCACACATTTACTACATTGTTATACTGTATTAGACTATATGTTTCTTTTGCTTTACCTTTTCAGGCTGAGTAAAGGTGCCAGCATTGCAGGGCGTCCTTGGATCCCACAGCCGAACTGATCTGTCCCAGCTACCTGTTACCATGACATTAACCTCTGGGCAGTATTCCACGCAACGAATGGGGGCATCATGTGTTCCAACTATTGTATCTGTTTGCGGGCAATTAAAAAAATTTTTTTTTAAAAATAGCATAAACACATACAGCAAAATAATCACAAGATCTCCGACAGGTTATGTGACACTGCTTGGGACCTTTTACTAAGTTTGTAACATACCTTGGTCTATGTTCAAATCATGAGTTTTTAATTGTGCATCTAACCCTCCACTCCAAGAATGTGTTGGGTCCTGCAAGTAAAAGGGGAGGTTTACCTGCATGTACTAGACTTCTATGTGTTGACGAGAAACCTAGACAAATATAAAAATCTGCGACCTACATAAAAAGCACAATCAAGAACTGGAGCTGTGTGCTGGTACTTCATCCGCATGGTGTTGGTCACAACATCAAAGAGACGGACAGTGCAGTCCCAGGAGGAAACCAGCAGGAACTGGGCTGTGCTGGGGCTGAACTTGACAGCAGAGATGCTGTCCTCTGGTCCCTGGTTCAGCTTGTACTCATTTGAGCCCGTCATCTGCAAATAAGAAACACATCTTAAAGTCTGAATTTGAAACTAAGTGAAACTCCAATGATACTTTCACAAGACTTAATTGATACATAAATTACACATTTACATAGAACAATACTTAAATACAACAACATAAAACACCTTAAAATAATTGGCAATCTAGTTCAACAACTTTGCAAACAGCTTTTTGCAGAGTTTAATCAACACCCCGGGGACATGCCTGAAACACAAAGTTATTTAAATAATATATTTTAGGAAAGTAATAAATGTGTTACAGGTACATTGCATTGAATTCCTACAGGTAGTGTTAGTGTTCAACCCCTGTATATTATTGGTATAATTTTATTCAAAACCACGAGCTGAAAATAAACCACTGCTGCCACTGAAAAAACAAACTGGTGTCTACAAAGCTCATGATTCTTGACTGCAAAATGTAAGTAGGCATTCAATGACTTTGACATTCATAACGTTAACATTAACACCCATGGCATTGATATTTGTGATAATAAAGGTCTTTGGGGTAAAGCAAAGGAAAAAACAGTCGTTTTGTTTTGCCAGTGGCTCCTGGTGGCATGATAATATAGTACTTCTCCAGAACCCTGCACTACAGCAATGGATCACTTCATTGAGATAAGCAGAATCATACTTTTCTGATTCCTAAATTAATGACACCTGTGAGCTAGAGTCATTAAACATGCTTCCCCATCATTTCATCTGTCTGAAAAACACCCCTCACAATCAAATTTTCCACAATTACGCTGGGAGTAAACTACTAGCATACTGGTGGATTAATCGCTCTCCTGCTTATTGTTCAGTGGCAGTTGTTGTGGATTTAGCCAACAAACCCCACCGAGTAAGTACTGGACTTGCTAACATTCAAGCTAAATTACATGATGTTGTGGAAGATGGCGTAAAAACCCTTTTATTGTGTGGGTTTTCGATCGCTTTCGTTCATATGTCACATTGTATACACGCCTTGTACCGTAGCATCCAGCAATTACACCAAGCCCACTTCTACTGCCACCGGTGTTTAGCACTTAGCTAGCTTGTAACGGTTAAAAAGTAGGCTACAAATCCTATTATTAGCTAGTTCACTTTACTTACCGCTTAAATTTGGTGTCGTCCAGACGCGACTGGTTCTTCTCTTTAGCAAAATGAATTATTATGCCTTGAAATATAAAGCATATAACGTGGAAAATGCTATACAGCAATGTGGCTACGCGAAGCTAACTCCCTGGCAAGCGCTGCCGATGCTCCAGAGGATGCTGATTGGTTGAGACAAATGTTCAAATTCCCGCTCGCGATATGATTGGTTGATTTAATCTCACTGGATACTTCCGTAGTCTCAGCACAAATCACATGACACAGGACTGCCTCCCCCTCAGATATATGTCGGCTTTTAAATTGTATTTTATTTTACGTGAGATTAACTGTGCGTCTTTCATTTAAAATAGACCTAGATACAGTGCAAATGTCGTAATACTCTAGTATATAGTGAAACCAGTAAATTGGTCTTCATTAAGGTATAGCCCACTGCAAACGAGGAGAATCTTACAATAGAAGATCAAAGTTATTTTTTCATCAGGTCGACTGGCTGAGTTAATGCTGTGTCTGCAAGGGTCCGTGTAGGCTTAGGCCTATCACGCTGGTTTAGGCTATTGTATGATATACTAGGCTATATTATTTAACATGCCTATTTACATTATTTTTACATTTGTGTGTGTGTGTGTGTGTGTGTGTGTGTGTGTGTGTGTGTGTGTGTGTGTGTGTGTGTGTGTGTGTGTGTG
>JBBPCS010000001.1:3460060-3501128 GCA_037974645.1 Hollardia meadi
GTGTGTGTGTGTGTGTGTGTGTGTGTGTGTGTGTGTGTGTGTGTGTGTGTGTGTGTGTGTGTGTGTGTGGTTTGAGGAGAACATTGCCCAAATAGCCTAGGTATAATATAATAGAATAAAATGCCATCAGGTTAAAGACTATTTCAGCCCTCTTCTCAAATGCCAAAAAAATAAACAGCCTCCAAACATAAAATCATCATATCATGAAAATGTATGAAATGAAAAATTAGGCCTAACAACGACTGACTATTTAGTAAGGCCTACCTCGAATTTGCCTTTTAATTGTAGCCAATTTTTGCGCAAGTGATGGCCTGATTGGTTAAGAAAGCAAATAGGCCTATTAGTCGCAAAACAAGAGCTCCACAAATGGCATGATATCAAAATGTTATTGTGTAATAGTCAAAATAGGACTACTCTATTCCAGAATGAAATTACAGGATATGGGTCCTCAAATGCTGATTAAAATTAGGCTACCTTCGCATTCATTAATTAATTAGTCTAATTGGGCCTAACTGTTAAAGTGATGCGATTTTAGTAGGGTATTTTATCAAGGAAGGCATCACCAACTCTGCTGACCCCCATTGTGCGTAAAAGCGTCTTTATAAATATAGGCTATATATATATTTAAAAGATCACTCGATCCTCGTGAATGTTTGAAAAACAAGATCTTCAAGACAGGGCTTAATTGAATGATTCTTTTTTCCATGTATACATTACAATTATACTAAGGATAGATACATTTGTTTGAGGAACGAAATCTTTACTGAGTGTAAGACCATATAGCCGAATATACAAACTTTTAATAACAATATTAGAGAGAAAAAAACATACACAAAAACAGAGGCTATTTTTGGCTCTTCCATGGCTTTAAAATTATCGGCAAAACACTGCGTCGTCATAAAAACAATTGCCCATCACCTGCAGTTATTCAGGGATATTTTAAGGATCACATGATTGTCCTCACTATTATTATATGAGAGAAAAGGGATTTTTTTCTGTAAAAGTGAACTAACAAAGGTTGGTAGTCTAATGTGAAGCCAAGTAGGCTATTGCACAATATTGGAAATATATCAAAATATTAAATTCCACATTTTTGTTACAAACACTGACACAAATCTCAGTAAAATACATAAGGACAGTCAACCCTGTTCAATACAAGTTCTTTTTTTTCAAATTAAATACAATAAAATATATTTATAGCTACCCACTTTTGAGCATGTAACAGTATCACCAATAATAATAATAATAATAATAATAATAATAATAATAATAATAATAATAATAGGCCTAATCTAACCTTTTGTTCGTTGAATCTATAAAATATACAAAATTTAATTTATTTTATTATTTTTTTTCAATGACGGTCACTCTTATTTAAAAACATATGTACAGCGCATAATGGCAGAGTCAGTGTTAAACGGGCCTCAGCAGTGGGACCGGATGGGAATAGTACATGTGGTGAGGAAAAGCCAGCAGTGACTGGCTGCTTGGCGCGTTTGCAGCGGGGCCCCCGGTCGTTTCTGGGGCTCCATTCTCGTGGTAAATTATGGGAACACGCACAATCCTCTGTGCCGCCGCGTGGCTCAGGTTGGCCGCCTCCAGCTCCGCGGCCAGCTGCCTTTTCCACTTATTCCTCCGGTTCTGAAACCAGATTTTCACCTGCGTCTCTGTCAGATGCAGGGACGCGGCCAGGCCTGCCCTCTCCGAGCTGCTCAGGTAGCGCTTTATGTCGAAGGTGGACTCCAGCTGGAAGACCTGACTCCTGGAAAAAACCGTGCGCGTCTTCTTCTTCCGACAGGGCTTCCTGTCGGGGTCCAGCTCGCCCGTTTTCCCCCTCCAGTCGTCCTCCTGGTCTATTTCTTTCTTTGGCTCTTCCGAGTCACTTTCATCCAGCGCGATGTCGTCATCGGCGCTTTCCCCTTTAGCATCTTGGTCACTTTTCTGGAGATCCGGGGAGCGTCTGTCCGGTGCCGGTGATGATTCTCTGATGTTGGCCTTCTCAGATCCTGCAGAAAAAAATACATGTACTATTCAAATTTGATCTTCTCACCTATTAAACGTGGGGTCTGCAATGCTAATTGCCTGTATTTTATCTCTACACGTTCAGTTATTGGTGGATTACGTGTTTTTCCTGTTGTTTAAATTTATTTTAATGGAGTGTAGGGACATAAGCCCTTAAAATTCAATTAATTCAAACTTTTTAATATGATATTCCTTCATGATATGAAGTAATGGGCCCTTTGCTGTAAAATTAATCCAACTTCTGTCTTTTCCTGACCAAAACGATACATTTCCTTTATCTGCAGAGCTAAATTTAATAACATTTATCCTACCTCCAGTCCTCAGATGAGTGCCGAGCGTGTATGGATACCACCAGGTAGAAGCTCTCTCCAGGTACTGCGCTGATAGTCCAATTCTCTGTGTGGGCAAGTCAAATCGGGAGAAAGACAAGTCACCGAGCCGAGAGAAGAAGCCGCCTTCAAACACTCCTTTGGACGAACCGAGGAAGTTTTTCGGCTTTGTGGGTTTGTCTTCAATGTTCAGCAGGTTCTTTATGGAGAACGGCGAGTCCTTTGCGGGTTGGCGAGTCTCTTGCGCATCAGAGTCTGCCATCACCGTTTACTGTCCGATGTGGATCACCATCAAAACATATCAAGGGGAAGAGAACACCTAAAAAAGATTGCCTTGTTTTATAGTCTATGTTAAAATCATACGAGAGAGAGAGAGAGAGAGAGCAGAAAGAGCAGCTCCGAGAGCGTACAGAGATCGCTGCGTCAAACTTGCTGGACGCTGGATTGTAATGATTAAATAAAAAATGCCTCCCGAGTTAAAACGCGCTCGGTCTCTGCTATTGGGCAGGTACAACAGCAAATGGGATTTGAGATGAAACCGCGAGGGGCTTTGACGAGAACAGACTTCACAGAATAAAGGCCGCGCAGGCGTTTTGCCATCGGGCTCGACAGTACGCATCCACTTATCATCCAATTAGATTAAAGAGGAAAATGTCTCAGGTTTCTTTTTTTTGGGGGGGGGGGGCGTGCACGAGTCGCAATCATCTGTCAGTTAATTGAATAAACGGTCCAGGGATTATCACACCTCAACAATAAAGCTCTGAGCAGCGTGGCTTTGGCACAAATATAACGCAAACTACGCGCAGTTTACGCACTAATGTCAGCCACCGAAAAATATAAACAATAATAAAAATTCGTAGAATTCAACACAAAAAGTAGTATATTTATTTCTTATAGCATAAGAAAACAAATTACTAGACGATGATGATGTCTGTTTAACACTCTGACCTGCTCAGAATCAACCTGTCATTCATCTGTTGTATAAAATATTCAAACATCATCTGTTCCGCCATGTGTGCAACAAGGAAGCAATATGCAGTGTGTATATCCCCTGTCCCCAAGCTCATTGACTTCAGTGTAATTTTATTAGTCAGGAAGTGCTACAGGCAGACATCAAATTGAATGCTTGCCATTGTGATAAAGGCTTTTCAAATCTGCTTTGTACAAAAGCCTACAAACCCACATGGGCAGCAGATGTTCTAATGGAAGAGGATGACACAACAAGTCTTGTTTCTGTCACATATTACAATAATACCAGTGCTTGGATGCTGCAAATTATATTTATATGTGTAATGAGACATTCATATGATGAAGTGTGATCAGATTGGATGATAAAGACACACAATGAACAGGTAGGAGATTGATTTGTAAGCCATCAATCTCATTTTCCTCTTATAACTGAAGGAGTATTCTTGAGGGGCAGGTGGTGAATCCTGGATTTTCTAATCGAACAACTGGCCTCTGCAATCGCTTTGCAATAAGGGATAATGCACATTACTTAGAAAATCATAAAGCACACAAAAACACACACAAAATGGGCCAGTGTTGAAAAGGGACCTCAACACGACTTTTGTACAAAGCTTTTAGATACACTGTAGATGTTTTTGTGTTTATCTGTCAGGTTATAATTGGTTCACAATTATTAGTATGTATTGGCAAAATTGAAAAAAAAAATGTACTGAAAACACACAATAAGAGGCTTTTAAGTCTCATTTAAACCAATTTTAAAGCAGATGCAAAGAAATAATTAAATCAATTGAATTTGCTCAACCTACAAACATGCACCCTGTCCTTTTACCTCATGGAGCGCTCTCCAGCTCTAAAGGACAACACTGTGTTTTGTGAAAAGCTACTTGAATCCCTGCATAATTAGAGGTCTCATAGCTGTGTTAAAGATGGGGGCGGAGAAAGAGGCCGGTTGAGCTGTGTTTGCCAATGCAAAGTGAAGAGCAGATAGCTGTGTTTCCATCAGATTATGTTCATTAAACCGGGGCTCGCACAAAAGGCAGAATGAGCCAGGGTGGATCAGAGGAGAAAACAAAGTGCAATCAATATATGATGCAAACACAGGCCCGTGATTCCTCCTTTCAAGCTTGTCATTTTGGGGATTTTTGGAAATGCCGGGGCAAATATGGAGCTGATCTCACTGGCAACATTTTGTTCTCTGCCCGTCTAAGCTTCATTTTGAACCTGGCATGCGTCCGCCTGAGGTTAATCAGATCCAGGGCAAGGTTTTAAGAGGTTTAATATTTAATTTCATCACACCTAATAGAATCTACTCGTCAGATTATTTGTTTAAGGCCAAATAAGCCCAAATCTGAATTACACTTGATTTTGTCTTTAACAGACCTATAGAGTAGCACTGAAATACAAATAATGTGGCTTCTTTTACAGGATATGATGATGAAACGACTCTAATGTTGGTCATTCTCTGCCTGAAAAGACATCTTGGGAACAAATAACCCGACATTTTCATGAGGACAGGAGATGTTTCAGCTGAATCTAATTTTCTTATGTGGAGAATACCTTAAAATACCAAATAACTGTTGTTTTTGCTCTGGTGTCAACAGGTGACACTGGATCTTTATCATAGACTAATCAGTGAGTAAAATAATATGATCACATTACTGAAGTTTCAATCATCTTTAGCTACTGTTGGAGAGACAGTACTTTATTTCCCTGCTAAAGTAAAGTTTTATCAGTGTGATGAAATATGACACGATCACGTATGATTAGAATGTATGAAACCTCTTATCCATTAACTTCATGGGAAATTGACATTTCATATTTGGCATAAATACCGCTAACTTCTATCATTTTAGCAGTTATGAATCTTTTTCCATCAAAAATATAAGAGTCTGTAATTACCAACTTTCAAGACACACCATTCATTTTTACAAGGAGTCATTAACGGCTATGATGGGTCTGTATACTTGGACACAGCTTGTCTGTGTTGTGTACTACAATGGACCTCATTTTACACGGCCCATGTAGGCCACAGAAATGTAATCAGTCTCACCTGAAAAATGATCAGAGAGTCAATTACACAAGGCAGCCCCTTTTCATCTGAAGCACCGGCATAATTAAATTGACATAAAAATCATTAGAGGTGACAGGCTGTTAAAAGATGTGGTAATTAACTGCTCGCTCAGTGACAAAACTGCCTCAACTCAGGGTGCTGTTGTCGCTCTGGGGAATGCTGCCATCTAGTGACAAAACTCAACATTCATCTGCAAACATGCAACCACCTCAAAGAGAGGCGGTTGACAGCAGGACACCATACATTTATTGATATTGACAGATCACACTTTACACATACCTTCTTGATACTTCTTCATTTCGCTGACAAAAAACAAACAAACTGTACAATATTTATGGAGTATTTAAGAGTGTCCAGCAAAGACAACACACTTTGTTTGCGATTGATTTCAATCATAGCAGACTTTCTGAAGGCACTGAAGCATTCAAAGAAATGATCCATATGACTATGTTTCAAAAATTCATTCTGATATTGCAACTTATGGATCAGTTTGTTCCTCTGACATGATACACCATCATATCTCCCTAAGCAGAGGAGGGCAAATATTGATAACAGCTCTACATATAACAAACGTATTCCTAGATTTTTGTAAAAGTTTTTAAAAAAAATAAATAGCACACCAGTGCAACTTTAACCCTAAAGCTGGGGAATGTAACCAGATCAGTAACATCAGTAACAAGTTGGTGATAGCAAGGATTAAACCAAGAAAAATGCGTGAGCCTGAAAAGTTGTCCAGGAGGAAATGGGTACAATGTATTGAATTAAATATCATATAAATTTAAAACTGCTCTATGCCTGAAATCAAGCATGGATGGTACGTAAGAACTTTAAGCACTGCGATAGTGAGGACAAACATCCGACGCTGCAACAAAACCAGAAACACAAAAGCAAACCTACAGCAATGAGCAAAGTCTTTTGAGGAAAAGCATATGGAGTGCAACAAGGCATTCTATCGGGGTCCGGTCTGAGGGTCTCAGTGGTCATACTCCTTATCAATGAACTTGGCCATAGTGGATAGCTGAACATTTGTCGTGCCCTCATAAATGGTACCTGCACATGGAGACAAAACAGAGCATTGGAATGAACTCCTGCTGCACAAAACAAGGTCATGTTTGTTGAGCCCCCCTCTGCAGCTTTCACTATCAAGAGACAAGGGGGCTTATTATGCAGTCAGCAGGTGCTCCAGGTAGAGAACCGGAGAGCCGAAATGGTGGCGATGAAAGGACAAGTGATATTTTGCCCTGGCAGCTTCCCTGGCTGCGTGTTGGTATAATGGGACTCTGACAGGGGAATTCCTGTAGAGTCCGATTACAGCCACCGCTATCGGCTCCTCTCTCCGCCCCACTCTGGTCCAATCACAAACGGCTACTTTCATGCAGCCCTCAGGGGCTGAGCACTTTTCCATGGTGGTAGCTTCGAGCACACTTTCCCAAACCACCCCTAACCTAAACAGTCATCTAACAAACAGTGTGCAAAGACAAGTCAATATTTGTCTAGTTGTGCATATATATCATGTCATGCTCACCGATTTTACAGTCTCTGTAGTATTTCTCTATGGGGTAGTCTTTGGTGAAGCCTACCCCTCCCATCCATTCGATGCATTTAGACGTGGTTAGGGTTGCAATCTGAGGAAGATAAAACACAAGAGATATTACACTATCTTTACTTTAACCAGGAAGATGTTTCTCAGGGTCTGAAAATATCTTCTTTTTTTTTTTTTCCCAGGAGTTCAAGAGAGTAATCAGGGTTCAACGACACAGATGAGATTACAGAAGTCATTCAGAATTTATCAAGTGCTATTAGAAGAGAAGAAATCCCTTTCTAAAAACATGAAACAATGCTGATGATCACAATATGTCCTAGAAAAAAATGTTCATAATACACTTTATTTATATAGCACCTTTAAAAACAAAGTTTACAAAGTGCTTTGACAGACAAAGCAAGAGCGGGATACCTAGGAAGACAACAGAAAGTCAAACAGTCAGGCCAATCAGAAACAAGACAAGGGGAAAGAAAAATGAAGATAACGTTAAAACAAGGAGACCAAAGATACAAAATGCAAGACACAAAGTATTAATACAAGCAATAAAATGACAGCGGCGCATGCAAGACTAAAAGCAGTAAAAGACAACAGATAAAAAGGATAAGAGCAATAAAAGCAATAAGAGTTAGAGAAAAGCAATAAAATAATTTTTCAAATTCTAAAATGAAAAGATTAAAAAAAAATAACAATAAAAAGAATGAATGAAATAAAAAGATAAGATAAAAAGACGACATCACGTAAAATTAGTATGTAAAAACAGGTTTTAAGAGGTGATTTAAAGGAGTCTGCAGCTATCTCCTTATCTCAGGTTATTCCAAAGCCAAAATCCACACAAACACTGAACTGCACTAAGTTAATGAGGAAGCTCACCTCAGCTGTGAAGTATTTAGCCATGCAGGCCTCCTTAATGAAAGGTCTCCCAGCTTCCTTCAGACGAGCAGCGTTGTATGTTAGCAGCCGGGCAGCCTCAATCTGTGTCGCTACGTGGGCTATTTGGTGCTGCATACCCTGGAATACAAAGAGCGCCATAACAACATCACTGGAGACACCGTCCTCCGGAGTAATGTGAATAATCACAAACACGTTGTCCACAGGGAATGGAATCTGTTTTCGGATCTTCACCTGGAAGTCAAAGACTCGTTTCCCAAACTGCACCCTCTGTCTGGTGTAAGGAATTGTGTTGTCAAAGCAACCCTGTGCCAGCCCAAGCATCTGAAACACATGTAGACAAAGTTGGCACATGCAGCACTCCCATTTTACACTTTGTGGTCCTGAACAGAGCACCTTTTTGCTTGTTTTAATTTAAATGAAAATGCCTCGTGGTTTACCTGCGCGGCGATTCCGATCCTGCCCTCATTCAACATTCCAATGGCGTACTTGTACCCGTGACCGACCTCACCCAAAATTCTCTTCTCTGGTACCTACAACAGAGAGCAGAAAGTTATAAGTTACAGTGCGCCGTTATTTCACAGGTCTTTGGTAGAGCTGGGCATCGGTACTCAATACTTTAAGTTATCGACCAAAATGACCGATATACCGAAATAAACGATACACCAGGCCTTGTGTTTGGTAGTACCTTAACATTGTCAAAGTTTAGCGGGCAGGTGGAGGACGCACGCAGGCCCAGCTTGTTCTCCTTCTTGCAAATCTCGAGCCCCTCAGTATCCCGGTCTACGATGAAGCAGGTGATGCCTCTGTATCCCTGTCAATCAAAAGTCAGTGTGTCTTTAGGCACATATTTCTGTAAAGGAAGTTACTATTACTATGTTACTATTTGCACACCATCTTCGTAATGTGAGATGATGAGATTGGGTATTTTTAACATTAAGATCCCCCTGGAGAAATACAAATAAATGAGCGAGGTGTAGCATCTTTTCTTGTTTAGAAAGAAGAACGAAGAGGTTGCTCACAGCAGATGGGTCCACATTGGCCATCACGAGGAAAACGCCGGCATGCTCCGCGTTGCTGATCCACATCTTGGATCCGTTAATGATGTAATAGTCTTTATGTTTCTCAGCACGTGTCTTCAGAGAAAAGGCGTCACTCCCAGCCTCTGCTTCGGAGAGGCAGAAGCTTCCAATCTGTGTGACACCACAAAATAAGGAAGTGCAGGGAAAACATTACAGCAACGACGGTGCAGAATATCAACAGCCAGGTAAGAGATCTACGATTGTAGATAGCAATGTAGTGTGTGCCAAATTGCTCACCATGTCAGTTGACAGTCGCTTGAGGTACCGCTCTTTCTGAGCTGGAGTACCCAGTTTGGCAAAGAGCGTGTTGATCAGTGTGTTCTGAATGTCGCAGAGCACAGCCACAGATGGGTCCACCTTTGCCAGCTCCTCAATGACCAGAATGGAGGAGAAGAATGTGGAGCCAGTGCCACCATAGTCTGGGTCAATCTCAATGCCCATGAGCTGTAAGACATACAATATTAGAGTCACTGGATAGAAAAAACAGAGTGACTTCATTGTAATGACACGTCTGCTAACTCGATATTAAAGTATTTACATACACCCTGTTCAAAGAGAGATTGGATCACTTCGTTGTCCATGGCAGAATTTTCATCCATCTTCGATACAAGCGGCGCAATGCGCTCTTGTGCATATTTTCTCACTGTCAAACAACAAAACAGGTGTTTCACGTTTGAGGTATTTCTGTCTCCAGCTCTTAGCAAGTAGTAAGACATACAGTGTGTTAGCAGATTCACAGCTCACCTGCTTCCCTCATCATGCTCTCCTCCTCTGAATATGTCTGAAGGGGAGGAAAGGAGACCACTTCAGGTACCCGCTCTGAAGCCATGTCTCGGGCAGCTATGTTGGAAATGCTCCTCCATACGGTCCGCAATGCTCCCCATGGTCCACAGATCTGCCTGTAAGACTGAAAGCAGGACACACAACAGCGTGAATGTCTATCCACGCGTTTTGGTAAATGCACAGTTTGAATGAAATAGCTAGATAGTCATGTCGACTATCATTAACCTCTCAATATTGAGTTAATCAATTAAACGTTTCATTCTCACTGAATTAGCTACGTTACTGCCGAGTTTGTGCTCTCAAGCTAACGTTAGCCGCATGTTAAGAAGTAAAGTCACAACAGCAGGAGCCAGCGAGGTTACGTAATTCAAGGATAAAAGATCGACACAGCGGAAAATATATTAACAGCAACGCAGAAACCCGGCAAATGTATATAACTAAGGCCATAATGTTCGAACTCGCCTTTGGGACAATCCTGATCAAGTGTGCAGCCATGATTCGTTACAAAATGTTTTCATGTGATGCTGCCTTCACGTGCCCCTTCTACGAGTCAAACACTTGAGCTTTAAGGCCGTGTATTGGCGTTAATGATAAAGCTATTGAGTAGGCACAGACCAAATTCAAGCTGCTAATCATGATGCTCTTTATCAGTAGGTTTAAACAAAAAAATGAAAAATAAATTTAAAGCGCGTTTTGACTAGTCAGAATAACGTTATAGATGCCTTGAATAAAAATTATGACGAGTCACAATATAATTACGACTAGTCAAAATGACATTGTTGATATCTTTAAACACGTGAAAGATATGAACTAGAGCTTCTTAGCAAACTGACTGACGGGAGAAATCTACCGTGTATTTGAGAGGCGTTCTTGAGAGGCGTTTGTATTATGCAAAATTGATGGCCATATATATTTTCCAAGCGTACCTGAATGCACCAGTTGCATTTTCAGGGTACACGGAACCCAGACGTATCAGGAAATAAACGAAAGCGTTCACCTGGTTACAGTTCTAGTCGGATAATGTATCCCGAGGGCCCAATTTTCACACTTCTCCCTGCTTAGCGATACTTTTTCTTAGACGCTGAAAGGTAAGATATGAACAGCGTTGAGGATGGTGTCAGATAGTCTGTGATAATCATAATGATGGCTGTAAAGATAGAGCTAGCAAGGCGACGTTAGCATTGTTGTTAATAGCTATGAGCTAACTTAATCATTAAGATGTTTTATGGGCAGCTACTTCAGGTACTGTAGGTTGTAGGCTGAGTTGTCCGACTCTGGGTCTTTTTCAAGTTCATTACAGGGGAAGGAAATGGAAGAGATTAAGACGGAGCCTGCGGATTTTGTGAGGGAATTTCAAGAATACCTGACACAGCAAACCCAGCATGTCAACATGATCTCAGGCTCTGTTTGTGGAGAAAAAGAGTCAGGGGAGCCGTTTCAAGCCGGTGGGAAAAGAGTGTAACACACCATACAGCAATACATATTTAATAATAAGTACAGAGTATAATTTTAAAAGTCAGTGTGTGTTTGTTTTCAGCTGCCCCAAGGAGTGAGCAGAATGGCCTGGACCCTCCGTCAGTGGAGGTGAGCCTGTCAATGGAGGATGGGTCAGATGCACAGATGGACGGCCTGGAGAGGACCCGCGATGGAAAGTACAAGTGCAGCTACTGTAGCTATGCCAACAAGGGCATGGCTCGTTTAATAGAGCACATCCGCATCCACACAGGCAAGTGTGGCAGCTGCATTCACTTATTAAAGCAACACCATGCCATAAAGATCTGAATCACTGCAGTTTTAACAGATGTGCTGTTAATTAATTCCCCCAAAACCCAGCTATCCTGTTACTGTCTCATCACAAGTTTTCAGTGTTTATCATTTGTTATACGTCATAGCAAGCAATTCTGTTTAAATTAATAATACAAGTTAATTATTAGGTCATATTCACATCAGAATGATTTGAAACTCTCGAACGCTGTCTGCTGAAAATGGAAGCTTTTGTTTGATTTACAATAGGGCTGAACAATTAATCAAAATATTGAAAATTGCAACGTGGCCAAGTGCAATAGATGCCTCAGCCTACCAATTATATTTCCCAGACGTAAGAGAACACGCTAATTTGGTTAAATGCAAAAATGACCCTCCTAAAAGTGTGGCTGTTTTTATTTAAATTATTTGCATATCATTCAGCCCTAATTTATTTACAGTAATTAGATTACCTACATTACTGGAAAATGTTTTCTTTTGTGTAATGCATTGTGCAGCGCAGATACTACATTGTACTTACTGCCTCACCTCTGTTTACTCTTTTACACAGTAAAATTTGCTTGGTAATATCAATGTTATAATTACAATTATTTCCTGATTGTCACCCAGGAGAAAAGCCTCACCGCTGCCAGCTGTGCCCGTTTGCTTCTGCGTATGAGCGCCACTTAGAAGCCCACATGCGCTCGCACACCGGAGAGAAGCCATACAAGTGTGACCTCTGTGCTTTCCGCTGCAGCGACCGTAGCAACCTGTCGCACCACCGCCGCCGCCGCCACAAGCTTCTGCCCACGAGGGTCGCCCGCTCTCCTTTCACCACCAAGAGAATGTTGAGCTCCCTGCAGAAGAGGACGAGCTCGCTGGGCTTCGGCAGGCGACTGCCCATCAACTTCAACACTCCCTCCATAGGATTGCCAAAGTCAGATTATCTGAACGACTTGTCTCATAAGATCCACCACCACTTGAACTGCAGTGAGTATAAGAACCTCCCCAGGGTAGATGAGAACGACAGTCACAACAGAGGTGCCAATGGTTTCACTTTTAATAACCCGCTGGACCAGCTGTCTACACTAGCTGGCCAGTTGGCTGACCTTCACCCTGACTCTCGGACTCCTGCGTCCCCAGACAGGGAGTCCATAACAGAGAAGCCCATCTTCATACACCAGGTCTCTAGTGAATATGTTGCAATGTGTTCAAACAGAGTGCAGACTTCACCACCTGAAAAAGAGTCTCCCACCTCAGGCCACGGGAGTTGCAGTCCTGCTCAAGGCCTCGGCTTTGAGAACAACGCTCTTACTGAGCAAGATTGCAACAGCCAGCCGAGCACACCCGCCTCTGCCCTGACCACATCGGACCAACAGCCCTCGCATAAATGCCAGCACTGTGATGTTCAATTCCTGGATATTATCCTCTACACCATTCACATGGGCTGCCATGGCTACGAACATCCATTCCAGTGCAACATCTGTGGTCACATGTGCGTCGACAGATACGACTTCGCATGCCATTTTGCCCGTGGACAGCATAAAAAGTGATTCCGTGCAACATTTATGCATATGGAGTCCTGGTGATCCTGGCGTTTCCAATATATTGTTTGTACAGCATCTAAACATGATGAAACGGATTTACATTTTATACTGTATGTTTGTTATGTAGTTTGATATTACTTTTTTTTATTTTATACTCACTAATTGCACTGTATCGTTGCCTTACTGCAGTCCTACATGGCTCTCAACATTGAGCTTTTCATCTATCACCCATTTGTTAGTTTCTAATTAATGCCTGTATTCAGAGGGTGACAAAACACAATTATCTTGCAGTACAGCTCCGCAGTAAAAACACATTGAAGTCAGTATTAGTGAATTTTGACCACTGTCCTTCTTTGCCAATGCAGCTGCTTGTATTTGGCCGCGTCTCATTACTTCACTCAGCTCTTTTAGTAAAGAAACACAATTGAGATTTTCAGTAAAATACCAATTAAGCGTATTTAACACCAAACATTATGAGCTTCACCAGCTCGGCATTCATTTTAGGGCTGTTTAAAACACTTGTGTAAACGTACACCAAAGTGTCCATCTCAGTTGAATCAGCCGGACACATTTTGCCGTGAGAAACTGGAGATATTTATTTATTCCTCACTTCATAGACTGCAACCAAATCAAACAGTAATATTTTAGATTTCAATATTGTTTTTCCCTCTTTTTTTGTTGCTAATTTATACACATGGAAAAGTTTTCTATGAATATTTCTAAATCTTTAGTACATCTAATTTCTTTTTAGACCCTTCTCATTTGTATAGTAGCAGATTATGATTTTAAAATCAAAATCATAAACTAACGACTTGGTTAAATGTCATTATCTTGTTATGGAGAGAATGTAATCTAGCAGAGACCATATAGATGACCACTCGTGTATCACTGTATCATGATTTTGAATACATTTTGAGACAAATTTGGCTTATATAAAAAAAAATTTCTTCCAAGTTGGTAATTACTAGATAAAATTTATGGTATACAAATATTTCCACATTTCTACAATGGTCCACAAACTGAAGAGCAAGTGTCTGAATTAAATCCAAGAAAAGATTCAAGTCATTTACTTTCATTCATGATCCCCAACAGGATTTCCTTCCTCTCACGATCGAAAACATCGACCGCTCTTTTCGCCACACGTTCTACGTCAATGTCCTCTTCTTGAGTGAAAGACGCGTCCTGGAGAAACTGGCTCCGCAGGTCGTGAAGAAACGTTGCTTTGGATTCATTCAGCTGAACGGCCAAAGACCTCATGTGCTCAGGGGGGACTTGATTTTCTAAAGTTAAAGCAACAAAATGATCATTGCTCCTGGGCTGCATATAACAAAATGAGTAAAATGTCAAAATGTTAAAGCTCACGACCGACCTTTGGCAGTCTTCATGGCTTCAGAGATGAGTCGTCGACAGGCCTGGTCAGCCTGGTGAAGCACGTTAGTGGCACATTTCAGGCGGTCAGCCTCCTGCAACAATATGAGACGACAACACAAATACAGTCTCCACTTCTGCAGTTGCATATTTAAAATCCACTATTAACAGATTCAATGGGAGCTACAAACAAACCATTTGTTCAGTGTTGTCCTCAATCGGGCTCAGCGGGTTGCTCAGTGCAGTGGAGATCAACTCCATTACCCTCTGGCTGAAGAGAAGCAATTCAGGAAGAGAAACAAATTAATATGTTTATTTAATTCAATAATGAGTGCTAATAACTGTTTATCCTGCTGTCTTACATGTCACATTCTGACAAATTGTCTGTGGTGTTCAGTGAAATGCTGTTCTTCTCCCATGAGTTCTTCTGAGGATTTGGAAGCTCCAGACGCTTCACCATCTCCACTATCACCTTGGTGGGAATGGGTTCAGACCTGCTCTGATTTCTGCTGATGCAGGACTCCAAATCGCAGTGCAGATACACCTGGCAGAAACCCAGCGAATCTAAAAACACAACAGAAACATGAATTCAACCAAAGGGACATTATTTAGGAGATATACGAGTAATTTGATGTGTTTTAAGCCATGGTGTACCTCAGGTTTTTACACTGATTTATTTTGTTCCTCAAAAGTTTTTTTCTCAGTATGCTCAAGTAAATTTATTGCAGACTCTTGAAACTCACTTATTCATCATAATAAACATTGCCTTTTAAATGTGTAAGTTATGTTCTTGTGTTGCAAGACAAAGGTTTTAAAAAATATTCTCTGGTGCATTTGGGTGCTTAAGAAAGCTCAGATCTTCCCATACTTGATAGGTTTGGGTTATGAAATTAAAATAAATTATAGTATGCTTTAAAATATTGTGAGTTTATATCTAAAAGATAAAACATTTGTACTTGATCAGCTATATCATGCAAAAGCACAAGTGTAGTTCTTTATGAACATTACTGGCCTATGATGCTGTAGACGGCGTGCTAAGCTTACACTTTCTTGCGAGTTGGTACACTTCATATCTCATGCTCGGATAGTAGAAGTTGTCGTCCAATAGGAAGATAAGTGGTGCCCGGTAGGATGGAGGGTGGTCCAACGCTTCAGGCTGCAGTAGAGCTTGAATGCACTGTTCCCATGCAGCCCTGTTGATCTGACAGCTGCTCGGCAGCTCGGCCAAAACTTGAGGTTTTTCCAAGAACTGCTCAATGCACCACAAAACTGCTTGTCTGTGTAACTTCCACTGAGTATGCTAGAAACAAACAAAAAAAAAAGAAGAAAAAGAAAAACTATAGTGAATATTTAATAGGGGGAACACAGAATAGAAACCCGAATGAGGAAAAGGACTTTATAGTGCATGTATACTCCTTATTGATCGTTTGGTTCATAAAATGTCAGAAAATAGTAAAGAAAAAGTTCCTGACAAAATTGAACTGTTTGTTTTGTCTGACTTACAGTCCAAAGACATTTTATTATTTAAACAGTACATTGTAAGAAGCTGCAACGAGTGTTTTCTTTTTGTTGCATTTTTCCTTTAATAATAACCTACCTGATTAATCGATTATCCAAATAAATATTTCCAGCCTTACTGTACTTTTTCCTCTTCTGTATCATTTCCTATGATACAATGAAATAATCTATGATATTGATACAAAACATATAGCTGTTACTCTCACAATACTTTATACCCATCTTGTAAGACACTATTGTAAGTCAACGTTACTGATCGGTAGTTTGCAATTTAATATTGATGATACGGGGAAGGTTCACTACACGTCATCAGATGGCACAGAACTAGACGGTGACTGATGGATGATTAAATCCTGAACGCACAGAAAATCATCTGCCAATTTAGCTTAAAAGTCTTTACCGATTCTTGCAGTCTGACACTATCCTCCACCACTCTGGTCTGAAAAGCATGCTCGGGGATCAAGTCATCATATGGCACCACACAGGCTCTCCATCTGTGCTGTGCAGCGGTGCAGAGGACCTTACGGGCTAGCATGGACTTCCCCGCAGCTGGCAGCCCGCAGAGGACACACAGACAGACCGGAGCCCGGCCGAAAGCTCCGGCTTCCTCCGCTGCCATGAGCTACCAAAAGAGCCACCTTAAAACTCAACTTTTTACATGGTTTAGTGACCGAGGGTGTTGCAGCTAACTTCCGCATCAGAACATAATGAAAACATGTGACATCCGGCTGGTATCCCTTCAAAATAAAAGCGCGCAGAGTGAAGTCAGGTACGGGAGACGAGACACACAGGAGAAGTGGGAAAATATCTTTTTATTGAAGCTCCAGTTCAAAAGAGGCCATATGTTGCTCAGGCCTTACAGTAATTACATGACTGAGGCTGTCGTAAGGGGGCATAGGTAGAAACAGATTTATTTTGAAAGGGTCGAAGGCCAAAAGTGTTCAAAACCACTGACCAAAGTCCCTGCCAAAAACAATTTCCCGTGTGCACCTACATAGGCCCAGTTTGTGCCTCATGTCCTCATGAGCACAAATACAAATGTGTGCAGTAGTTTTTTCGTTTCAGCTCTTGGACTCTGTCTGATACAGGGGCCTAAATAAAGACAGTGCAGGGGGGGGGGCGTACAGAGAGAGCCCTCCAACAGTGTGTTTTGCAGAGAACAGACAGTGCAAGTGATTTAGATTGACTCCTTAATCTAATACATGTGTTCAAAGGGGTACTCACATTAAATTAAAACTGTGTCATTTGCTATATTTGCCCTCGAAAAGGAAAGAAGAAGAAGATTAGCAATCCCAAGAGGGCCCTGGCAGCTCTGCTGCCCAGTCCCCAATTAAAAAAAACTGGAAATCCATTGCCTGATACATGCTTTTATTACAATTCATGAAATCAAAATTCACAGAATATTTTAAATGCTTTGAAAATTGTATAAAATACAAACGATTTGGTGACTTTTCCAAAAATATTTTATCTGCACGTATACCCAATAAGTGATAAGAATCTAATAAAATACACATACATGCCAATACATATTTACATGTGTACCAGCTTCATTCACCGCTATGTTACTACAATCAACTTTAAAGAGGTGCTGGCAACAAGTTGCATTGAGTTTATTATTATCACAGTGTTTTAAAATTGTCTCTTTATACAGTGTTGAGCTCTAGTAAACTTCATACATTCACAATACAATTGAAAATATTTAATAAATAAAAAGAAAATCAGTTCTGTGGCTGCTTGGGCGGGATTGGTTTGGGCACTCCCGGGCCCTGTCTAGGAGGAGGTGGTTTTTCAGGGGCGGTGCTTATATCTGTATTCCAATAATCCAGTTCTCCATACCTGAAACTGACAAGTTGTGTGCAAATTCAGTTAAGCCAGTTATAGTTAAGTTCGCTTGTGCATTTAAAGCTTCAATCTAGCTTTGTGTGAGGGCAATGCGTAGTGAGTGAAATAAGAAAAAGTTATGAGTTCATACCCAGAAATTGGAAGTGATGTAGCTGGCGGATATCCAGGCTGGAATTAGAAGAAACAAACAATTTATAAACTTCTTTTGATTGGTTTACCTCTTTCCTATTGCGTGACTGCATTTTCAGGTACTAAAAAACAGATTTTTCTACTGCCAAATCAAAATTGCATTGCCTTCCCTGCAGTGATGATTAGTCACGTATACTACATAATGCTTACCCCAGCAGGGGGAGCCTGTGGTATAGGTTGGGTTGTGGTCTGAACAGTGCTATTTGACGGGTCATTTGCGTTTCCATTTTGAGCACGAGTACGAGACCTGTGAAAGAAAGAGGAAAAAAACTTTCTGAAACCTTTTTAAAAGCAGCAATCATTTAAAAAAAAATAAAAATAAAATATAAATATATATATAAAACAGTGCAACTGCAGCCTTTAAAATATCCATCAGTATGCTCTTTAATGTGAGGTGATGTTTACTTGAGACGGCTGGCGAGGCTTCCTTTTAGGCACGGGTCCAGAGAATCTCTCCTGAAGATGTAGAGCAGCACCAGAACAAGAAGGACCAGAAGAGGAACCACCAAGAGGAAGAAGATCAGCAGGCCGTTCCTTAGGGAGTGGTCTGAGGTAAAACAGGTCATTGTGTGAATAAAGAACATGACAGTCTATTTAACAGCATTAACTACACCAAACAGTCAACACGTATTATTAGCATATTACAATTACATCATTTTCGCTATAAAGGTTGTTTTTGTGAATGCACAATTTGACATGCTACACTTTCAAAACTATTAAAGTTAAACATTTTATCCAAAACACATTTGCATCCTTACACGCAGCAATACAATAAAGAACTACTGCTACCAGAACAATGCCAGCAAAGGAGAGAATGATTAATATATGAGTAATATGAAGCCGTGATGTAGAACTACTATAGGCCACACAGTCTTGTATTAAGTTTCCATGTACCTGGTGATGCGTTTAGAACCCTCCGCTGCTGATTTCCATATGGTGCACCAATTACAGAATGAATGTGGCATTAAGTGAACTGTATATAGTAAAGGGCCTTTGACTTTCTGTGTAATAAAATGAATTTAAACCCACCTATCTGAGCAGGACCACTGTCTATGCTGCCACCTCGCCCTGGCTTGTCACAGTTAGGTGGGGCCCACCCGTTTTCACAGTGGCAGTGCCCTTCGTTATTACATACCTGAGTGAAGAATTATAATATCAAAGTCAGACAATGTCATTATTGGCTGGTAACGAAAGGAATGAAATTTCTGCCTTACCCCTCGACTGGTGCAGGTGGTCTGGGCATCACAGTCCAAGTTGGGCAGCAGAGCAGAGGCGTTCACACACTGAAAGTCTATGCAGGTCTAAGAGAGAAGACTTACACATGACTTATTGAGGACATCAAAATGAGTTATTAGGTGTCATCATTCCATTTGAACAATGACAGTACTCTCCTGGAACAAGTCAAATCACTTCATTTCCTGATTACATTCCTTCTCCTCTTAAAATAGTTCCCAGTCTCCAAGTCTGTTTACCTTTCCTTCAGCACAGGGGCTGCCAGGGTTAACATAGGCAGGATCTAGCACATCTGTGCCGAGGTTGAAGTCTGCATTAACACAAGTTGACCCTTGAAGTGTTTGGATGCTGACATGGGCACCGGGAGGGATGGTGCTGAGGTCCACATTAGTACACTGCACCTTTCCACACATGGCGTTGCTGGAGTGAAGGTTCAAGAGAATACAGTTGGTTCCGACCGTAGTTGCATCACATTTTGCTTAAAATTACCATCCAAAGTATATGATATTAGAAACAATTCAATAAGCGAGCTCTATGATGATTGAGGAGTTTCAATCCTGCTGCAGTTTTTCCATTAATCCAAATGGTTTCATATCATTCAGTGATTAAAAAACAGAGTACTTACTCTACACTACATTTAATAGGGTCTCCGCTGCTGGTGATTCCACAGTTTCCAAATATGGTCCCCCTCGTATTTGCATACTGAAAACAAATATCGTCTGCCTTCGTTGCAGGATCTGCTCAAGAGAGACAATATATCCGAGCTAAAATATTAATGGGAACAGAAGTGAATTAATATCTCGCCAGGTGACCACTGCCTCCTGGTAGACTCTGAGCTGATGTATTATTGGCTGGATTATCCATAGTTAGGGTGTTACTTACACAGGGTATAACTCACAGCCAGAAATGATACACAAACATCACAGTTTCTGGAGTTTGATTAGCGTTGTAAGTCTTTGTATCAAGTATCGTTTAATGTACCTTGTGCAAAGAGATGTCTGCACTGGAAGTCATACGTCTGGCATCGGCCCTCATAGCAGTACGCGTCAAGACACGGGAGGCCGTCCATGATATAGAAGTCATCGGGGCAGGATTCGTCTTTGCCATTACAGTATTCAGGAAGATCGCAGGTGTTGACAGATTCTCTACATGGTGTTCCAGCAACTCGGAGCTAAAAAAACAAACAAAAAACAGACAACAATACACCTACTTGATCCCTCCCCCACCCCCCCCCAAGTAAAATAAAAAAAATCTTCCTCGATTCAGTGCTGACCTGACAGTTGTCGCAGCAGCTCCCCTGAGCACAGGAGGACCCGCGTGTAAATTTGCAGGTGGCAGCATCACAGCACTTATTGTCGCATTCCTGTATGAAATGCAAACAGAGAAAAACTAATTTTTAAAACTAAGCTAAGGAATTTTAAAAAATATTTTTATTCTATGATCAAAAGGTTGTAACATGACCATGAGTGCAGTCTAGTCGGAACAGCTGACAGCAAAATACAGCACTTGTGTTACAGCTAAAAGGCCTTCTTGAACTAAATTGAAAGTAAATTATAAAGATATTCACAACTTAACTCCTACATTGTTCCGACGCATTACTAAAATCTTATCCAGTACAAAACAACATGAAGTGATCCGTTCTGTAAATTCATGTGTGTGTGTGTGTGAGTTCTACTCTACCTCTGGTTTGCCACAGTCACACTGCTCTCCTTCATCCAGCCAGCCATTGCCACATTCAGCAATACTAATCAAAACTGATGGGGAGGGCTGGTTTTTCAGACACACGCCTCCTCCGCGCATGATCAACGCCTGAAAGTCTTCGGCACTGCAGCGGCTGAAAGTGGTGGAACCACTGTAGAGTAACGGGATAAGCCATTAATGGAAACATCCATTTTGACAGGTATCAATAAACAATCTTTGACCACAAGATTATTGAGGTCAAATTAACATTAATTCGTAGTTTCTTGTATGACATGTAGCATTTTGGGAGGCTATACACAAACAGCAATTATATTACTAAAGCAGGGCGCCAAAGTCCCAAAAGATGGTAAAAAAAAAAAAGAAATAACTAAATCAAAGACTTTGGACCAAACAATATCATCACAAAGCCTTGTGAAATCTTAAATTTTAATTTAATTTTAAACATTCTAAAAGATCATATATTTGCTTCTTATAACCCCTTGATAAATGGACTGAGTGTATATGCAACTGAAGTTCTCAGTGCAATTTTAACTGCCTCCAAAAGAGGCTATATTATACAGAAGCATATTGTGCTTGGCAGGTTAAATTCTGTCAAATCTGAGGGCAATTACAGTAAGTACTTGAACCATGGACATTCAACTTAATTGAAAACATGAAAACAACAAAACTGCTGTCCACTAGTTTTCACAAAACTAAGAAAAAGTTTAATTTAACTGAAGAAAAACAGCCTGTGTGTGACACATAAGGCTGTTGTGACAGGCACATTATAACTGCTGCTTTTTTAATTTAATGTCAAGGAGTTAAGAAATATTTTGTGGAAGATTTGATTACCTAGCAAAGGATGCCATGATGCAGCTTCCTCCATCACATTGGCAGCGCGTATCATCATGATTCATGCCCAGGTTATGGCCAATCTCATGGGCCACCACAGTGGAGATGTAAGCCAGGCTGTTGTCGCTGAACTGTGAAGACACTCGGTGCATTCAAAGCCAACATTCTGCATCGTTTATATATCTAAATTTATGATCCTGAATTGGACATTAAAGTTATTGATTAATACTACTAAAACTAAGGAGGAGCTTTAGCTATAGATGAATCTTCAGTTAAACAAGATTTTTAAGTCACAGTAAAAGAGAGCATTTCACTTGATTTATTTTATTTAACTACTGTTGAATCAGGATGTCCCAGGAGGAGATCTGGCATGAGCCAAATGTATATAAGTTATAAAAAGATTATTTTTTATTTTGATGGGAAAAGAAATGCAAAAAATGTTCAATCATATTATTTGATTGGACTTTGTACACATGTACGATATTTTGAGTTGATCATGAAGTAAAAATTGGATTAATGTGTTTCCATTACATAAAGGTTGAAAACAAAATGTCGTTTTTAACATAAATTCTAAAAACCAACATATGCTACATTTAAGTTATTAAAAAAAATAAATAAAAGTTTTTCTTTCCATGTGTGACTTTAAAGGGTGTTAAAACACTATAATGCATCACAATGCAAAAGAATGTAAGGAATCAAATAACTCAAACAAAGATGCCTTGCCATGGGGCTTAATAAGACTGTGTTCAAGTCTAACCTGTTTGACTGCTGTGTTATTCAGAGCCTGTGAGAAAGAGCCGGACCCTCCATAAATAATGCAAACAGTTTCAGCTTCTGGACAAAAGCTCATGCTGCCAAAGCACCATGGTGTCAGCTGGTGTTAGAAGTTAAAAGAGTGTTGAACTAACCACATTGATTCCTCCAGAGGTGGATACAGAGCAGACCGTGCCAACGAAGGCCATACCTATACCTTCTTTGTATGATTGGGGCGGACCACTGAGAAACAAGTGCACCAAGAGACAAGTCACACATTTGACTCTACATTTAAAAAAAAAAATAAAAAATCCAGACTACATGGCTTGTTTCAAATGATCTAATCTGGTGACATCAAACAACTCAATAAAAGAAGACAAATTACTTACACAATGAGTTGACCAATGTCATGCCTGATCGTTGGTAACAGAGACGTCTTCCTCCACTTAACAAACCTCCCCAACACCTCTCCTGCAGAGCCATCCACATTAAAGGGATTACTTTCCTTAAAAATCACCAGGCCCACCAGCATCACATGGATATTCAGCTTCTTGTAATACTGGAATAGAGCAGAAAACGAAAAGCAGAGATCATAAAGAATAGCAAAGCACAAAAACATTAGAAAGAGTTAGGAATAATTATCTTTTATTTATTTATTTATTTTTACAAACAAATCAATTTCTCACCCCGTCCAGTAGATTAGCCAGTTCCACCATTTCCTCTCGTACCGCCGTCTCATTTTGTTTCTTAAAATTATACTGTAAATTCAATTAAGAAAATAACAAAAGATAATCTCCTACCAGTTATGACAGACAAGTTAATGCATATGGAAAGCAGTGCAACATTTGAGGGAAAAAGCACATTCCTAACCAACTGTTACATGGTTGATGAGTCAGTGAGAATACTAAAAGTGCAACTTGTATCTAGCCTTAAAACACTAAACCTGTTGCAGCCAGTGAACACTCCCTTACACACAAGTGAATTCCTAAACAGATGATCACACCCACCCTGAGATTATCGACAACCAGCACCAACTCCACATAACTGGTTTGAGGCAAATTGCGCTTCCTCTGTTGAAACAAAAAACAGTAGCAGTCATTTAGAACCTCAGCGACTTTAAAAACAAACAAACTGTTCACACTATAAATATGAGTTCAGGTAATCGTGGTGATCATCCTAACCCGCAGCAGAGAAATCAGCGATTGGCCAGGCTCAAAGGGTTTGTGGCTGTGCGTTGATGATGCAGCTTCATCGACGACCCCACAGGTGACGGGGTCCGACTGAATGTCCTTCAATAGGTACAGAAGGTGCTCGTTGGTAGCAGACTGTGGCACAGGCTCAAGTCCATAGGTGTCATTTCCCAGGAGGATCACACCCCTACAGAGCAGTACACCGTCCAAAAAATGCTTTCAGTCTGCCCCAAAGCCAAGGTTTGGCAATCCCACTTCATTGCATTACTGCACATTGCGTACAAGGAACAGAGGCTGTTTGACTGAACGGAAACCCAAAACACCTTCCTTTAATAAGTGGGAGAAAGTATGTGTGACTCCACTTGTACGTTGGACTTTGGACTGAACTCAGTATCACATCTTAATGAAAATATCACCCAATACCTATATAACTATATAATAATATATGTATCCAAAATCCCCCAAACATTCATACAAATATTCCACATAATTAACTGTGTTATGCATTGCAGCAAACAAAAAAGTTAAAACTGTTCAGAACTTCAATATAGTGACTTTGTTGCTGTGGATAACAAAATAATGTGAAACAGTGCAATACTGCAATACAATAGTGCAATGCACTAATCATCATACAGTTCTACTGGAAATAAATACATGTTAAAATTTAAGTCCACCTCGAGCTCCATTTATCACTCAAAGGAGGAACCAGAAAAAGCAAGAGAGATTTTACAAACCTGAGGCCAGAGCATGTGCTGACTGCCACCACTGAATTCTCATATCCCTCCACCTCTCCATGGTAATAGCAATGCACCTGGGAAAAGAAAAGTACAAACTGGTTCAAGTGTCGATGTTCAAACCAACCTAAATAACCAGAATAAGTAAATGTCAACGTACATATGGTTTTGGATAGGATAACTTTTGGTTACCAGTGGTGTCATGTAAATACTGAACAAAGTTTGGGGGTAAAAAGTCCCTGTAAGGAAGTGGGAAAAAAAATACAAATGATAAATAGTCTGAAGGATTTACAAAAACTTATGATAATGTCAGTAACTCTGCGCATACCTGTTCTTTTGTAGATGAATGAGGTGGGTTCTGTTGTTTATGTTAAGTGCATATGATCTTGTCTCCTCTCCATATTTCTGATTTGGGCACAGGAACACAAGGAAACGAATGCTGTCATTAAAATATGAGTTAAACAGCTAATTAAATCAGGATTGTCACCTACCTCCGACTGTCTGTCGATGTTGCTTTTCCATCTGTGAATCCGCTGAGGACTTACAACGGAGTACTTTGAAAGTTTCAACTTTAGTTCATTGAATATGTCTGGAAGAAAGGTGAATCCACAGAGAGACTGTCAATTTTGAGAATGCCTTGTGGGATTAAATATTTCCGTTACAAAAAAGTAGGCTTCCCCACAAATAAATGAACCACAAAAAATAGGAAAATGAATTCAGAAATTACAACATCTTTATTCGGAGGTATTGTTGCCTATTCTTAAAATATCTTTAGAAACAAGAAAACAAAGACACCAAGCAGGAATAATGGCAACAAACCCTCTCTAAATGTCGAATCATCGTCGTTGGCTGCGGAAAGACTACACAAACCCAACCCAAATCTGTAACCCACATCTAGTGCCTCACCTTCATTGTCGAACCCAGAAACGTAATACAGCAAAAAAACAGCGAACACGATATATTTTGTGACCATGATCCTGGTTTAAGTGTCCGGAATCCCGATATGCCCACCTTTACATCTCCATTAAGCCGAGGGTAGATACGCAGAAACCGCCGGTGTTTAGCCACGCCCATCGTGACGCACCTGACACGCCAATAAAAGAAAGCAAAGGTATGATCTTGAATTTATTAATAGCAAGGGCGGATATCTCACTTCACTATTGTGGGCATACGCGGAATCCACGGGGGGTCTAATTAAAGACGCAAAACAATTTGTTTTAAAGTTTTTAAAGATCCACCCCCCTCCTTCATATGCCTCAAAGTGGTTTGGCTATCAATAAATTCAAGATCATGCCTTTGCTTCCTTCTGTTGTACAGGTGCTTCGGGATGGGTGTGGCTAACTACAGGCGAGCAAGGCAAACAAACAGAGTGTAACAATGGAGTGAGAAATCTGCAAATATTTCTGGAAGGATTTAACTGGCAGTTATAACCTACTAGCCTGTAGGCTATGGTGTAAGTGTCTACAGACTCTTATACAATACTTGCTTTATTAAAAGTTAACTGTCTCAAGTGGGTGAGTTTACGTTTTCTGTCAGTCTCCCTGTTTGCTGGAGGTGTTAATGTGAAGAAAGTCCACAATACAAAACACAAGAAAGCTTTGTTTCGACGTTGCCCAAACTAGATTTTTTTTTTTGCATAATTATTTGCCACAAACGTGAAGGACGGCTTCGAAGATATCGCGTTATTTTAGTAGTTAATACGTCACTCTCACGCGGAAGTGTTTTGTCGTTGAGCAGTTCAGTAACAGTAAAATAAATACTATTGTGCGTTTTACGACTAACCAAAGACCAACAAATGTTCCCATAGTGTACTTTGAGATATTTCTAATAGAAAGCTGTCACTCTTTACTATAGTTGCTCAAGTGTTTGACGCTGTTTTAAACCAGGCTATTGTTTTGGCAACCTGGTGGAACGTTAGTCCGAAGCTAGTTAGCATGTAAGCTAGCTAATATACTAATGTTGGTTGACAGTTGTTTCTAGACGGTCTACCCACCTATTGTTTGACCACAACTATGCCTAACGCGTTGAAATAGATTGTGCACCATGTATGGCTGGATACCACATGTTAAGATTTGCTCACCTATTGAAGAAAGGAACCAATGGCATCAAACCAAATAATACATCACTCGTAGTGTCAGCTCAAGTTGTATTGTGAGTATAATTTTGGTGTCTTTTCCGATTTGAACTGCCACCTTCGGACCCTTATCTCAAAAATAATATGGAAATGTGTTATATGTACATTGTTGCTTTCTCTTTTTGTAGAATGACTGCGCTGACAGACTTTGAACCTTTAGCAAAGAGACTCAGGGTTGAAACCAGTGCCAGAACGACGTCCTCTTCATCTTCTCTCAAAGGTAATTTGATTAGACATAATTTCTCTGGGAGAGTATATGTCAAACAAGTTATTGGTTTCATTTGAGTATTTCCCCCCTTTGTGAAACTTTTTTTTTTCTTCTTCAGTCCTATCGTTATGTATTCAGAGCAGAGACAGTGAGACAGTAGATCTAGAAAGGGGGCAAAACACAGAGACGAAGATGGATATACGGCCAAAGACTGGGGCAGATGGTTTGCGTGGTGTAAAGACGAAAGGTTACCATAAAAGAATTGGCCCCAGACAGAAGCAGAAGTTCAGAAATACTCTTGAACGATGGTTGGTTAAGCCCTCAAAAAACCCAAGTACAGCTGATGTGTGCCAAACCCAAGAGGATGTAGAAATGACGGATGACTATGATTTTCAGAGCACCTCAGCTCAGTCTCTGGACTGCCAAAAACCTACTCTTTCTGATTCGGATGAAGAAACGCAGCCCTTGACACCACAAGACCTGGATGAATACAATCCCGTGTCACTAGCTTCCATGGAAAAACAAGATATGGAAGCAAGCCCAATAAGCTCAGAGGGATCTCTCAAGCACAATACCAAAATAACAGACTTCTTTTCAGGGACCCCATCCCCAGGTTTACCTATTAGACAAGGCAGGCCAGATAAGACTCCAAAGAAAGAAGATGCAGACAAGAAAACTGCCAAACCTGATGTCAAATGGCTGGGGACACCAATCAGTGAGCTAAAGAGAATGCCTGGATGTTTTCAGCTTCCTGCGCTGAAGGATGTTCCTGGCCTGCACACTGTGATGATAAGGGTTTGAGTAATTCTTTCTTTTTTTATACTATTCACATCACGTGATGTGATTGGTCAGTCTATTGTCTTTGCAGGTTTCTTTAACACTGCTCCATTGAGTTTGGAAATGAAGAATGTAATATTCTATCTTGTTTCTTCACCATTCAGTGCAGTATTACTACAAGACTACAAAATATATATATATATATTTTTATAAATTGTCACTTTTCATTTTTATGATGACTGCAGAGACACAGACTGGTTCTCTTTCTGATTAAGACTTAATGTTTAACCCAATAAGTAAATTAACAGCATCATATCACTTCCTTGTGAATGTTTGCTGATGATGTTTGAGGACCTTTGTCACTCCATATCTTAGAAATCTTTTAAATGATATTTAGGATTGGTGCACAGTAGAATTGAATCCACAGTTTTACCAACTTAAAACCAAATGCATAATGGGACTGGACTATTTTATTATCAATAGGACTATTCGGTTTGCAAACCAGTATTACATGTACTAATGTCATTTATTTTCATTCATTCCCTTTGACAGACAGACCTTCTTCAGAATGGTAAAGTTCCTGTTCCTTATCCTGCTAAGTTTAAGGATACCTGGGATGATGTGCATGTCAAGATGCCCTGTTCAAGTAGAAACTTGTTTCCTGTAGAAAATGAGGTAAGGTTGTCAAGAGTTTTAACAAGTTATGGGGCACCTGTTCACATTTCATGTCTCAAATTTGCATACACATTAATAAAACACATGAATGAATCCATTAAATCACAGCAAGAAACAAGCACAACAGTGCAGTTGTATTTTTTGCACATGAAAGCACACTGAATTCACCCTACAGAGGTTTAACAAATTTTGTGCTTCCACAGGAAACACAAGAACGGCAGAATAAAAGTCGGTGGGAGTTGATCAAGGAAAGTCTAAACAAGAAATTTACAAGTCATTATGAGTTGAAGGTAAGTTTCACATCTGCATCCTCTTATTGGCAAGACCAAATGTTTTTCACTTCATAAAAGCACAGTGAACTACAGTTGTTGTTACCAGACAATGCCATAAGATGGCGTCATGGGCTTAGAAAACGAGAGGCACACGGTCTCAGAATTTGGACAATTTATTGTTTTAATACACGCATAGCATTTCTTACTTTCGGATCAATTTTGCTTTTCAAGTTTATATAATTATTGAATTTGTTTGTTACAGAATGCAATATTGAAATACAATGCCTCAAACGCCAAGAAATGGGACTTCACAGCATTACATTTGTACTGCACTAAGGTAAATAATATAAATACTTGTTGTGATTACTGATCTTTTTATGGATAATACTGAACCAGAAGTTGTGAATGAAGTTTTTTTTTCCCAGAGTCATTTGATTACTAGCATGCAGGCATGTAAAACACAGATGGAGACATGGAAAATGTTAAAGGATTAGCTGTAGACTAATGAAACATAAACTGTCCAATCATGATGCTTGATTACCCAACAGAAGGCATCATAAACCAATGTTGGTGCTTCTCACACAGCTTGGTTCAAAGGAAGTACAGATGGCTCATTAGTTAGTGATGATATTATCTTCAGTTTGTGGAAGATACAGTGACACTGAGGTCTCATTTCACACCATATTATGTTTAGCTCGGTATAAAGAGTATTTAAGTAGCATTGTTAGTCAGTATCAATAGATAGGCCTAATATCTCCATATTAAGAAATCACTCACCACAGTTATACAGCTATTTTCCTTGTGTTTGTTTCTTAACTTCTTGAAAACCCAGTTATGAGTTCATATATTATAATGAGCCTGTCACCTGGAGTGATTAAAGGTCCAAAATACTTCTTTTTAAAAGAAATATTTGGCTAAGGTTGGGAATAAATTTGTATTGGTTTTGTGAAAAGGATTGTTCTTTATTGTTACAAGGCTTTCTCAAGCATAATTTGTGTGCATGCACACCTTTTGTTTTTGTTACATAAATAAAGTCACAATAACACAGTTAATAGAATGCGATCCATATTTTATTGTGCTGTCTGGACATCTGTGTTCAGGTTATAGAGTTGTATTTTAAAGGCTTTGTTTATGCGATTCTTATTCATTTATTTTACCGTCGCCGGATTTGTCATTTTCTTTACAGGCCAAGGGTAAAATAGGTCTGAGTTGCATCATGATGGCCAGAGCACTGTTGGTTCATTGGTTGTCTTCTCCAGCCTCATTTGGAGGCCATCCATCATCTGTTGTCTTGATGCGCTCTGCGTCATCCTGTGTAGAGAATCAGGGAGGGCTGTACTACTGTCCGGCTCATGAAACAGAATGGGGAATATTCCATTTTCATTTGGAGAGATGGGTAGTGTTGTGATATGATTGTTTGATATACGAAACCTTGAACCTGTAAGAGTAGACAGATAATAGGCTTTATTTTCCTTATAATGTGGAAGAGCTCATCCACTTTGTGCTGCATGGCATCATCTAAAATACATCAGTTGTATGTTTTCATGATATCTCACACCTCAGGAAAGAAGTACATGTAACGCTTTTTTTCTTGAATGCCGACATGTCAAATGTGTTTCTGTCATTTTGCACAAGAACAGTAATGGATTTCAGACAAGAGAATGTTGCAGCCCTTCAGAGGCAAAGTGGGAGTCGAGAGAAACAATTTAATGTTTTGCCAAAAGGTCACGTTTAGTAACTTGTCAAAAATGGCTGACATTACATCCCAGAGAATGCTTTATTCCAACCTTGTGCTGCTGAATCAATTGTGTGCCATATGTATGTCATAAATCATGTTAGAAAGGGAATTTTATTAGATAAAATCGGAACATGTTGAGATAGCCATAAAGCCGGCTTTGTTGTTGCTGCTGGATTTGGATTGTGTCTACTGGAATAGCAAAATTGGATTATTTTTTTTTTAGGCTGCAAAATGTGCCATCAAATATATTGAAACAGAATTGGATTTCAAGTTAGATGCCACATAAATTCCAACTTATGAAATTAAACATTTGATCACACTGTTTTTCTGATTGTGAAAAAAATCAGCGATTAGTTTTCAGTAAACACTGTAAAGCTTGAGTATTTGTCCGTAAAATTGTGAAAATGAAAAGTGTTATATTTGTGTTTCATGTTATATACTTGTTGTATACTTGCAAGTATCTTTGCCTCGTGCATGTCATTGTAGGTCACACAAAATACATTTGCGTTATTTATGCCCAATATAATTACAAAGGTGACACAGTTCCTTTTAACGAAGACTGTTTATTGCTTCTGTCCGTCAGAGAATTTATTCACAGCTTGCCTGAGTAATAAATCTGTATTTTAATAGTCTAATATGCTGAAGAGGCATTCGCCATTAGGCTACAGTGGAGTATCTGATAGAAACTAGCACTCATAGCCCACAGAAAACAGTGTCGGGGTTAAACACATTTCATTTTAAAAATCAGTCATAGGATCCTACATGTTTGATTTATAAATAAGTAAAGTAAGGAATGGCAAGCAGTCCAATAGAGACACCAGATTGGAGTCACTGTAGCAGGATGATTTTGAGTGTCAGAGCAAAGTACACATGAGTGGCATAGAGTGACGGGGCAGGCACCCTCATTGAATATTCATCTCGACGTGCACACCTTATGAATAACTGAGAAGCTGTTGACGGACAGCATCGGTTTTGTTCATTTCTCTTTCTCCAGCGCAACCACCGTTGTATTTACGGACATGAGCACGGAAGTGTTTTATTTTTACATGGTCACACATACACAGACGCAGTCAAGCAGATTGTGTTATTGCTTGGACCTGTGGTGAATTGGACCAAAAGTGTGAGGCGTTGTGTTAAATCTGTATAGGAGCTCCGGTTTCTCACGGCTCTCACTCCTGCATCTTGCTTGATTACTTTGTCAGTTTGGTGTGATGTACAGGCCTCTATCAATTCATACAGAGAGTTAAGTTCAGTTGATTTGATGCACTGTCTTCTGCTGAGTTAAAGAGCTCGGCTTATACTACCTCAGCTATATCCACCGCCTCGCCCTGTCAACTGCCTTCATTTATTACACCCATAGAAGCAGTTTATGATGTCAACCAGGTCATTACTTATGACAGTGTTTAGTCAGGCTTCCTTTGCCATAATATAAATGTCCCTGGCTAAATCACCAGCCAAGGCTCCTTGTCCTGGGAATACAATGTCCTTTCTATTTCAAATGCTTGGTCATTTGCATCTCTTCCAGGATGACTGTTAAATCAGCTGGCATGGCTGCGCAACCTTGATGAAATTGCTCTGTGATTGATCATTCTGACATTTTGAAGCCAATATGGGTGTAAATAGGGGTTGTGTATATTGTTTAAGATATGTTAGAGCACTTATGCAGTGTTGTGAAGTCAAGGATGGTTGGTATGTTACTTCCGCCTTAACATGACTAGAGCCTTTGATATATTTTGTTGAGTTTGTAAATCCTGTTTCATTTGGTCGCCTGCCGCTAAAACTTCCAGGTAAACATCAGATGATTAATCATAGACTGAGAAAGGAAGGCTGGGAACATGAATAAACATAAGGTGAATACAACTTAAAAACCGGAGTCATGTCAGATTTTCTTCAACAATGGTGGTTTATTTAGCAATTAAGACAACTCCCACGACCAACTACTTCACAACGTCATCAAACTATGTCTTTTGTTTTCATTGACACACCCCTAGCCACAGAAAAGTCATACTGTGCGTTAAATATTTGGTTCTGGCGCTGTTATAATAGACAAACTGCTCAGCTTAAGCCAGGTGTATTTTAATAATATGAAGCCGTGTCTTCCACAATCCCTTTTAAAGGTCCAGTACTAGGCTAGCTGTATTACATCTGCATGCACAGTATTGTAGGTCAGGTAGGAGTTTTGCTCTTTGATATTCTGTATTGCTTATATTCCATTAAAGCTTGTTTCTCTGTAAAAATGCACATAATGCCTCAATGTTTTGGTATGGATCAGAGCTGTTACTGTTATCCGTCTGTCACAAACTAATCATCCCAAACAGCTAATAATGTCACAGCTGAGTTTTGTGGCAAAACAACATGAACAGATCTCTTGCTCTCTCCAAGGTCCTGGAGCCTGATGCGGCTGCACATCTGTTTGGCTCCCTGCTGCCAGACATGGAGCAATTAGCACTGAGAGCATCTGAGCTCTGTACCAAGGTAACAACCATCACTAACCAACAGACACTGACTCACTTGTCTGTGACACAGTAGATCACCGCAGCAGGTTGATCCCAAAGGTCATAACATGACAAATCTTTTGAAATGGTAGCAAAAATGGTGAGGTCAAGGCACGTAGCTATTGGTGGTCATTTGTCTGATGTTTTATAGTCCCTTTGGTCATCTGGTTATACGTGGATGATGAAGAGCAATTTGTTTGTGAAAAACTCTCATTACTAAGGTTGTTGTGTATTCATTTGGCCAAGAAGCCAATTTTAGTTTTATGTATGTGAATCAGACATTGGTCTACACATGAGTAGCATACAAAATTGCATTGTGTGTTGCAGTGCAAGACTTTATTTCTGTCCCCTATAATGATAATTTTTGTAATAGAATATTACAAATTAGTTTTTTTTAAATTATATAAAATTTGATCTAAAATCCTTTTGATTCTGTTGAAAACTTTTGTCTCTGTTTGAGGTGTAGCATTGAAGATGTTAAACTGAATAGCCTGCTGATCTACTACAGCATAAACCCATTAAATAGCTTGCAAATTAATCGTGTTGAATATTCGGGAACTTAAAAGCAAGCATTATCCATCATTATTGCTGTGTTATTCCTGTTCCATTTTCCTTGTTGGTCTTCAGTCTTAAATGCAACAAGCTCTCCATATTGTCATGACAGAATTTCTTATATAGATGCGCTGCTTATTTTTAAACCCACAGTCTTTATTAGGAGGATGGATCTCTTGCGAGGAAGGATAAAAGTTGATTGTAATTATGTTGGCTGATTCAAGAAGCATAGATTGGTACCAAATTAGTACATTTATGCAACATACTTCAATGTCTCATTTGGCAAATTGACAAAACAAATTATTTTGACCTTCCTCAACGGTATCCTTGTTCCTCCTCTAGCCGATACCCCTCCTCAAAGGAGGCACAAACCACTCCATCACCATGTCTCAGGAGCAGGTGGCATGTCTGCTCGCCAACGCCTTCTTCTGCACCTTCCCCCGACGCAACTCCAGAAGGACGGAGTACTGCAACTACCCAGATATCAACTTCTTCAGGTAATGTGAATATGTGGTAGTTTCATACATGATGTATAGAGTTACACAATCAGGTTGTGAATGATGCTGCATCGACAACTTCACTAATCATTTTATCATCTGGCCAGGTGTTAAAGCAAACAACATCTACATTACATTTAAATCTTACCATGAGAGTATATTGATCAGAGACAGTGATCAGTCTGACTTATTTACATACTGATCTGAGAGCTTTTAACTTAACTTACTGAACTTTAACTTAACTAGTTACATACACCAGAAATATTTTAAAAAATATACTTTTTTTGGTGTCATTCTATCGTTCTCTGGCAGTTTTCTCTGCCAGTTTTCCCAGAATTATAAATACAAATATGACAAAAAAGGAGGGCAAGGGTCTTTTTGTTAAATCTCTGCAAGCTTTCACTGTGGAGATTGTCTGCGTGGCATAATGCAAAATCGGTCTGCACATCGCTGCTCTGTCTTGTCCTCCAACTCTGTTGGCATCACAGTGTAATTACTGAAATGGAGCAGAGAATTAGATTAACATTGACTCAGATGGCTGCTTCTGACAGTGGAGACGGCCATTGGCTGTTTTGTAGAAGGCTGTAACAGAGTTCAATGGCATCAGTATTTCATTCACATAAAGGTTGCTGTGAAAGGAACTTGAAAGGAAAGCCAGAGTCAGTTTTTAGGCTGCTGCTAAAAAGCGTCCTGAATCACCTATTTGGTGCAAGAAAGATATTAAACACCTTTGTGTTTTTTAACATTCAATTTTATTTTATTACTTTTAATAAAGATTTGAGGGATCCAAACTTTTTTTCTTTTCTTTTTTTCTGCATTTTGTTTCACAGGAATAGAAAGACAAACAAAGCTTTTTATCTGCACATTTTCTTTTATCTCAATGCAGACTTCTTATTTGCATTGAGATAAAACAGACCATCTAGACTGTTTTGTTGGCTTAACTGAACATTGGGCTTGTTTTTCAAAGTATTCGTCAGCAAACTACATTCATTATTTTACCATGAAGTGCATTTAGCTCAGTTTCCAGGCTGGATTTTCCTGTTTTTTGTGTGCTATTGATGCAGAAACACAATTTTATACATACTGTAGTCACTTATACATACTGTAGTCACTGCAGAAAGCTATGACTACATAGCTTTCTGCAGACCTGTGCGGGGGGTGTATTGATGTTATATAATTTTGTATTAATTCTCTATTCCTCAAAGGCCATATTTTGCGATTTGTTACTAAAAGCCTGCTCTCACTAGTGGCTAGCTTATGTCAAAAGAAGTTTGGCCTGAGGCCAACACGGCGCACAATAGTCCCTCGGGGCCACACTGACAAAAAATAGACATAAAGGCAGGAGTTGACTTCGATGAATGAGTTTTCCAGCCCCTGAAGGGCTCTCAGTGCATCAAGCTTTTGTCGTTATTTCATTTCACTTGCACAAAATTTCTTTCTCCCTATTATGGCATGTGAGGCACGCTGTGGGGTTCTTTATAGAGTTTGCTCGTGAGGGATATGGTGGACTTAATGCTGAAAGTGCATTCAAACCCGCCCACTGCACCTCACTACCAGCAGCTTTGTGTGCGTTATTATGTCTGTGCCTTATTTTTCAAGGGGATTGACCTTGCCTCCTGAGGACTATGTTGCTTAAAAGGGACACAGGGTTTCTTAATGTATCCCCAAGGAGGGAGCCCTATTTCCCTCTCTGCTCCTTTTTTTTGTGTGAGTGCTATGAAGTAGCACAAGAGTGTGACTCTGATGGAAAGCCTGAGGCAACTCCATTGTCGTAACATTGAAGGAACTCCTACATAATCGGCCAGTGACTGAAAGGGGAAGCTGAGTGAGAGATGAACTAATTCATATCAAACGTTGAAGCATGACTGAACTCACATGGCCAAAGTGGAGGTCTTGTGTCTCTATAGCACTGGTTATACAGAGTCATTTTTTTCTGGTCTTGACTGTAGTTGTCTAATCATTGGCGAAGCTGAAGGAGTTTTTGGTCGACTGTGATGCTGCGTATAATCTGCTTGCTTAAGAAGTGTGCTTCAAGAAAAACATAACATGTAGTCTAATATAAAGAACTGATTTCAATTCATAATCTGTTCTTTCTGTCAGGCTGTTTGAGGGTTCATCTTCAAGGAAGATTGAGAAGCTGAAAACCTTGATGTGCTATTTCAAAAGTTTCACTGAGGAAAGTAGGTGTTCAGATTTAATTTTCAAATGTTGGAACATTACTTTATTCATTTAAAGTAAGATATAACATTGATATTTATTACTTTGCTTTTTTGCTTTTTAGCGCCCACTGGACTTGTAACATTCACACGAAAAAGATTGGATAAACCTCTCAATTGGAAAAGGTGTAGTATATCGACAAAATAATTAAAGAAAAATATTTTCATCACTATTACAAGTAGTAGTAACATGACAATTGTTTCTGCCAACAATCCCTACAGTCTGATAAACCCAGTGTTTGGAATCAAGCAAAGATCCATAGTCTCTGTTGTCAATAACTGGAAAACAATTCATTGTTTGTTGTTTCAGCTCACAGAATAATCTCACAAAGCTCCACATTACTTGTGAAGGTACCATTGAGGATGATGGTCATGGAATGCTTCAGGTAAGTTCACTTGAGGAAAGACGACATAATAGTGTCATTTGGATGGACTTTGCCTTGCAGAATCCTATTCTTTTGCTTGGAGGAGCTCTTAGTTTGAGAGATGCACTTCCTTGTGCTTGGTTCCCATCCTCTTCTCCCTCTGTTGTAAGTCAATCACTGAGCCACCACATTCTGGAGTCTTTCAACCAGAATGCTTACTACTGCTGAAAAGGCCTTTGAGGGAGCCTGTGACACGTTGCAGGGAGTGTGTGCTGGGACTGGGGTCGAGGCCTCTGAGCCTCCTCTGCTCTCTGTGTCGGCCATGCTTCCTGTACACTGTCAGGATGGCCCGCTCTGCCTTTCACCTTTTGTTTGCCTCCAGTTGCCACAAGCTGACAGTTGACGTGCACACATGACCAGCTTTGGGGCATGCTGCAGCCCGGATTGATGGATGCTCTACTGGGGTGGGGGTGGTGCTGACAGCCTGTCAAAGCAGACTTTGGAGGCCGGCTCGCTGTCCCTGAGTTGAGTGACCAGTTTGGGGAGCGCTTCTCTCAGACTGCTGCTCACCCCTTTGCAGCATCTTCCGTTGGGTTGTGACGGGTTGGTCTGGGCTGTCTACAGGCCAATGAGCAACAACTGTCAGTCCTGAAATTAGATTATACTGTATGTTCCAGAAATAATGAGTTGTCATGCCTGTGTCTGAGCTGAAATGATGAAATGTGTATTTTCTTTTGAGTCGTAAACAGACCAAAAAATAAACAAGTAAATCACTGTCACCCACAGATTTGTCCACAGACCTGCAGCAAAAGATATCGCAGACATCAGTCAGCAGCCAGTTTAGCAGCATGTTATGACCGGAGGGAGATGTTTACTTTAGGACTGCTCTCTTGTTTTGATATGTGCTACTGGCAGCAGACACTTAAGTGCTGCTCCTATGGGGAGCTCATTTTGGCATGGGGGGGGACAGATGTCTGAGTAGTGCCAACACCTCAGGCCTTCCCAATCAGCTTGTCAGGGATTCTTTTACAAATAAAAGAGGGTTAAAAGAGGACCATGAAATGGTCTCAGGGAAAGGGCTGAGACCATTTCATGAGGTGTTTTACTACAAGTCCAAGTTTTGTTTTCAGTTTTGTTTTATAAGAATGTGTGTATGTGACTTGACCTGATAGTGTTTTCTTCATCCTCAGTCCTTTGTCTTGATTTATAGGTAGATTTTGCCAATCAGTTTGTGGGAGGAGGAGTCACCAGTTCTGGTCTAGTTCAAGAGGAAATACGTTTTCTGATCAACCCCGAGCTTATTGTTTCTCGCCTCTTCACTGAAGCCCTGGATGATAATGACTGTCTGATCATCACAGGTCAGTGAACAAAAACTCTCTCATACCTTGTTTAACAATAATTCCCCCCAAAATTCTACTATTCACTTATTCAAGATTTAGTTGATCCAGATCAATAATGCCCCATCTTCACTTTTGTCATGCTTGACCTATAATTTGACAGAAGAACATGGTGTTTCTAGGCACACACAGCATGCAATGCACATTGCACACCTTCAATTTACCCCATCCTGTGTCAGCAAGAGGCTAAAAGATGTTTGTAGCAATTGCCCTGTTTTCTGTATCTGTCCTTCTCACATGTTTCTTTTTTGATTGGCCGCAAAGGGGAGAGTCGCATCAGTCGGGAGTTGGAGATTGGGCTGTCCTGATTGCTCTGTTGGGTCTTTCTGTTGAGTAATTCCCACTGACTTCAGTATTGAGTGGTTGCAACAACAAACGAGGTTGAGACAAGCCAGCAGACCCAGAAAAAAAGAGTTAGACTTGAGGAGTCCCAGCAGGAGGCTGATGGCTCCTACCTGTTTTTTACGAAGTTTGTCTGGATTGTAGTTGCTTGATTGCATTTGATGAAAAGATTAGAAAACAAATGTTATGTAACATCATAATAGCTAGTCAAAACTGAAGGTAGTTTACAAATCCAGTTGTCTTTCTGTAATAATAACAAATCATTTAAATCAGTAATTTAAGAATTTTACAGCTGGGTTACTGAAAATCGTGACTAATTCTATTTAAATCAATCTACTTAGCCCTTCATAAGTATAGCTGTCATGAGTTAAATAGATGTGTTCAAAAGCAGATGACAACTCTTTGTCTTAAATGCATTTAATCCCAAGCCTTTGGCAAAGTGAAGTAAGAACATCCAATCAAAGTAGTGATTTGAGACTATATAAATACCACTGACTTACCTTCTCATTATGGTTTTGTATAGCCTTAAAGCAGCTATGATATTTTTACACTATCAATCGGTCAAATTAGTAGAAGGTGTTGCTTTACTGTTCCCCTCGGCTTCAGTGTTTCAGCTTCTTACACCTTGTTGTTTTGCCCTTACAGCCCTTATCTGTTCTGTTTTGGCTCACTGTCACCATTCTTGTCAACATTGTTTCCAGACACAGGCAGATGTTTGATATTGGCTACTAATTGGTCATCTTAAGGCAGGTCATCCATACATAGATGAACTGCCTTAAGATTACATAACAAGGGGGTTGGATTTGAACAAAAGGTGAGGCAACAGAGCCTCCGCCTTCCTGATCAGCAGTCATACCACTGCATCAGGTCTTCTTGCTTTGGCAGAGTCACCTTCAGAGTTCTTGGTAGCCATCATTCCTTCCCTTCCACTTACGCCACTTAACTTTATTACTGGGGCCCAGAATTAATTATAGCTGGAAGACCTGCCCAAGACCTGCTCCGCTAATGGACTCTTCCATTCCATCATCTTTATTAAACCCTGCCCGTATCTCTTGTGCTCCCTGTTGTAAAAGTCCAAGCTGCATTGTGGCTATGTGGTAAATCATATTTCCCCAGTGATACGTTTGGCTTACAGTAGGGAAGCTAATGGACCTTACCTCTGCACTGAAATTTGCAAAAGTGCCCAGACCTAATTGAATTTTCCTTGATTGCTAGATATGTAGCTGCCATTGTGGCGGTCAAAAGTATAAACAGTATTAGGGAGAAGTCAGATGATCCATTGATGGCAGCACTGACCAGAAAATGCAGTGCAAGCTTGATGCTAGCAGGAGATGTGTGGAAATCTTTTGATTTTTCGAAAAATCTTACTTTCTTATTTAATTATCAGTGTAAAATGGTGATTTTACATGCTTGAGAATAGTTTTCAGAGAAACCCCTGGGTGGCCTTACTGTTTGTTTTTTTTAAACCTAATTTTTAGGCTTATTTCATTTTACTCTTATTGTAGACAACTATGATTTTTCTTTTTATGAGAAACAGTGTTATCAATCTTTGTTCACTTGCCGATGTCCTCAGTTTCCTGCCTTTGCCTCGACATTGTCAATGAGATGCGCCTCTGACCTTTTACAGTCTCTGGTCCACCACAAATATGAGACAGTTTGTTTTGATGTATTTACACATGAATGGAACAACCTTCAGGAACATTGTGAATTATGCCTGCTGATTTTTATGCAACCTATTTGCTGTTAAGAAATAATTTCTAATAACCAGACACATCTTACCCTGGCCACTATTGATCTGCTTTCCACTGCAAATAATTTGTGAATGATAAATAGGTTGCATTAAAAAAAATCTAAATCAGAATTGTTTGTGAAGGTTGTTCCTTTCATACGCAAATATGGTTGATCATAGAGTTTGATATTTTTGGTGGAACAGTGAAGGTCAGGTGTTTGTATAGTTTGCACAGAGACATTTAGTTTTACACCTTCTTTTCCTCATTTGAAATTCCAGCGTCTATGAATATGTAATTATGTTTAAATTCCAAAGCTGAGCTGTTGGACACATGATGTCTCCTACTTCACTGTTAAGTCCATTCCAGTTTATGTTTACTGGAGGATTTAAATTTCCACATCACAATTGTTTAAGTTGAATATTGGACAAGAATTGGCCATCAAATTAGGTGTGATGTCACAAATCATCACGTAGGCCCGTCCTTAAAATTGGATTTTCAATGAGCACAGAGAAATTTTCAGTAGATGAATGTGAAAACAGCCTTCTAAAGTCAAACTCTGCACATACATCATTCTGCAAAGTAAAGCTCCAACATACAACACATTTTCTGCGTGGAGGATAACTCAAAATTAACTCAAAAGATATTTTGTTGTTGACATATTGGAGCTTAGTGAGTTTCTTGTATTGTTTTGATAAGCATTAGTATAATATGTAGTCTAAGCTGTAATTTTGCCAACTCTGTCCTTGCCGTCATCATCGTTCTCCAAATGAACAGGACAAGGTTAGTTTGCTAATTGGCTGTTGTAATGTATTAGTCAGGAGAATATTAAAAACATGCCAACATAATGTTTGCCACACTCAACTTGGTGGTATTGAAGAACACAAACAAACTAGAGATTCTGTTGTCTTGTCTTACTGTATCTCCGAGTGTGCCGTTATCTGCCATTTGTTCCAGTTTACTGTCCACAGTTCTTATGAATCCCCAGAATATCCAACTTTGCACAAACTTTACGTCTTCCATAAATTATGCTATTATCTGCTTAGTTTGTGTGGTTAATTTGGACACAAATTAATCATTTAACTTAGGTTAGTGGTTAGTGCTTTTTGCACATCTGTTTTGTTTTAATGGCATACTGGTGACAAAATTAGGTACTTCAGTGTCTTATTTACAGTGGTGTGAAAAAGTGTTTGCCCCCTTCCTGATTTATCTTTTTGCATGTTTGTCACACTTTAATGTTTCAGATCAAACAAATTTAACTATTAGTCAAAGACAACACAAGTAAACACAAAATGCAGTTTTTAAATGAAGGTTTTTATTATTAAGGGAGAAAAAAA
>JBBPCS010000001.1:3501228-3512111 GCA_037974645.1 Hollardia meadi
TGAAACATTTAAGTGTGACAAACATGCAAAAAGATAAGAAATCAGGAAGGGGGCAAACACTTTTTCACACCACTGTAAGTAGTAATTTTGCGTATTTCTTATAGAGATGCAGGCTGATTACCAGTGATTAGTGAAGGTCTGTCAAGTGGATTGTGCTCTAGAGATTCCCTCCCCCCATGTGCGCCTCCTAATACCTGCTGACCAAGGCCCCACTAATAATCACTTGGTTTATTCACTTTGCAGCATGAAGCATCTCAGCGAGTGCTCTCGACAGCCAGGTACTAATGAGCACAAATGAATGGGAAGTTAATTTGTGGCCTCATTTGTTCGACTGTGCTGTTGCCTCCCCACCCTCTGCTCCCCCTTTTACGGGTGGTGAGTGTTCCCCTGTGGGCTGGCGGTCAGTCAGTGTGTGTGGGGTGGGGATGATGGTGGTGGTGGGGGGGATCTCATTACGCAGAATCACTTGACACGTCCCCTTGAGACCTTTTGTTACTAGATTGAATTCTTACAGCATTTGTATTGTTGCATATGTATTGAATGGTTATTTTCCTTTTCTTAGTGTTTTTGCTGTTTGTATGAATAAAGATGGTTCTTTATGAGCATGTTTTTGGTTTTAAAGTTTGGTATTTGCCACACAATTTGTACACCACTTAGAGTACATCACTGGCAGTCATATCAGAGTTTATAAAACTAAAAGAATCAAATACACAATGATTTTAGCAACATGAGGATTATTACACCAAAACTGAAACCCTTTTATTATTTGACTGAAACCATTTTTTTCATTAACATCATACAGCATCACCGTATTCTTTAATTCTTTAATGTTTAAATATCAAGATTAATATGTTAATGCTTTGCAGTGATGTGTGACTAATGTCAGCCTGTGTTGTCACCAGGTACACAACAGTACAGTAAATACACAGGCTATGCTCAGACCTACCAATGGAGTGGTAGCCACCAGGATACAACTCCGAGGTATTTATTGCACCTAGATGCTTTAACGGCCTTAAATGCTTAAAGAATATTTTTTCATTTTTTTCATTTTTTGTTATATCTTAGATTGCGCTAAACCATTTCTTTGCTTTGTTTCAGAGATGAATGGCAGAGAAGATGCACAGAGATTGTGGCCATTGATGCTCTGCAGTTCAGAAACTTTCTCGAACAGTTTCGCCCAGATAAAATCAACCGAGAACTCAACAAGGTAATCTTTTATCTTTCTATTAATCTGTATTTTCTGCTTGTTTTGTTTGGGTGCTTTTGTTTTTTTCTATTGTCTTTATTTGAAGTTTCTTTGCTCCTGCTAAACATGCTGTAGTGGGTTGTGCCTTTTGCTCTTGTGCTTGACACTGGTTTACAGTGTGGTGTACTGTATGTCAAGTGCTGCTGGAAGTGCTTTTTTGAAATTTTGTAGACAAAATGAACAGTTTCTAATTTATGGCATTGGAAGTGTGGGGGAATCGACCAATACTCTGTGATGTTACACTTTGATCTTCTATAGTCTCTTTAACAGTGTATGGCTTTTGACTTTACCTGCCATAACCTGCCAGTTATTAATTGAAAATGTCATCACAAATGTCAGGCGAGATGACATTGACTAAATGTTTACATTTCTTAAGGTAAATATTTGAATTATCGTGTCATATATATGTAATACAAACTAATCATATTTGTAGAGAATAAGCTTAATCTTATTTATTACACTGTCCAGAATGAATTTTAATGAACATAAATGACCTCATTACATCACAGATTTTATTTAAAATAGGAACTCTAGCATATGTGCAGTCTTCCCAGTCAGAGATGTCCATTCGTAACAGAAAATCAAGATGTTGATGTTGTCACGTCTGTTGTCAGAAAGCGTGGAGTAGTTTGACAGCTCTGACAAGGGCGTGTGAAGAATTCACCAACATGAAGATCAATCCTGTTTGCGAATATTGTTCAGCTAACCGTGATATCTGCCCTTTCAAAGGAAGAATTTATGACTGGTCACTGGGAGGATGGGCACTCACATTTCATTTTCACTATTCACATTTTTTCCAATGTGAAAATAAATGTCCAGGGCCGCTTCAGATCATTCATTTAACATCTTCTGCTTTCAGTAATTATTTCTCATGTGACATACAACCTGACATGTCGTCCTGTCAAATGCTCTTTTATGCTCATTTATTAATATGTAAAACCCACGGCAGTTTCACACCAATGACAATTTATTTGAAGAAAGGGGTGTGAAATGTTAAAAATGTCTGCTCAGCCAGGCCCACCAACCTTTATGTGCTCATGCATTGAATGATGTGTCAAGTGCAGGCCAGCAGGCAAATGGAATTACCTGCCTTCTATATTGCATTCATGTTTGATAGCATGGTGACGTTCTGTAGGCCTCGTTCTTCTAAAACATACCAGTGATCTGGAACAATAAGGTGATCCCAAGACCTGAGGCTCATCAGAGCTGATTCCGCCTTCATGTACCAAATGACATATCATTCCCCACTTACAGCCTCATGGGGCTGAAGACTTGATGTAATGTCAATTTCTATTTGCCACCCAGTGCATTATATTTATTTTCCACCACTTAATTTGAGCGTACATGTGTAACATTTAAGCCATTAAAAAAATTCACCAAATATGTAGTGTTTACAGCATGCATACTATTTTTTTGCAGAAATGTTAGTGCAATTCTTTATTTAGGTGTGCAGAATCTCAATATACTGCTTACTCTAGACTTGTAGTGTTTACTATGTAGGGAATATGATTTCAGACAAATCAGACAAACAGTGTCCTTATCTCCTAATGTCTGCTACAGAACACCTGTCATATCAAATTGTGTTTTGCATTGCGTTCACATTTCCTTCCATATATGTTGCGTTTGATCTTCCCTCTATTTTGCCTTCACTTAGGCCTACTGTGGCTTTGCTCGCCCTGAAGTTCAAAAAGAAAAACTTGCAGCAGTGGCTACAGGGAACTGGGGCTGTGGTGTTTTTGGGGGCGACACACGTCTGAAAGGTAGGCACTGACGTAGCGCTTCCGTCAGTAGATCTTGTGGAGAAATCATCTTCATGCACTTGGCAGTCTAAGCGGACTCTCTTTTCTGGATGTAGCGGAATAAATATCAGATTGAAAGGCTCCAGCGGATCAGTGTGGGCATCCATTTATCTTCCAGGAATGCGTTCATTTAGTTAAGGCCTATTTGTCGCCTTCCTTTTATTGATCAAATGACAAAGTTAATATGTTTCATTAATAGTGAAATTGATCGCCTGCTCGAGTCCATCAATCTATTACAGCTTTTTGTCTGAGCCTTGTCCCACTGTCACTGAGCAGGGAGCTACAGGAGAGTTTATGCTAACCGTTTGCAGTAGTAGCTCTGTTTCTCACTTTCTACCTGACTTGGAGCCACTGTGCTCGCAAACTATACTGTATATACATCCATCCATGCATATTCGTTAATTAGCTGTAGGAAGGTATAGCCCTGCATGGGCACCTACTGTCTGCTTAATGGCATGCCTCCCGGGAAGAGTTTAGTAATTCAGATGCTGCTCTCCTCCTGGGTTTACCTTCTGTGGCCTCAACATAGCCAACTGTTTTTTTAATTGTCAGATAAGTTTTTGAAAAAAGCAGCTTCAACAGAGTAGGGGAGGGAAACTGCTGAAGTGCGGATGCATTCAGCTTAGCCTTCTTTGAAAATGTTGATTCAGTTTTGCTCATTAACTTGCCACTGTCCCAACCTTCATTAATCAGCAGACATATTTCCAGTGTCTTGAAATATTCACAGCTCTCCGGGGCCAGACCTGGCCTGTATTTTTAAATAAAAAAACAATAATAATAATGATGATAATAAAAACAACTTATTAAGGACACAAAAAAGTTCATTGCGCACTAAATAAAACATACAATATATATAAATATATATTAAAATCTAGTTAATACATAGCAATAAGCAGTGCAACTTCATAACAAATAGTTCAGCAAACTGCTCCCACATAAAAAATGTAGTACCAGTAGCTCTGTGGCTTCATATTATCTATTTTCCCGATTGCTTAACCTTTTACTGTACATGCACTTTCAATGGTAACGTCAGCTTCTGTATGACTCTTCAAACCTCTCTTTAATTAAACTTTGCCGTATTTTTACAAATAAGAATATGAAAATCTAGCCTCCAAAAAAGCCTTAATTTCTTTCACTGTATTAAAACAGATTTTGTGACACTCTCACTGTCGAGGCTTCTTTTTTTCCAGCTCTGCTGCAGATGCTGGCAGCTGCTGAGGCGGGCCGAGATGTGGCTTATTTCACCTTTGGTGACAGCCAGCTCATGACAGATGTCCACAAAATGCACTCTTTCCTCAGTCAGAAGAACATCCGTGTCGGTAAGGCAGACAACCATCCTGCCTGCTTCTTGTTTTTGTGATTCATTCAATTCAACAAGATTCTTTTTTTTTTCGAATAATATTTCCTCTTAGGATACTGTTGTAAAAGATATGAGCAGTGATATGGCAAATTATTTCTGAGAACTCCACATTTTGCTTGCTGTGGTATCAGTCCACTCTAGACACGAGACAACATAAACAATCTCCTTGTCTCCATTACAGGCAAGGTGTTTGGTCTCCTGGAGCAGTACTACAGCTCAGTGTGCAAGAGCAGCCTCAGTCGGCGCCCTGATGTCAGCCTCTACTCCTTCATCTACCAACAGGTCAACTCCTCCCTGGCGCCAGATGACTGCGACAGTGGCTCAGCCAGACAACACATCTCCACAGACAGCCGTTAAGGTCAGGTGGCTGATGAGTCACCGTGCCTTATTGTCAGAAAATGAAACGGTCTGCCTTTAGCTGTACTTTTTTATTTCAATTTTGTTTGTTGGCTGTTAATCAACAGTTTTGGATATACTAAATGTGGCCGTCCACCACTGGTAGCCGTATATCTCCATGAAAATCAAGCATACAGATCAAGAACAACTGAACAGTAGAAGGTGATTAGTTATGACCCTGTCTGGCACTGCAGTCCAAGCTGTGTTCATTTTGCTGCAGCTGGTAATGCGCCAATGTATTGAGCTTCAATATGGTGCAATCGTAATTTTAATGGTGAAGCAAAGGTTGCCATCCATCTTCTGAGTTTGTCATGTTGCCTTTTTTGCACCCACACATATCCAGCCTAATTGAATTGGCTGTCAGAAATGGAACTAAAGGAAAAGAATAATAACAATGGTGTTTGGTAAGCTTGGAGCAGTCTCAGGAAAGCAGTTTAATATAAAGAGCAACCCTGCTCTTTGGGAAATAATCTTTTATTTATAGCATTTATAGCAAAATTGTAGTTATTACATTCATGGATCCATGAATACATTTTTGGGGTTCTTTACTGTATGTGATGCACACACCAAGGAACCCAGTTGTACCTAATGGAATTGTTTTTTTTGTTTATTTCCTCATCCAAGGACGTTATGTTTCCACCCCGTCTGTTAGTTTGTTGGTTTCTTTGTTGGCAGGATTATGCCAAAGCTACTGGATGGATTTCAACAAAACTGGGGAACGGGCCAAGGAAGAAGCCATTCAATTTTGGTGCGGATCCGGACAAAGGGGCGGATCCAGGAAGTTTTATCACTTTCGTTTACAATGCGAGATAGGGGGGGGGTTCATTTCTCAGTGAATAATGCATTAATCTTGATGAGAAAATTCAGGCATATGTAGGAGGTTGGGCATCTATGAGGGTTTACAATTTGGTGCGGATCCAAATGAAAATCCGGATTTATTTAGTGTAATTATGTTTCTCATTAGTGTGATTTCATGCTGTGAATAAATGCTGTTCTTGGTGTAATTTGGTTTCTCTATTTCATCAACCTATTATTCTTCCGCAATGGAGATTATGATTTCACCTTCATTGTTTTGTTGGCTTCGCTATAGGGCTTGATTCAGCTTAATTTAAGGGGATTGTTGGGCCTTTGTGGAGGTATGCGCTCTACTGAGTGCCATTCTAGTTTTAAATCTGTTACTTGTAGGCATTCTTAATTATTTTTGTATAACTGCACTTGAATCACAAGTGATCCGACAGATTTTGTTTTTCCTAAATAAAATCATTTCAACTAAAAGTGATTTTCTAATTTTTAATATCCCCTCCGTTTGACTGACGCCCCAAATGCCAGTTTTACATCTCTGTGCAATGAAGAATGAGGGCTGATTGTCCCATGAGCAAAATGAGCTTTGCCATTTATCTTTTCCCAGCTATTGCTTCACCCTTTCACTCACGTTTAATAAGGTCATACCTTTTATATAAACTGTACATGACACCTCATTAAGTAAAGAGTAGATCATAGAACATCCAGCCAGAGGCGAGGGTTGGGCAGTGGGGCTCTTCGGTAATTTCTCTGACTGTTGGATGAAACACTGCTTCGTCAAGAAGGGGCTGCCTTTGACCTTTGGCACTTTATGTACAGGTTTGATGACATGTAATTTGTTTTAAGGAATATGCATATTAAGTTGTATTTGTAGACACATGCTTGTATTCTTGGCATAAAAAAAGCACCAAATAACGGCATGTTTAAGCTATAGGCTACATATTTGATGAAAAAGGAGGGAAAGTTAACACTCTGTTTGATACTAATTGAATGTTTTTAGCTTTTAATATTTATTGATTATAGACACATTCCTTAGTTGTGGCATTTTTTTATTGTGAGATTGCCTAATGAGCTGTTATTTGCCAATTTAAAGATTGCAGTCAGCAGGAGTTTATTGCTAATGCTAAATTAGTTTTGCCCTCCGAGTGTGCAGTACTGAATGGACTCCTGGGAGCCTGTAAGTGAATGAATGAGGTGTAGGCGTCTCTAAACTTGGTGCTGTCTGCCAACATGGAATCAGGACCTGACGTAGGGGGGGTCTCTCTTTGTGGCTTGCTGAGTTCAAAAAAAGCCTTTGGTGGCATCTCTCCCAAGGGGATCCACCATAGACACACAGGGGTATCCTACTGGATTGATCCCTCTGCAGTGAGCCCCATGTGTGTCTTTGACCTTTTTGAGCTACCATCTGTCATAAAGTCACGAACAGTGTTTAGTCTTTGAAACGTGATCACACTTTGACACATGACTGCACTGCAGTTTGGCATGGTAAAGTTAAAGTAAATGATGCAATTTGCGGATAAGACTGAACCTAATATGCTCAGCTCAGAGAGGTAGAAATGCTTTTTTATTTTTCATTTATAACATATAACATAAAGTACAATGTATGATTGCACTTTTTAGCTTTGAGGATCTATAAGTATTTGTTTCCTATCACAACATTAATTTATCCCTGCTTGTGACATGGCCGTGTCAGTCCCTCCAGACTGAAATATCTCAACAACTATTGGATGGATTTCCAAGAATTTCACCCAATTACTTTACTTTTTCAACCTATTTTTACAGATGGAAAAAAAAAATAGAAAATGATACTGGCAAAACTTTTCTGGCAAAACCTTTCTTCTCCTGTTCTTAAGTCATAAACACAGGAGAGAAATTTGGATCACACTTCAGACCTCAGACATCCTCTTATGGCTTCAGTATATAACACGTAATACATTTATATTAACCTGAACGTAGCTCTCCACATTGTGTTGAAGCTTCAATACTGATGCTTTGGCGGTAGCGTCTGATGGCGGTGAGGGGGGGAATCTGCTTACCCTGGGCTACTGCCACAGTAGAGAATAAAGCCAAGAGTAACATTTTACTTAACTCCATTACTAAAGACACATCTAGTTGGTGCTGGGGAAAACTTCTCCAGGAAGATTGTTCAACTTAATTGTGCCAAATTTGGGTTAGAATTCAAATGTGGAGAATCAGGAGATCAAACAACCTGTAACAGGTACATTTTAATTGATACCATACAGCTGAACAGGATTACGAGGTGTTTTCTTTTCTTATTCTTTTGTATGAATTATAAATGGACCCCAGGGAACAAATAGAAGGCATCAAACAGCTCATCATTAGATTCTTTTTGAAGCTGGAACAACACTTCCACATAATCTTTCCACTTTTGCTTTGTTTCCATCCAAGAGGGTCAGCTCTGGTAATGTAGGGTGTTGTATTATAAATGGGGCGGTCTGTTTATATTCATTATAAGCTATTTACTTCACATTCCCTTATCATTTTTGATCACTAGTGGAAAATCCCAGAAGTCTTTGGTGCAGTTCTGCGAGGTTCTCTTGGCCACAGATTAAAGGCATTATCAGCTGAATATTGATATGTTTGATGAAACCCTGGGAGCTGTGGCTTACATTTGTTTGGACTGAAGATTCTAGACAAAAATAGGATTTGTTGTCATGAGCTCCCTTTTGCTAATTATTCATACTTTGTCCTTTCCATGATAATCTTATTTTATGGGAAAAAAAAAGATGGATGCTGCACATTACAGTACACCTGGGGCATTGCAGTGCTTGTGGGATGCATGCTTATTGGCAATTAATTCTAATCTTGGAACATCATGAATTATTACCATTTAGCACTTTATTGGTGCTAGCGCAGATGGATGACATGTAAATTAATCAATTCTTCCAAGCAAAAACAAGTTCAGGTTCAACAATTTAACATCGTGGGAAAAGATTAATACATCCGATACTAACGTCCCCTGTTTGCGTGTTTATTTTTCCATCTATGCGCTTCTTCACTTTGGGTAAGTATTATTATTTTTTTTTTTTTTTCAGCAAGACATGAAATGAAAATGTGTGCGTTGTGGGGCCCAAACTGCCAAACACTATAATCATCATTATTGGAACAAATTACAGCCACTGAGAGAAAAGATATTCCTTTGCAGGTAGGATGTTTGCCTTGTCATGCTCATGTTTTTTTTAAACACATGCTCTTCTGCTAATTCAGTTTTATGCCGTCAAGATTAACAGATCTTGTTGCGTCTGTAAATGTCCTCGACGGTTGAACTCGGTGTGACCTAAATGTTTCACCACTTCCTCTGTGTCCTGTGTGGCGCCTCAGCAGTGTCATAGCCGCTATTTTTTGATGATAATTGTGGTCTCTCCTCCAGTTCTACACATGCTGAGATGGTTCCTTGTCCAAAGGCAGTTCCTTCACTGCTCTGAAAACCTGCTTGCATTGTCTTTTGCTCAGTCTAACTAGCCTGCGGTCGAAAACCCTCTTAAATAAGGGCTGCTCTGGAGGAGGCGGAGGCGGTATATAAATCCAATGCAACAGCAATTATTTATTAGTGACAGCTTTTTATGGCCATTTTAGTTCAAATGTTTCCACTGCAATTGATCCAAAAGAAAACAATCAATTTTTACGTGATAGCTGTAGCTTTTAACCAAACTGACTGCTCGCTCCATAAGGTCAAGGATTGAGTGAGTGAAGTTATTTTTCCACCTAGTGTTAGTAGATTGCCTATCTATCATTGGAGTGTCATGTGATTGATACTGACTCAGCTTGAATGAAAGATGGAGCAAGGCCACTGGATAAGGAGAGAGTAGGCTAAGTAGAGCATGATCGCCACTGCAACCTGTAGAAGACGGGAGGAAAAAAAAGACCAGATTTCTCATTTAAATTTATTTGAATTCCAATGATAGACTACGTTTTCCATCAGAGAACTTACAATCTCAGCATGTTTAGTGAAAAAAAAAAGAGCTGGATAGGCAATTATGGAAGGATGATCCCAACTCCAAGTGTGTATGCAAACACTTAATTTAGGGACACTCCGCATATTGCCAACCGCTTAAAATGTTTTCATTAGCTTTCATGCATGCTTGCCGATTTCATTTTACCATTTATTAGCATTCTAGACGTCAAATTTAATTTTAAATGCACAAGATATGAACTTTTAATTTTGCAGTACATGGGTGACTTGATTTAAATTACAGATTTTTATCAGTTTTGAACTTGAAGGCATCTCTTCAGGCCTTTAATTGCACACTTGTTGCTCCTTCCACCCACAGGGTAGATAACACCATCTGTTCTGGGTCCACACAGGACCAATCATAATTTCAAAAAGAGAAAAAAATGTTCCGTTCCCTGGCAAAGATTTGACAGTGCTATAGGAAGCTTATTAGCGAATATTAAACGCACGTTACGTTTTTGATTTCAAAATGTTTTAAATTACCCCATTATTTGCACAGGGCTATGTTAGAATGTAATGTATAGATGTATATATGTCTGTCTTCATATACTTTGGGCATGTTACCACATCAGACAGATGTCTCTCTTTGGTTTCAAAGGTGCCAGAGACAGATGTTTTCCCACAAATTTCAAAGGAGACATTTTGCTGGCTTTTCGCCTTGATCATTTTCAGGATATTATTAGGTTCCAACACATGTCAACAGTCATTAACTGGAAGAAAAACAAGAGTAAAGGGAATAAGTTTGAGTTTATTTTACTTTCTTAGATGTAGTGCTGAGGATTGGTCAATTAATTGATTAGTCAGGTGTCAGAAAATGGGAACCTCAAGCCTCAAAGTGCTTGATATGTTGTTCGCTGCATGTATGTGAGGACGTTGTGACAGTGGACTGTGGGGAATAGCTGAACTGGGGGGGGGGCGAGGGCCTGTCACGTGTTGCAGGTTGACTCTGTGTGTCCATAGAGAGGAGGGAGCTGTCTGCATGTGCCTTTAGTGCTTTTCAGAGGAGCTTTGGCAGAGTTGTCCTCTAGGCTCATGCCATGTTCTGGGCTTGTTATGGAGCTGTCACCGTTAGGGTGGCAGCACACAATGCAACAGCCCCCTTTCCTGGAAATTGGACAGGATGTATGTGGAGTGTGAAAGAGTTCTGTTAAGACCTCTGTGTTTCCTTGATTGTTATTCACAGATAAATTAAGGGACCAACCAGTGTTTGTCTGTTTTTCTGTCACAAAACTGTAATTATAGTGTTTTTAAAAGCCAGTTAATTCGCCAGCGAGGCTGCATGGGGGGGGGGGGGGGGGGGGGGGGGGG
>JBBPCS010000001.1:3526961-3544761 GCA_037974645.1 Hollardia meadi
TATATATATATTTGTTTTGATTTTTTCACCTTGAATGAAACGAGATTTTTTCTCCCTTTTCAACCATCGTATTTTGATATGGAATTTGATCCACTTTCATAATCTGAATTCATTATATTTCCTTTTTTTATTCGTTTGAAGCTTGAAATAAGAATGAAACCACCGCCGTCACACAGGTCCAAACAGAGATTTATTAAAACGACAATTGAGAAACGAATACATATTTGTTCTGACTTCATTAGCTACGTCTTGACAAAATGTTTCATACATACACGCGCGCGCGCACACACACACACGTACACCCACACGCACGCACGCACACTTTGTAGAGGTCCACGTATGTTTTAACAATTTACATTGTGCATATATCCACATATGTACAAAATCCATTTATCATGACACATTTAAATTCAAACAACAAAAAGTTTGAAATAAAATAAGTGACAAACAGGCCCACTTGTTACAAAGTGAAATTCACGAAAGTTTTCACAACAAAAAAAAAAACAAAAACAGAGAGAAAGAAAATCAGGCCTTTGATGTGCAAGTAAAAACATTTTCCTCAGAGACTAAAAATATAGGCTATTTTTGTGTAAGGGGGGAAATGTGCTGTGTATATTTGGTCCCATATAATCTTGTACGCACATTAATCTATTTATATCTTTTTTCCTTTTTTTGTTTTTTTGTTTTTGTTTTTACAATACTCAGTGATACACACAAATTGAACAGTAGCTGATAGATCTTTCACAAAACTCCATGACATACGCTACATAGATTTGTTCGACACAATGAAATCACAGTCAAAAATAAATTAAAAAAAAAAACAAAACCCAAAACTTTGGAAAACGTGTCACACGATCGTGATTTTGGTGACTGGGTGTTTATATTGCACGTCGGTACTTACATAAAAGATTAAATTACTAGATACCCTATCTGACTCGTCTCCAAATATTTGCAGGGGAGTTGTTTCGGGGGCGGGGGGTCAGAACGCGGCCGGTCTAAGTGTACTCCGGACCGGACGACTCTTCTGACAAGGACCGCTGTGCTCTGAAGGGGTCGAACCCGTTTTCATCTACTGACACGCAATTCCCTGCCGAACTGTAGCCCTTCTTTTTGGCCCTCCTCTCCTCCATTTTGATAGTGTCGTACAGCCCCTGCGGAGCCTCTTCTAACAGGTTATCTCTCTCAGAGTAGGACGGTTTCATTTGGCACACGTTGCGCAGCAGCAGCAGAGCTGGTGCGTAAAGCACATTGACGAGGCCCATACCCAGATTGAGCTGTACAAACCCGAGGTTGTGCACTATCTGGCCGGCTACTATAGGACCCATAGCATATGCAACAGAATAGGAAATATCTGCTAAAGCATAAACACTACCATACACTGAAACATGACGCACGTCAACTAAAAACGCGAGTGTCGGCAGCAGGGCGGTGTCTACCAGTGCAATGCCAAAACAAATTCCGCACAATGGGGCGATGAGCTGCCCAAAAGTTTTACATGCGGGGACTGTGCAGGAGCTCGCGCCTATGATAACCATACCTAAAGCTCCGTAGAACCACTGCAAATTTGGATTCTTCGCTGCCAATTTAACCGTTATGTACACACCGAGCACATGAGGGAAGAAGGCCGGGAGCCAGGTGAGCCCCATCTCCCACTGAGAGGAGTGCATGGTGGTCTCCATCCAGTTGGCTATGGTGGGCTCTAGAAAGGCCAGGGGGATGTTGCACACCGTCAGCGCCCCGGCCACCACAGCTATGTACGGGTCAATGATGAGTCTGTATATCGGGGTGCCAACTGGCATGTTCTCTCTAGTCCTGTTGGAGAACGGCTTGATCACAGTCAGCAGCAGAACGCCGTCCGCAAGGCAAATGCAGGCGAGCACGATGAAGGGCACTCTCTTGCCCGCGAACTCGTACAGGACGCCCCCGAAAGGAGGCGCCACCAGACTCCCGAAAGAGATAAACGCAAGAGCGATGCCCAGCGCCGTGCTTCTCTCCGACTCCTCCGTGTATTTGTCAGCTATCATCGCGATTCCAGAGGTGTCCGCGAAAGCAGACCCCAAACCCTGCAAACTTCTGGCCACGAAGAGCGTCGCATAGTTCTCCCCAAAAGCAAATATGCAGGTGGAGACGAACATAACAGTCAGTCCAATTAAAAGTGGAATGTCATATCCAACCCGGTCTATGAAAGTTCCCGACAGCGGGTTAACTAAAAGCTGCAGGATGGCTTTAGATGCAAAGAGTACTCCTATCTGGACATCTAAATTGTCCTTGATGCTTTTGTCTTGGCTTGTGCTGTTGGCTGAGGTGTTGGGGTGCATCACTACGTGGACGTGCTCTGACTGCTCACTCTCCAGCTCAGCAAGATAGTCTGGAATAATTGGCACGATTACCATGTAGAGCATATTGTCCAGCAGGAGAGCCACGCAAACAATCACTAATATGATCCGTCTTTGCTGGTGAGGATCCCTCATCGCGGTGCCTAACTGCTTGGTCCTTTCGCCCATCTCGGACAGTTTCACGGCGGCTGATTTGGCCAGCCCGGATGATGCTCCTTCTCCATCCATGGTGTGCTTTTTAAATGATTTTTTAAATTTAAAAAATAAATAAAAATAGTTGTGCTTCACTCGTCTGTTGCCGATCTCTCAACACCTCGGATGACTCATTGGTGTTTTCTCTACATTGATGTGATGCTCCCCGTCCTCACCTCGCCTGTGCGTAAAGGGAGAGGCGAAGAGGAACTTCATCGGTGGAGATGGCTTTCCTCAGCTTCTTCAACTTGTCCTCACCTCATCCGCATCCGCATCCGATGTTGTTTCATGATCTCCCGAGAAGTGACGTGGGTGAAATCGTAGAGTTTCTGCACCGCGCAGAGGTTTTGGCCGCTTATCTCACATGGCAAAGTTAGTTTGGAGCGATTTTTGTTACTTATTTGCAACACCTCGGACGCTGAAGCTCGCTCATCTCTGTGTCCATACCTCCTATCACCTGTAGCACGTTTGCGCTCAGCTCTGAGACCACGAGTGACTTCGTGGCCATTGGTGCACATTAACCCGGAGGTTCGGCGCTATTTTAGTCCCTTTTTTTGTCTACCCTTTTCACCAAGAGCTATGACGCATCACCAGCTTGCCCCCAAGTGGATCCCTTCGCCACTTGCCTCTTTTATGTTAATTTCCAACCATGGCAGCAATCACTTCAACCAATAAGAGCCAGTGAGCACCACATCACGACCCCTTTACAAGAGCCTGGGAGAAAAAAGGCTTTCTTATTCTTAATGTCCACTAGGACTCTTGACTTTGGTGTTAAAGGAAGACATTTTTCAATTTATGAATTGATATACGCACACACATAGCTGATATAGCGGCAGTATTAATAGTAACTAAAGAAAATCTATACGATATTAATCTCAAGATATAAGATACAAATAACAAAGATGTAGCCTAATAAGTAGGCATGCGCGCAAATACCAACGGTGGGTTTAGCATATATATAAATCCATACAGGACTTTAAACACCACAAGCATATATAAAACAAACTATAAGTTAACTTCTCGCTGCCGAGTCTCTAAAAATACAGATTTTTAGGGGAAAAAAAATATTAGTTGAAGCTTTAGTCAGTACACTCATTAGCTGCGTAAAAGAAAAAATGTTTGTAGATTACTTAAAATTCTGAATGTCCAAAAACAATGTGTACCACCAGACATGAACTGGAGAGATTTCAGCACCACGAGCCTGTTGGACAGCTCCCGTCCTCACACGCAAACATGGAAGGAGTTCTTCTCACTCTGTGATTGAAGGGAAAACTGTATTCATACTTAATAAAAAAAATAGTGCCAAAGAACCAAAAACCTTTGCCTTAACATAAAAACTATTGGGCGCAGCGCTTATGTCCTGTCCTGGGAATCTGAAGAGCTCCCTTTTTTAAATTTTTTTATTTTATTCATTTAACACAACTCAACGGCGACACCTTGTGGTGAAATTCTACAACTACACACAACACCCATTAAAAACAATCTCATTACTTCAACTCGGTAATTCTGTCCAGGAAGTTAAAAAAAATTAACTAAATTATTTACATCATTACAATCCAATGGTGTTCCCCAATACCAGTTTAGACTTATGATTAAATCCTTTTTTAAAAAAAAATATGATTCTTTTTGTTTCCTATAGTTACGTTCTTATTTTTAATTGGTTTATTTCATTATAGTGTAGCAAAAACACTCATAATCACGTTAAAGGTATAAAAAGCTTGTTTATTAATTAATTGTTTTCATTTCTTAACAAGCTCTATTATTATTTGCCAGCAGAGGGCAGTAAAGACTTGAAAATAACTATGTGTAAACCACGATCCAAGCGTAAAACACAGGGTGGCGCTCCTGCACAACTCAAAACACAGGCCTGGAACTTCCTTTTCCCTGACACTAGACAGCAACCACGTAATCTAAATTAATCTGAGTGATCCTATGTAAGATTAGAAATAAATAAAAAATGTTTTCTGGTGTCATAAAATATTATAAAATGTTACATAAGTTTGTGAAAACAGCAGTGCTCAATCATGTTACTTCTCAATCATCTTAGGAAATTTAAATTTTTATGTCAAACGTACTTGTATAGAATATATATGCTATATTATATACTATATTGTTATTTACAGTATTTCTCCCCCATAAATAAATAACCACAAAAAATAAACTTTAAGGTTTTAATATTTCCTAGAGATTTATCTAATTTAATATCATGAAGATAACAATAACGATCAAATGTTGCACATGCTGTTTACACATTTTCCTACTTTATGTGGCCTTACTTTGTGTGACAACACATCTTTATTTATACATGTTTTCTACCAAATGAGAAGTTTGTTTTTTCTAGTTGTGGATATTAACACTTAGGATAATTACAGTGACATTGGCGGGGTGTTTCCAGCATGTTCAGTGGATGATTTGATGCGGAAAAGGCAGCATTAATACCCCAACAGGAGGATTAACACACCACAGGAAACAACTGCCCAATTTTCCTAATGAAAGATGCTTGGCTCAGCAGCAGCCGTTAGATAAACATTTTTATATTATGGTTTTTGCGACAGTTATACATGTGCAGAGATGTGACTGCATGAATAATCCCTGCTAACTCATTCTAATAACCTGGCAGCGTCTTCGAGGGTTTAGAGTGCCGGCTTCATCCTCTGGTTTTAGATGCAGACAGCGGCTTGGCCCTCTGATGTGAAGATGATATGAGAGGTTTACATGAGACGAGGCTGTCTAAAGGCCAGTGACGCAAATACCATCAAATCCACATTGTACTCTGGCAACAGTTCTTTTTTTAAAAATACACAGGAGATATGTCACATCTTTAATAGCATTTGTGATTGAACGAGAAATCTCCATGGCTAGACGCATGCACTGTTACGTAAGATCTTTGTTTTTGTCATGTGACCTGTCTCCTTCTACTGTTTCATCTAATCTGACCTGTGGACTGCAATGTGTAATGTTTAGTGCAGGATTTCCTCCGACCTTTGCTTTTATTTTCTGATAAGTAGCTCTAACCTTTGACCTGCACTGTCTTTAACCTGAAGCTGAGAGGTCATATTCATCATCATCATTATTAAAGTATTATTTAATGTAAAACATCAACCATTGTGCTTATTGGGCCACTACAAAGATGATCATTAACCCGGGAGTTGACCTCTCTGCATCAGCTTTACTTCACTTCACTTCTACTTTACTAAAGTCTGTTCTGCTCCGGTAATGCTTTTCTTTCCCAAACTGTAACCCAGCAGCAGATCTTGTGCACTCGAACAGCTGCAGTTAACAGCATTTGCGCTTACTACAAAATCTTTAATTTTAAGAGTTTCACAATGAGAAAACATAAGTTATACTGTACTTTTTATGTTATTTTCACTGTTTTGGAAATATAAATTACAGTGTAGCCATCACTCATGTCCTCAATATTGTTTATAGTAATTTGGGGATTTTTACAATCTGAACCCAAGGCTCATTTTAATAAAATGTTATTTTTTATTATTATATGATCATTTCAATATTTCTACACCTGAGATATATATAATATATATAGAAAATGCCGCACAAATGGGCAGCTGAACCAAATTAAATATGAAAGAAAAATGAGAAATGGTCAGAAATGTTTCAGTTTGGTTTTTCTGTGTTTGGCGCCGAAGCTCGTCAACGCACTGCTGCTTCGGAAAGTGCTTCATTGGTTTGACAAGTTTTGCTGCTAAACTACATGTTCTGGTGATTTGTGCTGTGACGCAGATGGAGTGAGGAGAGAGGAGAATAACTGAGGCAATTAGAAACGAGGTGATCAAAAAGAATGGAAACATTTCGACGTGATATAAAAGATCTCTTAGTGAGTCGGGGGTTGCCCGCGGGGCAACCCGCGAACTCGGCAGCTCTGAATTTTTGGCTGCGGCCCTGGTGATCTGGTGCACCAGGTCAAAATCTGACTCATTAACTAAATCTCTCTGAACATGTCACATGTGCACCCATGTGACAGATGTTTTTCCTCACCATCTGTCTGTACCTAGCATTAGATTTAACACACTTATCATTACTATTAAAGCACAGCCAAGATCACCTTGTGGGTGGTTGGTGATCTCTAAATCTAAATGGAAAGCGCTGTGGTCAGATTTACTTGTTTGTACAATGTGTTGGAAGAAAGCTCAGTGAGACTATATGCGGCTGTGACAAGTTGTCCTCCCCGTCCTCCTGTGAGCTTCTTGCTGTAACTGCTGCTTCCATCTACAGCTCTGACTGAATTAGATCACTAGTCCACACTCGCCGCCTTGTAATCAGCTGTCAGTCAAAGGGCTGATGGTTTCCAAGAATTTGATGCTAATCTGTTGGATTCGTCGGCCTTTTCCTGAGAAAAATCCTGATCTGTAGAGTTTATGAGGAAGTACATGGTGATGTACAACATTTAATACCTGCTAATTAGAAGAGCTTGTTCATGTGCTGGAAGGACATTTGACACGAGAGAGTCCACTGCATAACAGCAATCCTGAGTCAGCCGCTGAATAAAGGACATGCTAAGCAGGCGTAATATTTACCATGTTCACCATTTTAGCCTGTTAGCATTTGCTACTTAGCAGAAACACAAAGTCATAATTGGAATGCCATTCATTTTGCAAGTATTTGTTCATAAACCATAAAGTTTTGGACAAATTAGCACTTTTCTACGATGACAGCGCTAAATGGCAGATCAGGGAATCACCAAAAATTAGGCCAATTTATACCGAAGGGAACATGAATGTGTGGGCCAAATTTCGTAGCAATCTCTCCGCAAAGTTCTCGAGATTTTTTCAATCAAAACCACAAACCTCATGGTGGCACTAGAGAGGAGAAGTCAGAAGATCACCAAAGTCAGTAGGAGTCATCCTCTGGGGACTTTGAATGCCTGTACACGATTTAATGGGAATCCATCTGATGGTTGTTGAAATATTTCAGTCTGGACCAAAAAGGTGGAGCAACAGACTGATAACAACATCCCAGGAACAGCACAGTTAATAAAAACTTTGAGTTAGCTAAAGTTCAACACAGGGTGTGTATTTCTACAGGACTAAATCTGAATGGTTCTCCGAACCTGTGTGAGTGTTTCTCATTAGGGCCGACTCCTCCAGCCATTAAGACCGGCTGCCAAAGACGGTGAAAGGATTTCACCTGCTGACGACTGCCTGGCATGAACGTCAGTCACCTCTGAGGTTAGTGTGACGGAGTCTCCCTGTGACTTTATTTCTGGAGTGGATGCATTTAGCAGCTCAGCATTCTTCTCTGTGCCCTCGCTGACTTGTCGTAACACTTTTACCAAAGACAGAATGGCATGTTTGTGAAGAGAATCGCTCGGTCTTAACAGTCCTACAACCTAAGAAAATCAACCTTTTTATTTAGCAGTTTATGCATTCAAATAATTAGCTACGTGAAAACAAGTTCACTTGGTCTCAGCTTTTGACTATGTGTGTAATTGCAAGTCTCAACACAGTGAATGCTCCCTTACTATATACAGAAGTTACATCACCTCAAACTGTCTTCCTAACACAAACACAACTGATTAATCTGCTTAGTAAAGGCTTGAGACAGCAGTGTCATGAGGGGACATCTCTGCTCATGCTGGTCATCTGTCCAAAATTAGGCTTCTTACTCAGAGCGGCTCACTCATTCATGTTGAAACGCACCTTTAAGTAGATGGAGCACACAGCAGAGGACCAGCGACACAATGTGTTTATTTTAAGTGGTCGAACACGGACTGGGGAGCAGTGCAGGTAAAATACGAATTGCTGTAGAGAGAATGCAATTAAATGAAAATGGATAAATGACCTGCAACATACTTTAAACAAATCCAGCATGAGGCTACTGTGGCAGCTCCAAATGTAGAGACTCTCCTGAGGTTCAGCTACTGTCCACATGTGAAAATATTACAACTGTACAGACACCTAAACAACTCAACGATGTTTACAATACCTTACTTAGGAATAAGGAACCTATCATAAGAGGAAATGATGGTTTTCTTTCATTTTGACTTCTTAATAACCGGCTCAACGATCTTCTGTCCGGTGAGGAAGTGCCACACGCCGCCTCGGTAGAACTCATTTCCAAATGAGTAGAGGAGAGCGTTGAAGATGGGATTTGTCTTTGCCACAACTGGAAGCACCTGCGGGCAGAAACAAGCATTTCCATCTTTTGTCAAGTGCTTGATAAAAAGTTTAGTTTCATTCCTGTAGTTATGGCCAACGTTTCTATCTAGTTATGAAAGCACTGTATTCAACAAAGTAATTGCTGACATAGGAGCACAAGCGTGTGGTTAAACCTGCAGTGCAGAACTTCTGTCTCCCTCTTCTGGCAGTGAGAGTAATTACATAAACACTGCTGACACGTTAATGAAGCTACAGGCTATAACAGGGGCGGGCAACCAAACTGACTTATATAAAGTAAGCAAAGGGCCACAAATAGGGACGTTTATTACAGCAAATTGGGCCGTTTTCGTACTGACCTTTGTTGTCTGGGCACAGTATGCTAGCCAGACTTTCAGGGCCTTTTCTTCTCGTTCCCACGATGACAAGTTTGCGGCATAGTTAGCATGCTTGGTGGAAAAATGTCTCTTGAAGTTGTATTTCTTGAACGCCGCGATACTACTCTTGGCGTATCAAACATACTGCCTTTGAACCGACACGTACGTAACTTGTCACTTGAGGTGAGTCAACTTCAGACCTTTAGTCCAATATAAATGTAGACAGCACGCTCTGTTGGAATCAAGCTAAATAACAATACAAACTAACACAATGCTGCCTTTCATTGATTTTTTGGGGATCCTTTTATTTTTCTCTGAGGACGTTGCGGGATCAAGATGGCCATATTTTGCCCATGTGTGGGCTATAACATACTTCTGGTTGCTGTACCCCATGGCTGTATCCTCTCTGTAAAACCAGTCTTTGTTCAAACGCCTCCCTACCGAGGAGCCAGCATAAAGAATGGCAGTGATTAACCTAATTAGCATTGTGTGAACTCCTTTGGCAAGGGTTTACAGGTAACAGATGCTCGTTTGTATGACAAAAAGTCCCACACTTTAGGTTACAATTATTAGACAGGTAGCAAACAAGCTATCCAAACTGCTTTATTTGGAAGAAAAACTCAAATTGAGCGCACCAAAATTTTGCCATAATTTTTTTTTTCTTCCATACAAGTCTGACTAACCTGGGGCTTTATTTAAGACCTGTATGATTATTTGTCTTTCTTTTCGCGACATCACTGCACTGCCAGATCTTCGGAACTAACTTGGAGAGAATAATGTTATTAGGAACGATTGCAATTATCCTTTAAACTAAGTCAGTCAATAAAATAATTCCTTCCTTCCTTTTTCGGCATTTTGACTGTATTATCCTACAAAGTGTTACATTGAATTAAACCAAAAAAATAAAAAGCTCACCATTCTTAGCTTTGGAGATACGACCTTCACGTTCTCGAAACAGGCGTAGATGCACATGAGGACATAGGGACCCCAGCACATCAGCATTACCCTCAAGGGCAAACTGGTGTTAAACTAGAAAACAAAGTTCAAAGTGTGTTACTGGAGAAAATACACATGTATGCAGTGGATGGATGTGAATTATGATGGTTAAGTATTAACAATATTCCGCTGCCATCACCTCTTTTATGTTTTGTGGCACTAAAAGCATTTAATAATATGTTTCATGAAGTCAATGTGTTTTATTTCTCATAGAAAATAGTTGCCAATTACACAGAATGGAAACAAATAGAAAAACCTCACCGCTCCTCAGGAAAACGGGACTCTACCAGTATAGATCTGCGCTTTATGCCTCTATTCTTAAAGGGATGGTTTGACATTTTGGGAAATACACTTTCTTTCTTGTCCGAAGTTAGATGAGACAATCAATACCACTCTGGTTAGCTTAGGTTAACGTAAAGACTGGAGGCAGGGGGAATTAAGTAGCCACATTGTCTACAGTTCACAAATACAACTCGGAGCATCTCTAAAGCAAATTTCCTCCTTGGGTTATTTGCATGGATTTGGCAGCTGTTTGTGCAGTCTGTGTTTATTTAGCCTACCACTGCACAGATTGTACAAACATAGTCACTGCACCCAGCCAAGAAATTGTTCCAACACAGAACTCCCCCTAATACAAGTGATCAAACAAATTAGAAATAAGCTTAGCTGTTTTCCCTGTTTCCGTTTGTCTTTACGCTATAGCACTATTGCCTCCTGGCTGTAGCTTCAGATGTACTGTGCAGGCATGACAACCGGAACAAGCTTATGAATTCCATCAAGAACGTGAATAACCACTTTTCACAAAAACTCTTCCTTTAACATTCAGTCTGTTTCTTCCCCACTTTGCCACTGATCACTGTTTAGCCATTTGTCAGGTATTTAAAAAAAAAAGACACTCTGAAAATGCCTCAACAGCAACAAACATTAGCATGCTAAGATAGCAGCCACAGTCGCTGTGCTACTTGTTCTTGATTACAAGCGGACGTCAGTTTACTGCAGTGTATTTACCCTGTGGTGATGGACCTTCTTGAAGTGTTTGTAGATGGAATCATAACATGACCACATGGTGATGGCTGGGAACATCAGGTAGAGCAGCACCAGAGTTAGCATGTAGGTCACATAGTCCCTGTTGAAAAGAGAAAAATTGTATGAAATATGGGAAATATGGGTCGTTGCATTTGTCTGTTTTGTATATTTGTCAAAGTTTTTATAGGCACTGATAAGAAAACAAACCGGCCACGTCAACATTCCAGTCTTGGCATCATTCCTACATCTATACAAGTCTACCTGTCCCCTCTGGTGTAGTCCAGTGTGCAGCAAGTCCTCATAGGCTCAAAGTCATAGACGCCCCATCCCATGAGAGGAACAGCAGCCCAGAAGATGGAAAGAATCCAGATGATGCCGCTCATCGTCAGGGTAGTACTCCAGAAGAGCTTCTGTCCTATAGATTAAAAACATGTCAGTGGGAGCCGAGTAGACATTTGATCGTCATTTAAAGAGAATAAACGAATAGGGAATAAACAATAATTTGTTCGTTTTGATGTAGATAACGTCTGGACGTTTTCTTCTATTTTTGCTGAATTTGTCTGCTTCTCACCAGAAACAAAAGCATCTGTGACAGAATCTAATAATAGTCTCCAAAAACTTTCAATACGTAGTTTGTGTGATACTTTAAATGAGATGTGTTGACTGTAGTTTAACCATTAAGATTTAATTGAATATTATAAATAGGCCCAAGTATAAACCTGCATTAACTGACTATTTGGCCACTGGGGTGGGGGGGCAGCGCAACAACCAGTAAATACAAGAAGATGTTAACATTCATTTTGAGTCATGTTTCTAGCTCAAAATGTTGTTTGTCTGTCTGTTGTTTGGTGTTGGGAAAGAAGTGTGTGGTGGGCTGATTATCAGATTTTTTTGTTGTTGTGTGCCTAAGACAGTTGACCACCTCCAGAAATGACACTATGAGACCAGTGAGAGTTAATCAAAAGAGTAGAGCTAGGTGCCATACAAGCAAAACAAAGGGCCTAAAACTCTCTGCAGATTTGAGGGTTAATTGCAGTCATTTGACCCACTGGTAATGCAAACATAGGGATCAGAGCCGCATAAACTTAACAATACAAAATCACTGTTTCAAGTTTCAAATCTTGGTGATTTAAAATGCATTATATTTTGCTCCTCTGGGCAGAGAGTTGACTGTACTTACTGGGTCAGTACTGCTAAAATGTTGTACTCACTGGTGCAGTACTGGTGATATCTGTCCCAAGCGATGGCAGCCATGAAACTGATGGACGCCAGGACCGCTATCATCCCCTGAAAACCGTGATAGGCACATCCATCTTGACCAAAGGGCCAATATCTAGAAAAGGCAACGAGACTTGAATCATGTTGCAGCGTGCTAAAGAATGTTGTCTGCACCCAATATTACAAAACAGCATTATTAAATGGATGCATCAGGCGGTAAAAGCATGTTGGTAACATTTCTGAAAACACAAAATAACAGTAAAATTTCAAGCAGCTGATTCAGATGAACCTTTCTGGTGTGTGACCCTTTGTAGCCAAGCAATGTCAACCTGCAACCCCTCATCATAGGCTGCACATGAGCTGTGACCAGCTATAACCAGACAATGATGTGACCTCCTTAGACCGAAGAGGTAAAACTCTCCAGTGTGTCACCATAGAAAAAACACACACAAAAAAACTTGTTAATCATCTTTCAACCCAATACCCCCGGCTGGATTTCCCAAGCCAGCTCCTGCCTCCCATGTGACAGTTAGTCCGTGGCAATTGAATAAAATGCAAATTGGTTTATTAATACTGTCTACACCACTAAAACACATTATAAACTGAAATAAAAAGGTCTTTCAGGCAATACCTGCAATATCATCTGATCATGAGGAGCCATTCTTTAAATTAAAATCTGATTTAGGACATTTAGTATTTCATTTTATTGTGGTTTTATGGTTAATCTTACTAAATAAATATGTGCTTAATACATACACAATACATAGTGTATGTATATAGTGGGTTAATCTGACCCTGCTGGTTGGAAACCACTGAATAAAATACATAAGAGGTTTCAAAATGACATAAACATTTGATTTAAATGAATTTCAGTTAAGATCCTGTGAAGTAACTTCCAACAGGTTTGCTTGAAATATGTGAACTTTACACACTGAATAAAGAGGATTGTCCACTGGATTGTGAAACCCAAAGGCTCACTTTACCCATTGGCTAATATTAAATACTGTTTAATACTACTGAGCCTTTTTTGTAGCATGCAGTGCCCCGACCATGACATAAAAAGTGCCCGTGGAAGAAAAAAACTCTTTTAAAACTCTTGTGTTTGATACCGGAGGTAGCTTGCATATGCAGCTGTGAGTCCGTTGATATTCAAACAGATGTCAGCCACGGCAAGATTGAACACGAAGAAGTTACTGGGATTCCTCATCTCCTTCACTGTGAGGAAAGACACGATGCTGATGGCATTGAGGAAGAATCCGAGCATACCTGCAGGTGGAACACAAAGAAGTGAAATGTACCTTTATTTTCTAGCATCACACCGTTGTCTGAATTTATCAGCTCAGTCGTATCACCCTGATCTGAACTGTTTAAGTACAACTTATTTGTACTTGAGTATTTCGGTTTTATGCCACTTTATACTTCCAATCCACTACTTCAGAGGGAAATATTGAACTTTCTCCTCCACCACATTCATTTGGCAGCTGTAGTTGCTTAAGATGACACATTTCAGATGTCTACGAGTTGTTAACAGCTCCACCAAATAGTAAGATTTATCCATCTGAATGTCTCATACCATGCCGTACCATGCGGCTTACGTATTCACCCTTCAGTATTAATAATATAACTATGTCACATATAATTACACCACTCAGAGGGGCCAAAACAGAACATTTGCTTTTTGCTGCTAATACTTAGCAACAAAATCTTTTAATTGGACTTTTAATTGTAATGGAGCATTCTTTACATTGTTGTCTTGGCAAGATTTCAATACCTCTTCCACCACTGATCCTGAACACGATGTCCCACAAACGATTGCAAGTTTGCTGGACCTCTAATTCAAATGATTCGATTGACGGTCTGAAAACTTGCAACTCAAAAAATTCTAAATAAAAACAAACAAACAAAAAACTAAATGTATTTAGATTGGTTTAGTACAGAAGAGGATGATGGCCAAATGTGCAAAATGTATTTGAGTTCTGACTGTTTTCAACAGAAAAAAAAATGTGTTTCTCAGAATAGTGAATAAGAAATCTGAGGAAAAAAAGTCTAAATTCTGAGTTTAAACTCAGAATTCTGAGACAAAAGTCAGAATTCTGAGGAAAAAAGTCAGAATTCTGAGTTGAAAGTCAAAACTCTGAGATTAAAGTCAGAACTCTGAGTTTAAAGTCAGAACTCTGAGATTAAAGTCAGAATTCTGAGTTTAAAGTCAGAACTCAAATATTTCACGTGGCCCTAATCCTTTTCCGTAGTTTATTGTTTCCATCTTTTAATATCTAATTGAGTGGTTTCGGAGTGAACTGCCCCTATTCATCCCTGCAGAAACATGTCTTCCTGTTCACTTACCCCCAACAAGAAGCGCTGTGCCGAATGTAAACATATCAAACTCCGTGAACCCCTCCGGTAAAGTATACGCTGCCATGTTGAAATGCACAAATTAAAGTTTGCACAAAAAGACAAGTCCAGTTCCAGTTGTGTAGCGCACCACCGTCTACAACAAAATGACGCCTTATAAAGGCTCTTTCACGTGAAAAAGCATAAAGAGACTAATCTTAATAAACCCCCTTTTGCAATCCCCCGAAGAATGTCCTAACGAGCAGACCTCCTCCAAACTTCCTGCAAGTTTGGGATCCCCTAAAGTCTGCGCTTTTCCTGCGCAACTCTTTGATGCAAAGTTTGTCGCTTCAGCTCTGATTTTTTTTGTTGTAAATGTGAGTAAATTTTGCAGGAAACCTTCTGGAGAGACGAACTCTTCATACTTCTTTCAGCTGACGGTGTTTATGTCGATGTGGGTGATAAGAAAAGAGAGTGGAAACATGGGAAATGGTGTTTTTAACCAAAGTAATTTGATAGGCTCAGTTTTAGATGTGATCATTCTGAGCTGCACCACAAAGCAACTCAAAGCCAAATGTTAACTCTTCATATACTACCAATTAACGTATATTAATATAACCCTTGGAATTAAAAAAAAAAAAGAAATTAAAGACTTTTCTTTTTAATTTGGATTATCTTTACTAGTATAATTGTTGATGTTTTACTTTATTGTGATCAAACTGTTTTATTTGTTTCTCTGTTTCTCTGTCACTTATTGCTATTATTGCTTGTTTTTTAAAAAAACTTTTTTTTATTCCATCCTGTTAAGCACTCTGGGCTGCTTCTTTGCATGAATTGTGCTATATAAATAAAGTTATTCTCAGGGTAAAATCGCTCTGTTCAGTGGCTATTGATGATTGATGTCTCATTTTCCTGTACGTGTTTTGTTAATTGGCATAAGAGGAATTGATGAAATAATACTACTGCTGTCATTTGTACTCATTGGCTGAGTGTTGTGGTATCCATTACATGTCTGTCACTACTGGAAGACGATTTCTTCCTCTGTTGCTCCTCAAAAGGTTTACCCCCATTTTGCCCCATGAGAGGATTTTTCCTTATCTGAATCAAGGGTCCCAGTATAGAGGGTTTCAGATTGTAAAGCCCCTTGAGGCTCCACAGCATCTCTTTTATTCAAAAGTTCAATGATATGTTGTGTAGTAAAGGTGGGTTGTGGAGCAGGACCTTTAGAAACTGCACACACAAACGCAGCAGTGCCTGTTTTACTCAGGAAATTTGAGTGTTAATGTCAGGGAATACATTTTAATAACTGACTGCAAACACTGTACAGAGTTACTCTCAAATGACATCCTGTTACGGCCTTCTCTCTTCATAACTCCATTTACTTATTCTGACATTTATTCCAGCTGACATTATTATCAAGCAGGACTTTGCACTCGAACACCTTTACATATCATTTGTACTTTGCTTCTACCTCTATAGCCATACTTACTTTATTTGTGTGTGTGTGTGTGTGTGTGTGTGTGTGTGTCTATTGTGTGATTCTACTTATAATCATGTCCAGTGATGGAATACAACATTTACTAAAGTACTCTACTGTAAAACTCAAAAAAGTGCGGTTCTCTCTTACTGGCCATATTAAGTGTAAAAGTTCAAATAAAAAGCATCAGGACCTTATTCATTTACTCTCATCTGTCTTCACTGTTGACCAAACTAACCCTTAAAAAAAATGAGGACAGCTAAAAAGTGACCTTTGGCTGTCGCAGCAGCCTGAACCTGTTAAAATGTAACATTTGGACAGTCTGATTGCACCACTAATCTGTTCACAGATTACCACAAACTCATTAACTATGAAGTAATGATGTGTCCCAATGGACTTATAATAGCCTTTTCTCAAACTGACCATATTGTCCCATGCAGTCGCAGACTTCCTCACATATTCAGCGAAAAAAGAGCTGCAGTCTTGATGCGTTTTACCACATCTGCTGCTCTGACACATGTGACTCAGTTTAGTGACCCAAATGCGGTGGTGGAAATGTTGATATCTTACGGATAAATTGACAATTTGGAGCATCTTATTTGTATATCACAATGTTTGTTTGTGATTACATCAGAACTATAGTCTTTTAGAACATGAATAGTGGATTGGTCAACTGGTATAATGTTTGGGAGGCTAGTTTTGTGTTTTTAAGAGCTATACACCCTCTGGTTTATCGATATGTCAGTGTTTGATCAAAAGTTAAATAATCAAGCACTGAAATAAGAAAAAAAAGAGGTGAAAAGTGTTTATAATTCAATGAACAGCAACATTTGCAAATTCAAGCACTGTCCAAGACATGTCCACTCTCTTTCTGTGCTATATGTATGTCAGTGTACCAAAAAGCTACATCCTTCACAAAAGTCACTAAAGCCTTTAGTTCTATGGAAGGAAATCAAGTTGGCTGCGATTTAACCTCTCAATTAATATCCTAAATAAAACCTGCAGCTGTAACTGGCCTGAATACACTTGCTGCGGTTGCACATGAATGCATTGGCCAACAGTTAATTGCACCATCATAATCTGCTGGTTTTGCAATGAAACAAAGGTTTCAGTGTTGAAAATCACTTGTACAGACGGACTCTGAAGATCAGGAGCAAAGATGAAAAACTGAATGCATTTTGTTTTTTATCCCGTAAAAGTATCAAATGATAACAGCAGAAATGAGAAGTAATTAAGTGCCTTTACGCAAGTTAAATACAATTTTCAGGGAGTTTCTGATTTTCTCAACAGCTCAGAGGGACACTTTTAACTTTATACTGCTTTTAAAGGATGCTAGATACTACATTTTACATTTATTATGATAAAGCTAAATGCAGTCGTCGGAAGTAGCTAAGCATATTTACTAAAGTAATGTACTTAAGTCCAAATTATAGGTATTACTTGTGTATTTTCAAGCAACACTACTTTATATTTCTACTTCCCTACATTTCAGAGGGATGAGCCTATAAAATCAGCTGTGTTTTACTATTAAACTAACCAGCAGTGTATAAAGGACAAAATTGGCTACATGTCGACAGATTACATTGAGTGATAATATCCAATAATGTATCAATAGTAATAGTGTATAATGAGTTTTTCATTACTAACACTGACAGGGATCATTATTCATTAGGAGAACATTTATTATACCGAATATATATATATATATATATATATATATATATATATATTCGG
>JBBPCS010000001.1:3544861-3560913 GCA_037974645.1 Hollardia meadi
CCCCCCCCCTCCCCCCCCAAGTGATAAAAACACTTGTTTTTTTGTGATATTTACAGAAAAATGTATGGAAGCTCATGACTGCCAATGTTAAAATGAAACAATCCAAAATGATTAGAATTTAAACTGCCAATATGTGTGCACATCAAATATAACAAAACTGATAAATTAATGTTAAAAAATGAAATTTAAATTTTCGTGTTTAAAAAATATTCATTACTCTGAAAACAAGAGGGCATAAGGCAATTGATTTTCTATACTTTCTTATTGACATCAAAATCCATGAAAAGACCAAAACCAATAATGAATTGATCCTGTTGATCCTGTGTATCTAAAGCCTAATACGTCTTATTCCTTTGTACCATAGAGCTCTATTGTGGTGGAAGACATGTTCCACCATTATGACTATTAATCCGCATCTGAAAATAAGGCATAGCCATCGGTGTGTGAGTGTATGTGTGCATGTTTACCTCTCCGAATGAGCAGGTGGCACCTTATGGTAGTTTCTGCCACCAGTGTATGAAAGTATGGGTGAATGTCACAAGTGTTATAAAGCGTCTGTAGTGTGACGGCCCGAGGGCCTCTGTCAGGGCTTGTTGTGTTGTGATGTTGTGTTGTTTGTCTTTTGTGTTGATGATCCCTGAAAGAAGCTTGATGTCATCAAGGAATTGGAGGCAGCTCCCGGTTCCATAAAAGCCCGCCCCATCCTGGTAGTGGTGTGGCTCCCTCTTCCCTGGCACCACGTTGCAACATTTGTTTGACCTTCTAGTTTATTTTGCATCTATCTTAGTTAATCTGGCAGCATGTTTGGTTTGTCATTTTCATTTTAGGGCTATATTTTATATTCAATTTACCATTTTAAAAAATTACTCCTTTTTTTAACTGAAATGATGTATTGTCAATGTAAATCTTGTGTATAATGTATGTTCTTTTTAAAGATTAACATCTTTATCAGGAACAAATGAGGGCTTATTGCCACAGACATGGTGGGGACATTGGAAAATATTGAGAGAGAAAGAACTGCTGTTTTTGTCTTTTCATGGGTTGTTTTTTTTTGACAATAGTAAAACTGTAATAGGCTAGCCTTAAAACTTAATTGACAAATAATCAAGATTGATATAAAATTTGGGGATTGTTTTACCACAGACTCTCTTGAATTTAATGTTATTTATTGTTGTTGTTTTTTTAACTGTCCGAGGCCTTTTTTGTGTTTGGCTGAAATGTGGATTTTTGAGCTTGTTTTGTGATTTACAAAGAACATTTTAGGCTTTCTATGAAATGAATTGACTTTAAAAAGTTGGTAGTCCAGTATGCAGGTTATTGAACTGATCGAAATATGCAGCCATTTAATGTTATTCTGCTACTCTTTACAGGCAGTGGATGAGGATGCAGAGTCTCCAAACAACGTCATCGAATACTCCATCATGACAGCCGATCCTGACAACGCATTTGATATCAATGCAGACACTGGGGAGATTAGGCTGAAGCCGTACATCAAGTCCATGGAGATTGTGCAGAACATCACCAAGCAGAAGGACTGCAAGTGGTCTCTGGTTGTCCAAGCCAGGGACAGAGGCTCTCCATCCTTCAGCACGACAGCCGTGGTCAATATCGATATCACTGAAGCGGTAAGAACTGCTCTGACTCACCGCATGCTCGCAGCGCTTTCTATTCCATGCCTGAGCTTTAGACACAAGCTATAGCAGTTTAAAATATGATAATAGGCATTGGTTGTCATGCTACGCAGCTGCTAATTCAGCATCCTTGTTTCAGTCACATTTCCGTGGCATCATCTTTAAAGGATAATGCTGGTCATTTGTATGTTTTTATTATTATTAACTAGGCCCATGACACAAACAAGTGATGTCTGTGTCACAGCCTGACATTCCTATGCCTCCACTGTTACCCAAAGACAATAACAGCTGCATTAACTGAGTTTTGGGCTAATTTTGATGTTGTTATGTCTAAGAAACAGGACAGTTTTAACAAATCTTTAACTATTTACACATCCAACAGATAGGGAGCGACATTATCATTCATTTAAATTCACGCACTTTTGATGAGTCCAACATTCACTCTCCTTTTAGCTCTATTTTTAGTCTCCACCAATTCCTGAGAGAAATGTCTGGCTCTGAAGCTGTTAGTTGTTCCTTTTTGTTTAGTATCCAGTTGCTAACTTTATCTGTTTTTGTTATATTTGATTTATCAGAGCTTATTCGGTTTAAAAATGAAAAAAACCCCAAAAAAAACAGCTGCCCACTGCAGAGGGAAAAACTAAATGGGGCATAAAACCAAATAAATGAGCTAAAAGAGCCTAAAAAGCTCCACAGAGCTGCAGAGTTGGTAATAATTCTCTTTTGCTTTGTTAACAATTCGTCAAAATGAACTGATGAAAATCGAGGTGATGAAAATGCACGTGACTTGAAAACTACAGGGGTAAAAATAGTTGTGAAATGAAAAGGGGAGTGATACATTTTCTAGTGATTTGATTAATGTGAAGCCGATATTGGTAATTCATAATAAATATTAATCGGTTTCTCACTTTCAATAGTCATTCAGTTTGCATATTGAGTCATTATTAAAGAATTTTTAGATATCACGTCTGCAGTTGTACATGTTTATAAACTGATTTTGCTCCAGTGGTCAGCGTCAAACTTTACAACTACTCAATGGCACACAAGGAATGAACCATTTGGCTATGGCTACAGATAATACTTGTTAGTAGTGGTATAAATTATAACTGTATTTTTGTCTCTTCAGTAAATTTGAAGATATACACATGAAATCTAAAATAACAGCAGCATTATCCTTTAAAGTTTTCATTCATTTACATAAACCATTATTTTTCTGATTCTGTGTCTACACCAGGATTTCATTCCTTCACTCTACATGATGAGATGACTCCGTCTTTTTGGTGTTTCTGTGTGTTGTGTATCGTGCATTTCAGGTCAAAGGTCGAATTATTTCATACTTCATGGGCCTCAGCAAGCGTCCGCTGACTGTTTTTGGAATTTTTCTCAGCATTGTCACTTCCCTCATTTTACTAACAATCTGCATATCCACAATCCTGTACTGCAACTCAGTGAAAAAGTCCAGAATCAACCCTGAGAGTAACTATATTAAAGTGGTCCGCAGAATAAAGTGAGAAAACCTAACCTGACACTGGTACTGGCACATTATTCATTTATAACCTTTAAAAAGATGTCTATTTTTTTAACTAGTCAGCTATTGTCTGTAAAAGAGTCCTGGAGCACATATGAAGGAATAATATATCAATATAATGAAAGTTTTTTTCTATTTTACATTTTTTATTGATTTGAAAATATTCTAAAGGCAATATTTTTCTAATAATGTGGTTTATAATCTTTACACTACCAAATCATCTTTGATCATTTTTTTTATTTCTAGAGCATGACTCAGGCTATTTGGCTGTCAAAGTGAGTAAGATGGAGCCTTTTACTTTGGATTTAAACCTGGATTTGCTCACTTAATCCCCATTTTTCTCATACAAACATGCAGTTCACTCCATTTTGGTCTCATGAACCGTCATCGTTCTTGTTCAGCCCTCATCAGTCACATGCCAAAGAGAAATCCTAATGCGCAGCACTGCCAGACGCATTCCCAACAACTAGTGGTGTGCATAGTTGTTAGCTTTGCACCAGCAGTCCTGTACTGTAGGACAGAGGAAGATGGATGACTGTGTGTGAGTTTAGTAGTGTCACATTGTTGGTAGACATGTTGTCTGGGCCTCCTCTGTCAGTGCTTTGCACATCCATCTCTCATGCTTGTATGCTTTAGACCAACGCTTCGCTAACATTCAGTCCCCTGGATTTGATTTAAACTATTTTATTTGTGCTCTTTTACAGACTCCTCTCAAGGGGCCTATGGCGGCCTTTTTAATGAAAAGTAGGGACAATCCTATGAAAGCTCTAGTCATGGTCACTGTTATCATTAGTGTATTGGTAGGGGTGACAGTCTTGATCTCTACTGCTATGTACATGCGCAACTCAAAGTCAAACAGGATCGTGCCGGCACGTCGCATCATTAAAAGGCGACCCAAGGACCAGCAGCCCTGGACCTTCAGGATGCCCATTATCAAATTCAACAACCCTGCAGATAAGTTCCTCATCGACAACCCGGAGAGCAGCCTGCAGCGGGGCACCAGCAGCCCCCGGCCCAAACCTCCACCCCCCAGCGCTCCTTGTCTGCCTCCTCCACCACCTTCTAACACACGGCCCAGTGAGAGGCCCCGTGCGGTCCCAACAATATCTGGTGTACTGGCCTCCAAAGGCTCCAAGAAAGCCAAATCTAGTCGCCGTAAAGAGGGAAATGTCAGCTCTGCTTTAGTGTCAGAGCTGAAAAAGAAGCTGGAGCAGAAAATCATTGAGAGCAACCAAGGTTATTATTAACACAAATGTCACACGAACGTCTTGTTTAAGATTCCCTGTTCCGTTCTTCGAAGAAGAGTCGTCACCTGAGCCTCATGTGATGATCTGGTAGGGTGGGCCTGCCTTTATGTTATTGATGGGTAAATGGTATGAGGGGTATAACAGGAAGGCTAACAGATATTTATATCTTAAGACGGGATATTTAACAAGTGGGCTCCACTGCATCCTCAGCTGACCTGGACAGAGGAGAGAGCTCGAGTCACTGCAGTCGAAGATTATTCACCACACTGCGATCTTGAGGGAGATTACGTCATCCTAACTGTAAGAAGCACCACTGTAACTTGTCCAGGGAAAGGATTACTAAGATTTACTGTGTATACATAAGTTGCTTAACTTCCTGAAAAGTGTAATGTTCATGACACCTGTCATGTTTTTAACTCAAAAATGGGATTTCACCCATTAAATCCTACTAAAAAAAAACATTTCTTCTTGCTCACTGGAACATGCAGCTGAAAGACACGGTCATGACAAACAGCACTGCGTCTTATAAAGTGCTAAAGGACCTGTGTGTTAATATTTTTACTGTGTTACATCAGGTTGCTTTTTTGTATGATTACAATGTGCCACTGTAGGTTTCCGCAGCATGCTAACAGAGTTGCTTTTATTTGTTTGAGTGTTTTATTGTAGTAAAATGCTTTTATATGAATATCATGTCTCTATTTCAAATGTACAGCATTGTATTATTTTCATTATTTGGAGTATAAATATATGACAAGATATGAACATTTCCCAGTTGTATCTTGCAGCAGCGAATGAACATAAAGTACAAATGAAATACCACTAGTCAGACATTGTTGGTACAAATTAGTCATATGCTTAAGATTTTCAAGCATAGGACACTATGTATATAACCTGCATGGACATTTTGTTTGTAGATCTAGAGTGTGTGTCGAACATTATGAGTCCACACACAGATACTTTCCATGTAACTCTTCAATGCCTTCAAATGTAGGCAAATAATATTTGAGTCATTTAATTGCTGTAATACTTATCTTGTATCGGACTATATCTTAACTTATAACTAACTTAAATAAGTTGAGATAATCTATACATGTTAACTATAAATTAAACTTGCCTGGTCCTCGGAAGTAACATATTTGTACCGTCTTTGTACTGTCTTGATTTTGAATAAATATTTGAAAATAATTTGGTCTGACCTCCATTTTTAGTTCTGTTTAGTATATCTTTGTTTTATTTTATGTAGTTTAGTTTAATTTCATTTAGTTTATTTTAGTTTGATTGATATATCATTTTTTGTTTTCTAGATAAACAAAGTATCTCAAACATGGGTGACAAATTGAAGTGGAAAAAGGCATACAATCTTTCCATGGATGCAAACAAATTAAATCCAAAATGTATTAATAAATATTAATATCTGCAAGGTATATATTCATTTGAAATGTGGTGAATTCTGTGCTTTTATGGGCATATATTTGAAGTTTACGCTCTACTCCAGTACATTTTGGAGAAAAGTATGAATTATTTAATCAACTACATTTATTTGACAGCTACATAGCAGTAGGCCTACATACCCTTTACAATGAAGCAGTGTTGTGGCAGAATAGTGTCACAAAAAGACAAAGAGAATTGTCTACAAACTGAATACAGATGTGAGTATCAGAACTTTGTTTTAATCTTCTTTTCTAATTTGTTAATCATCCCAAGACCCCTCAGATTTATGTACTTTGTGGCCCTTTAGCAAGGGGCCTGACCCCAAAGTTGGAAACCACTGAACTTCAACACTTAACTGTATATAAAGTTTAGTTAAAATTAGCTGTTGGTTGAATTGGTGAAGTATTAATTGACACCTTTTCATTTATTTGTAAAAACAAAACAAATCTAAAATTATATAATAATATGTAATAATGGATGAAGTGATTTCTCTGTGGGTGCGAAATGAACAATTATCATTTATGTAACAACAAAAAAATTTTTTCATCAGATTCTTCCATATCTGTTTAAATGTTATGTGTATTTTATATAAAAAAGAAAGTGAAGGTTTTTAATTAAATGGCAAAATTAAATTGAAAATGTACACATACCCTCTATTTGCATGTACAACTAATGTAGAGACAGTGAGCTCAGAGCTGTCATTAAATGGAAATATCATGTCCCACTGACTACGATTCAGATAGAAAATCACTTTAATCTGCTTACGAGTGTATGTATAAATGCACGGGAAACACCGCTTATGTAACAAATCCTCTGAGTGATTGTGCAAAAAAAAAATCAGAGTATGTCTCAGCATTCGTCTTCGACTCCCCTTTAATCCACATCAAACATCATTCCATTGCAAGACAGCAAATCTGGGGTCTGTAAAATGAAAACAAAAAAAATGATTGTTTTATTTCAACATAAAGTGGATTAAAATCTTGTGACACATGAAACAACGGAAAATACACATGATTACAATTTAGTTTGGTGAAGTTAACAATAAAGAAATATACAAACTATTAATTATTTACATTTTTCTAAATTTAGGATTGCATGTTTTTACATTCAATATCAAAACTTAATAAAAAAAAAATTTTACCAAAAGAAATATCAAATGCATATTAACAAAAACATTTTTGTACTATATACATATTTTGTACATGTATATTAACACAGATAATAACAAACTGTCCTCATAATAAGGAAGAAAGGCATCTCCACTTGGGGCTGATATATTTACAGGTTGAATAGCCCTGAGTCATTTTGTGCCTTTCATGTATTAGTACCCTATTACATTTAAGTCATAGGGCTACAGCAAGCATAAATTTTCTGAAAAAATAAAATAAATTAAAAAAAATAAATACCCTGCGATCTTTGTAAAACATTAAAGATATTTAACTAATCTTTTCATTGCTCTGAAGATAATTCCAGAGTCCTTAAAGACTTCTAGTCATCTGGATAATGTGTGATGTGTTCCGGCTTCCTGGATAGGAAACAGGGGGATTCAGGGAAACTGGTTAAAAATCTTGTCTAACGTGCAGCATTCAGTATATTTTCATACAGATGGTTGGAGGATTCTGGAAATACCTTCATAACGGTGCTAAGTATTGATAAACAATAATTTTTCAAAGATCAGGCATTTATTTTTTTGAAAACTGAATGGTTAGCACTGTGACTTAAATGTAAGAGTAGTCGATGAGAAGCACAAATTCGGGCTCTGCTAGAAACTGACATTATTTACAGATACACATGTATGTACATTTCTTGACTTTGATGCTAGTACAGATGAGCTGCACTTCCTCCTTTGCACCTGTCCTCAGACTTCCTCCTCTTTTTCGGCTTTTCCTCCGAGTCCCTGCACAGGCCTTCATCGCTGGCCGCCTGCAGGCTGTCGAAGGTGCCCTGCCTCTCCGCCCCCTGCAGGTTCTCTCCGTGCATCCTGCGCTTCTTCCACAGATCCACACAGCGATCCACGCAGTTGAACTTGGCCTCCGTGGTGCAGGCGTACATGCCGGCTGGCACTGCTAGCACCATGGCACACACAATGACAATGATGTGGATGAGCCTCTCTCTTTGCTCCCGCTCACTGATGTCACTTCCCGTCACGAACACGATGCACTGGCCTTCCCTCGGCGGATGATTCTTCAAGGTCACACACACCTCGTATTTGGTGACAGGAAGCAGGTTGCTGACAGAGTAGCTGTTAATGCCGGGGCCGATGTAGATAATCTCCTTTTTGGGTGAATCGTATTTGCCAAAGTGGATTGTGAACCAGGTTTCTGCTGGGTTGTCCGTTACTGCGTGCCACTCAAGAGTAATACCGTAAACTGTCTGCTTGGCGATGCGGATGTCTATGTAGGTATTGTCATTGGACGACAACATGGGAATGGGTGGAGGGAGAGGAACGGAGGAATTGAAGGAGCTGATGTTAACTGTGATGCTGACAGAGGAGTTGCCAATGAAGTTGTTGGCCATGCAGGTGTAGAGTCCTCGGTCTGCCAGATGAAGAGAAGGGATCACCAGCTGGGAGGTGATGGTCTCCTCATTTATTTGAGTCTCTGTAGCTGCAAGGATAAGATAGGCGTCAGCGCATACTGCATTTAAATCGGAGGCTTGTTCACATCTGATAAAGACATGGTAAGGTAACCCTAAAGAGGTTATTGTTCCCGTATCTTTTCATCAAACAGATGCAGCCTAAAAGTTCAACATATATCATGCTAAGTGCTCCCAGAGCAGGGTCACAATAGTTTAATGGATGGTAGTAATAGAAAAAATCTTACCAGCAAATCCTCTTATAATCTTCAGACTGTACATCCACTGAATGCTCGGGCTTGGCCTGGCCTTGACTAAGCATGTGAGTGTTGCATTTGCTCCGAGAGGTAAAGTGATGTTAGTCTCTGGGGCAGAAGCCACCGGCTTCATGCATGTTTTTAACTGGATCTCATGGAAAAACTTGTCAGCTTTGGAGGCGGGGCCCGAACACAACAAATAAGAGTTCATCAGGATGATGGGAGGGGTGACCGCCCGAATGAATTCGACAAAGCCTTTGAGGCGACAATCGCACAACCAGGGGTTGTCATGCAGTGCCAGAACCACATTGGAGACCAGCCCTTCTTTCCCCCACGCTTTCTCTGCTGTTTGGTAAAGAGGCCAATTAACGAAGACGTCTTTTGATATGACACTAAGATGATTGAAGGATAAATCTAAGTAGGTCAGTGCAGGTAAGTGTCTCAGTGCGTGTTCAGGCAGGACGTCGAGTCGATTGTGCTTCAGGTCCAGAATCTTCAGTTTCGGTGTGTCCTGAAACGCCGTCCATGGTACTGAAGTCAGCTTGTTCCCTTGTAGCCTGAGCTCAGTCAGGTTGGCCAGCCCCTCCAGGCTTTTCATATTCATCAGGGTGATCTCATTGAAATTCAGCCAGAGGAACTCCAAGGCATTAACTTCAGAGAAAGATCCTCGCGGTAACTCAGTCAGGTGGCAGTTCTCAATTCGAATTTTAGTGAAATCATGTGGAATATCCTCTGGGATTCGTCCCATGGAGGTTTCCATGCATAGTAAAGACCTAGAATGGTAAAACAAGATGTGTTTACACAAGAGCTAATGACAAGTGTACATCTTATCTTCACCATTACTAATGTACATGCACCATTAGCACCAATTTGTGGATAGTGTTTGTGTTTAGGCCTTAGAACAATTTGGGGCAGGTTACATTTGAAACGACACTGAAAACAGGGCAGAACCACAGATAACCTACTTTAGTTTGTATAGTTTCAGTGGTCACTTACCTTCCCAAGTTATCATCTGTGCAGGAGCAACCGATCAGGCAAGTTGATGATCCAGGGATGGAAAGATAAAATAACACAGCGATATGTAATGCAACATAAAACGTGTCCATAGTCCCGGAGGAGCTCGTGAAACAGGCCCGTGAGGGCAGCACAAGCCCAAAGGCTGCATGGAGGAAAGCCTATTACCTTAATCCTCCTTGACGTAACACTTAAGACAAGAGACATGGTAGACACACATCAGTAAGGTGTATTTATATCAGTGGTCTACTTTGTCTAGAAAACAATGTCTCATCAAAAGCATGAAAACACTCACAACAAATGTTGTTCAATCAAGATTCAGTGAGTTGTGTTTGATTGGATTTGTAGCTCTACATTTTTTTTTTTTTTATTTAGATTTTTTTTTTGTCCCCTACCAAAGCACAGGCATTGACATGACAGGAGGCCCATCTGCATAAAGTGGGCTGGAGCCCGTTGGGTTTAGCAGCACAGAGAGGGAGGGCTACAGAGAGACAGAGAGGCAGATGTCTGGAGAGGACTGTAATCTGACCTCAATAATCTGAACACTGGTTGTCTCACAGGTTGTTAAAGGCCGGATCAGCATAAAGCAAGTGTGAAAACAGACATCTACAGAACAGTAGCTTCAATCTTTCAACAGAAATATGTTCTTTATTGTCTAAGCTTTTTGCGGGTGTACATACATAGGGGATTATCCTGATGTTAGGTAATGTAGGCAATCTCCCAGTAATCATTCAAGTTTTAGTTAAGGATATCGATACAGGTCATTCCTAATTAGTTTGCTTACTTTAGTTTCATTGACCCGGATACTAGATGCATTAATTTTTCCTGGAGGGAAAAAACAAACTGTTCTAAGTTGATTTAGCTTCTCTTTTTTTTAGCTAAAATACTTGAGGATGAATTAACCACACATCATCTGCGTCATTAAATCCGAAATCTTTATCACCAGAGAACGCTGGTGTTACTGATGCTCTACTTCATGTGTTAACGAGACTAAACTACGATGCTAGCTGCTGCTGTGTGAGGCTGTAGATAGGCATGGTGCTTTGAACTAAATGCTAATGTTATCATGCTAATGTTAGCGCCATCGACAAATTTAAGCAGGTTTTACAAAACATTCTAGTTTTAAAAAGCTAATTAACCTGGCTAAGATTAGCTACCAGTATGTTTTTAAGTCAAGATGAATAATGATATTGAAAATCTATATTCTAAGATGTAAAAAAAAAAGAAGCTTGAGAGCATATAAATATAAAAAAATATTTATTTTTATACAGGGGTGGTGCAGTGGTTAGCACTGTCGCTTCACAGCAAGAAGGACCTGGGTTTGATTCCCAGCCAGGGCCTTTCTGTGTGGAGTTTGCATGTTCTCCCCGTGTGTGCGTGGGTTCTCCCCGGGTACTCCGGCTTCCTTTAGGTTAATTGGTGACTCTAAATTGCCCGTAGGTGTGAATGTGAGTGTGTGTGCGGTTGTTTGTCTCTATGTCAGCCCTGTGGTGAACTGGCGACCTGTCCAGGGTGTACCCCGCCTCTTGCCCAATGACAGCTAGGATAGGCTCCAGCCCCCCCGTGACCCTGCATAGGATAAGCGGTGATAGATGATGGATGGATGGATGGATGGATGGATTTTTATACAGTACATTCATACATACACATATAATTCAGGTCACAAATATTTACACATTATAAAATGTAGGCCTACTGTATTTTAGGTTTTTGACCCAACAGTAAACCTGGCACATTAACATCATACTGACATACAAAATAGACTAATAGCTGCTGGTTCTTCTCTAAATACTATTAAAAACACAGTGCAGAGATTACATCTTGGAAAAAAATTAAATCGATTGGGTTTTAGAGAGTTTAGGGCAACAATTCAAAACATTTTCCTCTGCAAAACATCAACTTTAAAAGTGCATGATGAATTTAAAAAAAAAAAAGAAATGTTTTTGTACACATTTACATTACATGCAAATATTGATACTGTGTCATTGTGTATATTTTCCCTTTTTTGCCATCCACCAAATGAATGGTGGTTTTTATTCCCACAAGGCTGTAATACAATTTCATACATCTAGTACTGACAGAGCAATCAGTGTCCTCTGAAGACCCCCCCCCCACCCCAAAGAGGAGGTGAGTCTTTTTGAGTCTCTGAGCACAGTGGTTTATCTATTCACATCACAAACCGTTTGAAAACAAAGTGCATCCTCTGAAGGTTGTGGCATACATTTGGTTTTTAGCAGAAGTACTCATTAGGTGGCCCCTCAGTCCTGGCCGTGGCCTCTGAGTCAACACTGGACCTCGCTGAAAGCAGCCTGTTGGATTCATCAGGATTTAGCCTGGTCAGATACTCGCCCTCCATCCCTTTAGTTTTGGAACCAGGGCCGAGGGTCTCAAACGTGACATACGAGTCCTGTATTTCCTTGGACTGCTGGCCCAACAGCTTTTGGCAGCGCTTCTTAAGCGCCCCGCAGCACACAATCAGTGTCAGGGGGACAGCAATCACGCATGCAACTGTTATCACCACCACATTAATGAGCTTCTGAGTGCCACTAGCACTGGCCGCCTCATCTGTTGAGAAGATTACACACTGCTCCTTTTTCGGGATCAGGCCTTTGACGCAAACACAAGCAATGTACTTTGTCTTCGGCACAAGCCCATCAATGGTGATCCGGTTCCTTCCAGCACCAACATTGAGCCGACGCATGTCCCTCTCACCAAATATGGCATATAGGACACTGAATTCTGTAGTGTTTGTGGCCGTAGGGGCTCGCCAGTTCAGAGAGACAGTATGGTCAGTGTCACCAATCACCTTTACCGAACGCACTACCCTTTTCTCTGGAGTTTGCTGTAAGGATGAGGCATTGGCTGCTAAGTTACTCAGAGCATCCCGCTCCACCTCCGTCGCCCTCTGAGGGTCTGACGCCTTGCCTCGTCCCTGAGAAGCATCATCAGAGATGCTGTAGCTCTCGATCTCATACTTCCCAGTTACACCTTTGCCATTGAGAGGTTCGATGATGGGCTGGGGGGCAGGGGTGGTTGGTGGAGGAACATATCTGGCAATAAGTTTCTCCTGATATGCCGCTCTTCCAATGCCACCAGGTTTCTTCCCTCTGGTCCTCTTAGAAACACCACCACCTGCTTCCTCTGACCGAAAGGAATCTGTGATCACCAAAGAGATGATGGCGTCTGCGGTGCCCACGAAGTTGGTTGCTTTGCACACATATTTCCCAGAATCCCGGTAGGAGACTGCAGGCACACTCAGAATCGACCAAATGATGCCCTCCTTTGAAATCTCTTCCTGGACTGAAAAATGAATAAAGCGGACACGCACAGAGGTAAGCAGAGTTAAACTTTAATCTCATTGACACTTGGAAAAAAATAGGTACTGTTCTAATCTAAGCACATCTTGAATTAGTTCAGCAGAACTCACCGGTGCCGTTCATTTTCTTGCCATCAGCGCGGCTCCAGGACAGCTCAGGGATGGGGACTCCAACCGTGCCACAGCGCAGCAGGACGTTGTTGCCAAGCGAGCTTCGCACACGTGCCACGGCCGTGTGCACCCGAGGGCCCTGGCACCTCTGCAGCTCTGCTTCGGTGAAAAGAACCCCTGACAAGCTCTCCGGATCAGCGCACCGCAGCCTGGTGTCGATGAGAGCCACGGATGATGATGGGGATTTCTGAAACTGGACCAAATCGTACAGCCGACAGTCACACAGCCACGGGTTGTCGTGCAGACCTGAAGAGGAAACCAAGCGTGACAAAGCGCTGTCAGTGATTTTTTTTTTCATATAAACACCTGTTGCTACCATCCCGTACATTTTCCCTTAAACAACAGCAAGTCATTCTAAAACCAATAACTTGTGGCTGCAAGTTAGAATAAATAGAATTAGTCTGACAACTTGACACACAATAACTAAAATTAGACTAATCCCCAACTTAAATTTGAATACTTCTGGTCTTAAAGAAGTGCTCATCATGCAAGGCAGATTAAAAAGAACACATCCCAGTATCCTAATATGTCACAGCTTGATCCTCACCGAGAATAAGTTTGGAGGAATCAGTGTCCGGGGATGGCTTCACACTCAGCCACATTGTGAGGACGTCAGCAGGAACAGTTGTCAGACTGTTGCTGGATAAGTCCAGATAGGTGATATTCTTTATATACACTGTGGCTTCAACGGGGATGGTGGAGATTTTATTGTTGTGTAAGTCCAGGAGCCTCAGGTTTGGCATATCAGTCAGAGACTCCCAGGGGAAGGAGGTGAGGGCGTTGCCATCCAGCCTGAGTTCATCCAGGTTGTAAAGACCCCGGAAACTGTCCACATTCAATGCATTCAGTGAATTGAAAGACATCCACAGGAACTCCAGGTTGTTGAGGTAGTGGAAATTGTCGGTTGAAATCCGTGTGATTGCTGTCTTTTCAATGCGCAGCTTCGAGGTGTCGGTGGGAAAATTTGGCGGGATCACAGTGATCTCTGGATCATTACAAAGTACACTCCTGCAAGAAAAATTCAAATATTATTAAGAAGATATATGAGATTTAAGAGAAACCACAATAAAGCTGCTTTCAAATTGTAGGGGATTGTAGAAGTAGGTTTAATAACAAAATATATTTCCATATAAAAATAATTTAGTTCAGCATTTATTTGAGAAAACGTATAATCTATTGTTCAGTAACAAGCAAAGAAGATTAAAGGGCAAGTCCGGTTAATCCTCCACTATACAGAGTGACTGAACAGAAGAAGAGAAGCTGCAGGGGGAAATCAATTTTGCACGCAAGAAAATTACAACACAATCACTGGGAATAAAACTGAAGGAAGAACATTTAATAATATCTACCTTGCTTTTGATCCATCGCTTAATTTGTGGAAGAAGCAGCTGCATTGTGCAGGACACGAACTGCTCAGCAGAGGGAGAAACATTAAAGCCAAACAAAAAGCAGCAGCAAAATGTCGACTCATTTTTTTTTCTTTCTTCTGTAAGCTACTAAACGCTATGCAGCTAAACTACAATTAAAGAAAAAGGGCGCTACAGCTCGGTCTAACGGGACATCGGATGCATCGTGGTGGTGTGCAGGCTCACAGCTCCACACTGCTCCGACCGGTCTGAATCCCGAGATAAAAAGGATAGGCAGGGATTAGTGAAGGGCTTGGGTTATTTCCATTCACACGATTAGGCTATTGCTTTCTGGACGCTGATAGGCTGCGTCGTTTTCACTTTAATTCTCACAGATATACTTTCCAATAGTTGATTGGACAGTTAAATATGAACACAACACTGTGGAGCACCTAAATGAAGGGGATGGACATAATAGAAGGTTAAAATACCTACATGTAGTTAACAAGCATGAATATTTGAAACAATCAAAAACTCCTTTTTTTTGTGGAGAAAGATTGTACAAGTCAATATGTTGTTTAAATACTTTCTTTTCTTAAATATTTTACTGTCATATCATACCAAAGGATAAACTCCACTTGTTGGAGTAAGGGCAGTAAGAAGGGACAGGCATTGTCACAGGGTTAATAAACTCATGCTCTTGATGTATTGATTTCCCTGCTCTGATGCCCTGATAGACTGTATCTTGCTGTTAAAATGACTACAATTCTGCAACACACGGCCACTAGATGGCAGTGTAGAGTTGCCATCTGTATTATGTTATTCACCTTTTTGTTATTAGACCCAAACCAGATGACCCTTGACAAAACTTTGCAACCGCATGCATTTGATCACAAAACGCACTATTTTAAGGTACTTGAAGTACATGAAGTATTTCAAATCAGCCTCACTTTTACCAGCCGCAATATTAAAGTGATACAAACGTTGAGGCATCACTAATTATAATTAAATCATATATTATTCTAAAATGTGCCAGAATAATGATTACTCTTACTTACTTTTTTGGTACTTTAAGTATATTTTGATACTAATACTTTTGTACTTTAACTCAAGTAAGAATTTGAATGCAAGACCTGTAACAGAGTATTTCTATTCGGTGGTATTGCTACTGTTACTGAAGTTAAAGATCTGAGTACTTCCTCCATCTCTGATATACACTGACCCATTATTTTCTCCTGAGAATGATCTTCAGTTCTTAAAATCACCATTATACTCTTGGTTTTTTTTTGTTTTTTTTTACTGTACTACAAAACACGCTCATATTTTGTGTGTAACTGTGTGTCTGTATGTGACACTCTTTGGGATTGACAGACATGTTGTCACAGTCTCTGAGGGGGTTTTCACAGGTGCAGAGGTTTAAAGACACGGCTGTCTGTCAGGATATCAAATCCTTTAATCCAGCCATCTCTCTGTCTCTTATGAATACCTCTTTGCTGTGTTTCTTTCAGGAGGTTTGTCCGGAAAGAAATGGGCATAT
>JBBPCS010000001.1:3561013-3602739 GCA_037974645.1 Hollardia meadi
GACATTATAGACCTTGACTCTGACAGGTGTACCAATGATCATTGTCTTTTCCAGGAGTTCTTCATCGAACTCTGGAGGATGGTCGTTCATGTCGAGGACGGTGACGAAGACTTCAGCCAAGCTGTACTTCCCCTCTGAATCTTCAGCCTTGATGTAAAAGTTGTATTTAGACCGGACCTCTGCGTCCAGGCTGGTCCAGGGCTGCGTGGAGATGAGGCCTGATGATGGGTGGATTGTAAACCTGCAGATTCAGAACAGTTCAGGCAGTGTATGAGTCATAACCACAGCTGTCCATTGTGTATCAAACTCTCTGTCCCTTCGAATAAGTTGTTTCTAATATTGTGTCCTCATTCACAGCACAGGTGACACATCACATCCTGTGAATCTCTACATGACTCACATGAATAATTCACTATAAAAACATTTTGATCCTTTGTCACAGGGAATATGTTTTAAAAATATAAAACACTTGCAAAAGGAACAACTTCAAAGATGTGAAATTACATAATTATTTTACAAATTAAAGGATTCTACAGCATTGATGTAGGTTTGTGCTTTCTGAGAGCTTTCTACTTCAACATTGGGCTGAATGCCATTTAATTCAGCCGTCTCTTCTGTCTCGTTCTCCACTGTGAAATTTCACAAGTTGCCTTGCGAAACTGATAACTTTCTCACAATTAACTCAGGTCGCTGCCTGAAGACGAGCATAAATTCTCACTTTTCCTTTGCTGCATGCTGCTTTGCTTTTCAAAGCTGCCGTTTCTATGGCTCCAGCTGTCACATTGCATGTTAATTGGCTCTCCCTATGTGAGACGGGCCAGGATGCCTATTTTTAACCCTCCAATCCAATTAGGAGATTAGCCAGCATATTGCAGCCATTTCAGAGTGAGCTGTTTGTGCAGCAGAGGGGCCAATCAAACTGGTTTCCTGCTTGATGCGTCCATCAAAGAGACAAAAGATGAATCAAAACTGGTGTCCTGCTGGCTGGGTTTACCAAGCACCCAGAGCATTGTTGAGCCATATACACACAAAACTGACTTTTTAGTTTGTGAAATGTGTCTTTTGGAAGTGCAAGAGTTAAGTATCCGATCAGACCAAATCTAACCTGGCAGGAGTGAAAGGTTTTTTTTTTACTTACAAATCTGATCCTGATCCATAAATCGTGTATTTGACTTCACCCCAAGGCCCTGAATCTGGATCATTTGCCTGGATTAAAAAACAGGACAGATATTATAACCCCGGTACTTATAGCACATACAATAGAGTGTGAAAAATATACACTTTGTAAGGAAGATTATTTACCAACTGGATACTTTTAATGTATTATAGTTGCACTGGGGAGCAAAAAAACTTAAGCAAGGTGACTCAAGGTTGTCGATTCAGATGTTTTTACAGGAGGATAACTAGCTAGGGTCTTAAGCTGATGTACAGTGGGTGGGGCAGGCTATAAGTCTCTTCCTGTGGTGAGTGGGGATGGAGGTATAGGCCAGCATGATTAACCTTGGGGCAAAATTAAGCTTTATACTCCACACTGCGTAGCTTGGACATGTTGCCTGGCTGCAGGACACATATTGTAAATTGGAAAGGCAGAGACACATGCCAATATTTATATTAATAAAACACGTGCCTGAGGTGTAACATAGAGCGTATGCCAGAGCCAAAATGTCACATGGACACATGTATTTCATAACCAGGACCAAAAAAAACAAATCCAGGGACAGCTGAGCTTCTTTTCTCTTTTTTTTTGTCTGGCGACAACCTGCTTTCATCTAATGAACTGCACCGAGTAATATGCATTTATTGGAGGATTGGTTAATTATATAACACCGGTCGGGCTAAAGCAGAGTTTAATCTTGATTGACTCACTGTGACAGACACAACGCTGGAGCCTCCAGGAGAGTTCTCCGGGACCCTGGCGATGTAATACTCAGACGTGAATTTTGGGATGTTGTCGTTCGTGTCCAGCAGGTTGATCACAATGTCAGCTGTGGCACTGAACCTCTCCGGAGTGTCGATCTCCACCGCCAGCAGCTGCAGAGAGAGACGCGTGATAAAGTGAATGCTGGAACATTTGGCTGATTAATCGATAGGTTTATTGACAAAGTTGACAGCCCTGTGTGGCTGTATAAAGAAAACTGGTAAATAAAAAAAGCAAAACTTTTAGATTTCATAATCTGCTTTTGATATTTAGCAGTCGTGATGCAGTAAATGTAATAATTTTCCCCATTTTTTTTTTAAGTCAGAGAAATAAAGCTAGCAAGTAAGCTAACTGTGATTCAAGTTATGACTGTAGATGAGACGTTTTTTTATTGTTAATTTATTATTTATCATGACATTTAGAGTGTTTGAATGTTAACATTTGCTGACATGCAAAGTAACACTATACAAGCGCAGCTGAGACTAATGGTAATGTCATTAGTCTTGAAAGTATTCAATAATAAACCAAAGTATTAGAAAGTTGGACTCTGGACCTGATGATGGTTTTAGATGGAAAGTTGGAAAGTAGATGAGATATTTCAATCTGGACCAAAGTGGTGGAGGGACAGACCTTCTATGGCCTAGGGATAGCACTAGAGCCTCGACAGCAATTTTGATACTGATTTCTATTTTATCAAGCCAAACATAATCTATGTATCATTGAAAACTGAACATTTGAAGACATCTGACAAAGAAAAGGCGAAGATAAGAATTATTTGCAGCCGTAGAATAAAAGGTTGGTGTCATTTCAACAACACTCATTCATAATTTAGTGATCTATGAAGACAAACCTTAAAAGAAAGGGTTGGTCCCTTTTCGTAGTCGATGCCAGATGTGTCTTCCACTATGATTGTCACCTGCGCTTCATTGAGCACCGTCTGGGGAACCACTCGCAGCACTCGACTCTGCCCCACAAGCCTCAGTTTAAATTTAGCGTTTGCACCCTGCAAAAAGAAAAACAAACAGCAGATTGTAATAAGTAATTCCGTAAGAACGTAGCTGCCCATAAAAACAAGAAAAAGATTTATTTTTTTTTAAAAAGAAAAGAAAATCAGACTCAAGATAACTTCAACAAACCTCGATGGATTTTTAAGAAAAGGGAAAAAAATCTGGCAGAGAATGTGAGATGAGTCATTGTGGCAAGACGGGGGGAATGAACATGATGGCATAATACATAATATTTTATCCTGAATTATTGAACAGATTTCATGAACATTTTTAACGGCGTGGCATAACTGCCCATAATTTGAGGCTGGTTGCCAGATATTTATGCAACGTTGTACCCAGAGGTATTAGTGTTATCTGTCAGCAGAGGAACAAACTCAAAAATCAATTCTGAAGACACTTTTTTTGTTATGAGAGCACCAGCTTTTGTCACAATTATTGACAGGCAGCAGCACATTACTGTATGTCTTAAGTAAATGTCTTATAGTCTTATGTCTTCGTAAATGCTGCATACACAGAACAATAAACCCGGAGGGAGCAAAGGGAAGACGTCAAGTGAGATGTAAGTGAAATTTGAGAATAGATCTACCTGATCTGAGTCATTAACGGTGATCTTAAAGCCTCGGAGGATCTCCCCTGCAGGAGGATGCTCATACATGGCGACCTCAAACTTGCTCTGCGGGCCGTTCTCTCCGTAAAAGGTCGGAGGATGGTTGTTGAGGTCCACCACCCGGACTGTCACTGTCGTAATGTCGTAGTCCAGCAGCTGATCATTTGGTCCTACCTCAGATGCCTGGGTTATTATAAAACGACACATTCAGTAGTAGTGTTAGGTTTGATATTTTTAAAAAATGAGTGTAATTCCCAAGAAATAACTTCTTTTTTTTTCTTTTTTCTTTTTTTTACCTTGACTTTAATTTCATACAATTCATTTTTCAGCAGAGATGGATAAGTTGTCAGGGTGATGCATCCACTGGTGCTATTTATGTCAAACACTCCATCACTACCTGAAAGGTGATAAATTGATGCTGTAAATGTGTCTGATAGACAGGCTGAAGAGTAAAGCAGATGTAATCTATCGTTCGTTCTTACCATTCATGATGGAATAATGTATCGTGTTAGGATTGCCTTGATCGCCATCTCTGGCATTCACAGTGAATATTTCAGAGCCCTGGAAGAAAAGCAAATATAATCAATCTCATACATATTGAATGCATGTAATAATTGATCACCTTCATAGTTTGTCTGTAAAAAGTGGAGGACTTACAGGAACTGAGACTTCGTAGACATAGCCAAAGTAAGGGGTTCCTATGAACGATGGAGGCATGTCTTGGGCATCAATTACATTGATTGTTATGGTGGCTGTGGAGGTCAACACCTGTTGCTTCCCCTTGTACTTTCCACCTCCATCCTGAGAAGACAAAGTTACATTTTATAATGTTTATAGTGATACATTTTTATCTAGACTTTTATCAGTGGATAATTATGATAAAACAGTCTCAGAATAAAACTTTTTATTTTAATGGATCCAATAATGTTATATACAGGCATCATATGCATCTTTGTACACTTCTCATCAAGAAATATCTGCAGCACTGAAGTACTTTTGACATCCCTAAACAAAGATTTTAAAAACATATGAGACAAAAATAAAAATGATTAGACACCTCCCACTGGCTGAAAGTAACCAGATGTCTAGCTTGAAATGATTTTATGAGTTTTGTTAACTAGCTAAATAGATTTATACACTACAAACAAAATAAGAGAATCACAATTAGGTGGTTTAAAAAAGGATTATATCAGCCTTATTGGTTAGATTTCTGTTAAAAACTGGGATGTAAACCTCTCAATCCACAATTAACATGTCGAATCCCATATAATTGGAAACAGTTGAATCTGTAGTTTACTTTGCAAGGCTATGTTAATTATGTTAATATGTTTGATGATTTAAGAAGCTGGATGCACTGTTTGTTATTCCACAGACACGCAGAGCTGAGCCTCAAAAACAAACCAGCCATCTCCATCATGCTTTTACTGAAAATGGAAGGATTACACTTCCCTCACACTGGCGGCAACACTTCACCAGACTTCCATTTACGTCACATACAGAGACTGTGGTAATTCAGCAGAGTGTTGGTGTGTTCAGAAAGCTTAGTCAGGACTGAACTTTTCGTGACCTTTGGCCACCAGCAGATGGGTCCTGTGCTGCTTTGCTATCCTGCATGTTATGTGGATTCATGTCCAAAATGGTACAGAAGTTGACCCTGGCCCATTAAAAACTTTACCAACAGATTTGATTTGGAAAACAACCAGGATAAAGCAAACCTCTTGGAGAAAGGTTGATGGGCTTACTGGTAAACTCCAGTCATATCATACATTTTCTCTGCTTAGACTTGATTAATGCTTTAAATTTACACCTTGCTCTCTCTAGCTGTATGAACTCGCAGGACTAATATAATGAACTACAATAAATGAAAAGATGCATGACTTAAATGTTGAAAAAAAACCCCAAGGCCACAAGATGGATGAATCTGAAACTCCTGAAACTTGGTCAGGATGGAGAAACCTGCAAGCTGATTCGCTCTGAGTCGTGTGTTTAGGCCACCTGAGAAGACAAACCAAAAGGGTGACCTCTCACCTTTGCAACAACTGTCACAAAGTGCGTGGGGGTGGTCTCGTAGTCCAAAGTCTCACCAGGTTTGACCCTCAGGATACCGCTGTGCCCATCGATGGTAAACTTGGCAAACGGTGAGGTCTGATAATGCATAAAGCCACACAGTTAGCAGTGTGCGGGGTAACAGTAAACACAGCGTTTATTTTTACTAGCTCAAACAAGAGCAATCAAGCTAATGTCAAACATGCTTCTTATCAGTAATAACTCTCGACCTAACTCACTTCAAACTTGACATTTTTCTACACACTTCTATCAGGATCGTTTTTGTCTCTCAGTGGACACATGAACAACTACTGTGCCGTCAGCTGTTGGCCCAGAGCAAACCTAAGCCCTTATTAAGCCTTCAGTGCCTTGCTCAAATGTAATTGAAATTTAATCTACTAAAGTAACACCATTTCCAGACTGCTCTCTGGAATGACATTAATCTGTCCCATCATTCAAATGCCCTTTTCCTCCCTCCACATGGCAGCACTGCTCTCTTGATGTCAGCTCGACCTCTGGTCTTACCCCTGAGCCAGTTAACAGTATCACTAGCTAGATACGAATAGCGCAGTTGTAATAATAAAAATTTGTTGTTTTTAAAAAAAAAAGTATTGTAATGTATTATGTATTATAAGTGTGACACAGTAAAAAGAAATGCTTGCTCAAGAAGCTGGATGCAGACTGGAGCCAAGCTATTAACAGCTCTACAGTATGTGTAATTTTGGATTTTATAAATAATTTGAATTCAACTGGAGGACATTGCAAGGGGACTACAATAAAATAAGAAATATTTTAGCCCATATTACTAGGAATGGGAATAGGTCCCAGTTTCCAATCCATCTGAATCGTATGCCTCCAAACTTATAAATTCCTTTTATTGATGCTGGCATGTTTTTCTGAGAATTGTGCATTACAGAATTTGTGCAGAAAAACATTTTCCTGCTGTAAACTCCAACAAAAAGGAGTCATGGCGGAGAGGAAGAAACAGTGCAAAGCGTAACTTCATTTCATGAACAAAGACGATAGCAGTGCTAGTTGTAATATGTAAAAAATATATTTCAAATAGGGTGCAAACACCAGCAATACACTAAAACATCTTTCTACGCATGGGTTAAATTCCACAGAAAATTTTATCAGGATTGAATAAGGGAATTGATAAAGAATGGAACTGAGAAGGAGACTCGATTATGGCATTGATATCAATGAAATCGTATCATTTCCCATCCCTATTTTCTGCACGTGTTTCTGTAAAAGCCTGGCTGTTGCATTTTGATAAGAGTTTATTCCACCTAGACCCAATGTAAAGATATGGCAAGACAAAATAAAAGCATGAATTACATCGGAAGAAATATGTGCTCCTGGATGTATAACAAATTTGAAAGAGACACATTGGGATAACTCTTTTCACCCGAGTCAAAATAAACAAAAATATTTAGCGTGTAAACTTCAACACGAAGCCTGAAACGTTTCCTGAAATTTAGTAGCAGACTAACAAAACAAAGCACCCTTAGGCAGCCTTGTTTTGGTTCAGTTGCAAAAAGATTTTCCATCCAGCACTCAATCTCACCAAGATAGAGCTTTAGAGATGCCAGAGTCACAACTGTGCATCATCTACATAAAAACAAAGCTGTAGGGTCACCTGTAGATAGTAAGAGACGCTGCCCCCTGAGCCCATGTCTTTATCTGCTGCTTGGACTCTGTAGATGCTAGTCCCTGGAGTAGTATCCTAGTAAAGAGACAAGACATTTTATAAAACTAGCCCACTTTATTCTCAATTATTTCTTTGACCTAATCACCAGATTTAGGTTGATTGAGGCAGAGAAGCCTGATAGAGAGGATTTATTGTATTTATTACACTGTATTGGGTGTATTTATTAGATAAACTGTACCTCCGGGATGTCAATGATGAAAGGCAGGTTTTGAAATTCAGGTGGTTCATCATTGGCATCAGTGACAAAGACTCTCACCGTCTCAACAACCTGAAAGCACCAAGAAAACAAATTTAAAAAGTAAAATTGATTAAATTCAAATTGGAATTTATATTAAGGTTCTAACCTTTTTCAAAGAGAAATAATTGAATGAAAGTGATCAGAAAAAATAATTTTACATATTTAAATACATTTTTTTTTTTAAAGCACAATAACTTTCTGGCTGTTTATATTCTGTCACAGTAACCATTTTGTAGGAGTAGATGTTATTCGTATGTCTTTTTCACAGATAAAGTTTGTTTTCTCTTTGTCTTTAGTTTTTTATTTCACAATTAAATTGTAGCGTTATAGCCACAGAAAAATAGAATAAATTGGAGGTCATGAAACTAGAAATGGTGTGATTAATGTGATGACAAAGTATGAACAAAAATATACCACATAAACTGTAAAAACTTACTTTATTGCGACCGTCTGTTATGCTCACAAGCACTGAGATTTCATGTTGTTTCTACAAAGAAAAGGTAAATGTCACTTTGAGCCACACTGGTGACAAATTCACAGCAGGTTTCTTCAAAACAAAACCCCCATTACAAGCTTACCTCTCTGTCGAGCTCCTGAATTAGAGTCACGTTTCCTGATTTGGACTCCACTCTAAAATATTCTTTGGAGCCCTTTTCAAAAGTCAGACCATATCGTACCGGATCTCCCTCTGGATCTGTGCCGTTCAAAATGTACACCTGTGTCCCTAAAAATGACAAAGAAACAACAATGTCAAAATGGGAAATGCATAAATCATTTCTATGCTCATTAAAATCATGCAGAGAAGGTGCAAACGCCTTTGTTTCATTTCTCGGTGTTTCTCTATTCAGTGTTAATGGCGCATTTAATAATGAGGTCAGATGAGCCACCACCAATATTTTCTTCTTCCCGTAAGTCTTGACGTACGTCACAATCCAAAAGGTATTACAGTGATTAGCTGGAGCTTCAACACTAGTGTGATGATTTCATCGTTACACCTGCGCATGTAAAACAAACGCCTTTGAACCACACTAAACGTTATCTCATACTCAAACTAACCAGATCTGTGACTGTCCATTACATCAAACATGAGACTTACCAACTGGTGTATCCTCAGAAATGCTGAACAAGGCCATATTCCCATTTGTACTGCTGGGTCCATTATCATAAAAATATGGAGCATAGTCTGATTGCCCTTGATGAGAAAGCAAATTAACACGCTCCATGTTATTCGAGCAGAAAAGAAATGATAAAATACTGACATAACCTGCAGATAGATTTGTCTATGTTTTATTCTATTCCTAATATAAATGCTTATGTAATGAAGTGACAACTCACTTGCTAAAAAGGGCAGGAAACGAAAAGCAGGGAGGAGGAGTATGGATGGAGATTAGTTAAATGAATTACAAATATATTTGGATTTAAGTTTCCACTAACACAACACAAACATATAATCACACATTTAACTATGAAGTACAGGCAGCAGGAACAGTCTACGCTAAGATGGACATGCCCTCTGTGTGTTAGAGGATTAACCAGATAAGAGCAAGACAAGAAGTCTTAATCACATACAAAGCAAAAAAAAAAAAAAAAAGAGCAGAGCCTTACCCAAAGTGAAGTGAAGCAGGAGGAGAAACAGTAAAGCGTGGGTTTTCTTTTCTTTCTTCATCCTGGTGGGGAGGTAAGGCTTGGCTGGCTCATGTGGAAGGCTTGGTGGAGGGAAAGCAAAGCAGCGAGTGTCGAGCCCTTCTGGAGACGTCTCAGCAGCTCAGGAGGAAGAGGCTGGGATAGATTCTCAGGCACTAATCCAGTGACGCATCCCTCCGCTCCGCAGACATCTCCTACCACGCCGCTCTCACTCCGATTTCACCTGAAGATCTACATGAGCAGGGATGAGAGGTTTCACACAATGAGGTGTGATCATCACACCTCTGCACACATGAAGCAATGTATCATCCATCAGAGGCTTTGTGACAATATACATCTTAAGAATTCTGCTTTATGTACAATGGAGTGATTCAAATCAATGATGCTCTGCAATCTCAAAAACATCCTTTCTCACATGTGCTGCACATTTGTTTGTTTATTTGTATGTGCAGGCGGCACATTTGGCTTCTCTCACTGGTCTTTACATGGGTCCCACTGGCCTAAGCTTCCTGTGGCTGCACTCCTTGGCAGCTCACTGGTCAACACAAGCCTCAGCTGCACTTGTGGATCTGTGATGCACTTACAGCCAAGAGGCTTTCTTTGGCCTTTACAGTCCACTTTCCCCAGGAAACCTAGTGACCTGTCAATCACTGTGCCTCAAGACACACAACAAGGCTTTTACACACAGCCAGTATTGTTTGATTTTAGATTCTTGAGCCGCTGGCTTACTTTATGTTTTTAGTTCAGCTTAATGTATGCCATGTTGCAGAAAATATGTGCCACTAAGCACCGCTAAAATTGTAAGAAATCCTCCTGGTATGAATCACTCGCAGCTTAGGCAGGTCAAAACTGAAACAATGCTCTCAAATTTCGAGAGATATAGTCTGAAAATATGAAGCAAAAATGTGACACTGCCTGTATGATGACAGTCAGGAGCCCGAAACGTCATACTGTTTATTTAGGAACATAATTGCCACTTTGGCCTGGGAGAGTTTCACACCTTTTTAAAAAAAACAAACAGATTCTCTTAGATGCAGGTGTCATGCGATTGCATGTTTGCCTTTGAGTGCACGCTTCAGCGAGGTGTGTTGAGATACACTCACTTACTCACTAAGAGGTGCAGACGTGTACTCTTCCCATATTCGCAGGTATAAAAATAGTGTCTGACGTTCAGTGACACACTCATACATCTTACTGCTGGGCAGCCAATGATAAAACACAAAATCCAGCTCAGCGTTGAAGACACAAGAATTAATGATACTGAATAATTGAGATTTAAGTTAATTAAGTAAAATAATATATATAATATATATAGTACAAGCACACAGGATGATTTAGTGTTACTGTTAGTGTGTTATAATATATAGCCTATTTTAGTATTGAAATATTATTACTGATTCATTGACATGTAGCTGAAGAAACATTTTAATGCTATAGTTGGTAAAGGTGGAGCTAATTTTAACAATTTGAATACTTTTGGGTGCTTTAATTAATTGTGAGAAACCATATTTTATAAGCTGATCATAAGGAACTGGAAATCTGAATCTGATCTTTGAGGCTGTATGCTGAGCTATGAGCTAAAGGCTAACTTTAGCAAGCTAATATGCTGATGTTTAGCAGGAATAATGTTTACCATGATAAACTTGGTACAACATTTACACTAAGTTAAGATGGCAAACAAGACATTTTCACCATCTTTGCTTGGTGTGTGTAAACCGTGGGATCCGACATGGATCACTCTTCATGAGGAGATCTTAGTTTCGCATGGTAGCATGCTAACATTTGCTATTTAGCATTAAACGCAAAGTAGAGTTGAGCTTCATCGTTGAAGTGTCACAGGTATTTTTTCATAACCCAAAGTAACGGACAAATACAACTTTTGACCTGATGATGACTCTTGATGGAAAGTTATAGGATCAAAGTAATAACAATTCATCTGCAGAAGGACATCAATATCTGTGTAAATTTACTTGGCAATCCATCTAATAGAATAGAATAAACTTTATTGACCTGCCAAGGCAGGAAAGTTGTCTTTGGTCTCGTCTCACCCAGGAAAATATAGGCAAAAACATGTCCACAAGTTAAAAACATCACATTTACAGAATAGAACAACGATATCTTAATCGTACAATATATTCATTCCCATTGTGTAGTAATTTGCTGACCACATGAAATGCATTTTGCATAAAAGAACCCTTGCTGATCTTTTCCTTTGCCAGGAGTATTTTATAGAAGAGCAACTCAAACTCATGGTGGATGGTACTCAATACCTTGAAGGTATCGACTTAAATAACCCAATACCAAGTAGTATTGAAACTTCTAGTCAAATGATTCCTAGTTCTATAATAACCCCCCCCAATCTATTTCTATGGTTTATCTTGCAGGCAATCACTGCAACCATTTTAGTGCGACATGTGATTGGCCAACTACAGGAGCAGCTACAATCCATACAGTCTGTGGTGAAGTTGAACGCTGTGTATTTGATGGAGTTGATAGTTCACTGGTGGCATTTTACGCAACTGAATGCTACCATTCACATGATGGGTATCGAACGAAGTACTCTATTGGTATCGGCATCACTTTAAGGGTACTGGTATCGTAACTTTTTAAATGGTGCCCAGCCCTATTGGGGACCATGACTGTCTGTACAAAATGTACCAATCGATCTACATTGTAGTAGACGAGATGTTTCAAAGGATAAGTTACAACTTTCACCCTGAAATTTCATGGAAACCCATCCGCTATTTGCTGAAATATTTCAGCTAGATCAATGTGGCAAATTTAACGATATAATGACAATGTCTCTGTGTGCTTAAGAAAAAGAGCTTGTGAGTTCTGAGTTCTTAAATTATTGTGGGTTAAAGTTGTGAAACTCTAACCATAACACAACTTTGCATGGATTCGATGACCTATGAGCTTGAGCACATACACACACCACACCAAGCCTACGTTAAGCAGTAAAAACCTTGGACCTGAACCAAATATTGGTCATCAATCTGAAAATGACTGACAGAGAGCAACCTTTATCCCCATTAATGCCAGATCCCCACATGCTGAAGCTATGCCCAATCTCATCCATTATTGCCCTCTTTATCCCTCCCATCTGCAGGGTTTTTCAACACACAGTATATATATGAATATGTGTCCTTATGTGAACGTGATCCGAGAGATTGAAACACTGCCTGGCAGCTGTGTGCTCCACGTGTACGTGCTTTAATGAAGCACCTGCACATTTACAGATGTTAGCATCTGTTGCAAGTGCCCTGGTTTGGAGGTTTAATTTTAGAGGAGCAGCCAGATGGTGGACAAGAGGATTACTACGCTAAGCCTTTGTCATCTGCTGCTACACACTGACCGTTTATCGGCAAATACAAGGTGGACCCCCGCTGGTCCCTCATAGTCTGTTCAGAGCTGCTGAGTGTGTGGATTAAAAAAATGGTAAGATATGTACATCTTGGGTTAATTAGTAGCAGCAGTGAGGGATTCTGGATAAAAAATTTACACCAACATTTCCTCGCACTGATTTTAGACACTGCTCACAATTTCTGCTCGAGGCGTTTGAGGGTTGGTGGTTTTGCGGGTCACTGAACCCATTTGTAATGCAAGCTCTAGCCAATTCATTTCTCATAATATGCTATTATCAAGCAGGATCAATGCAAATGTTGTAATATTTGGTAATATTCCAGTGTAAATGTTCAGCATGTGGCTTTCCAAGAAGATAATAAACTGACAATAATGAGATTAATTTGAATTATTAATTAATTGAAAGAACCAGAACTCGCCTGTAAAAGGAATCTAATTTATATTTGACAACAGGACTATATGAATTAGTATTATATTCTTATTATGGAGCCCAAAAGGCAAATATTCACCTAAAAATGATGGCAGATATGCATCCTGACATTTATCAATGAATAAAATTGGTGTTTTACACATTATTTTGACTACCCATAAGTCTTGACAGTGAGCCAGCATGCAAAATACCAGGACTCTGAAGAAGCTAAATAAGATTCAGCAATCATTATTAAATGTATTATTTAATAATTGGGCTTTTCCTATTGTGACATGACAAAACTTTGAGAGTATATTTACAAGAACAGTTTACCAGTTTGAACATTAAAAGTCTTGAATATGGGTCAAAAAGGATTTGCAAATCATTGTGTTTTGTTTTTATTCAAGTTTTACACAGCATCTCAACTTTTTTGGAATTGGGATTGTACGGTTAGCCTCATTTATATTATAAATATGAAATTCATTAGTAGAAGTCAAGCCTGTGCAATCTAAATATAAAATGCTTGTATTACAGTATGTGCCATGATCCTAATAAGATTGAGCCGTTTATCATTTGAGACTAGTTAATTTATGTAAGTCATGCAAATAAATTCACACTGAAAACATTAAACACATATTCTGCTATTGTTTGAGGTCAACTAAATTAATTTGCATAAATCAACTGGATGCATGAATTGTGATCTTGTAAAGAAATTAAATTTCTCATGTGGCACCACAGGAAACAACTTGTAATTAAAAACACCCAATGTCAGTTGTCTAATTCTTAGCTGTGGTTTTTAATTAAGCATTCAGTGGAATAATGTGTATTCACCAAGTGCTCATCATGTCAGTTAGCATTACTACAATTGATAATATGTTAGCAACACCTTGTGAAAAAGGCCTGTTTGAGGAATCATGTCACTTTATCCTCTGCTGGATTTTAAGATTACTTTTCAAAATAAGTAAGCAACTGATTTAAAAAGAAAAGACTGATACAACAGGAACATCTGACAAAAAACATAATTTTTGACAAGTTTATTGAATGATTCCATTGTTGAAATTGCTGTTTATGTTTTTCAGAAAAATATGAACTAGTGCCAATCTCTTTCACCTATGTCAGAAGTGCTTAAAACACAGTTATTTATTGTACTGAGTCTGGACCTGTCTATAGTTTATGGCATTTCTGTTGCATATACCAGATATTGATCTTTCATTCATCATTCATTTATTATTAGAAACAGAAACATCACCAAGTGGAAATAAATATAAAACAAAGAATAAAAAGGGACATCTGAGGCAGGAGAAATTATGCTGACAGACAGATTTAATCTGTAACCCCCATGGTAAACCAGATACTTCCACAATCAAACTATGGTCTCAATTTGTCTGCACAATCCTCCTCTTCGCACACTCACAAAGCAGTCATGTTTATTTACCAGTTAGATGAGACTTGTTGCTAAGAGATAACACCTGGCATGTGCTGCTAGTAATAAAACATGATTTTGTGGAGCTCTGTGGAAGGTAAAACTGAAGCTAAAGTCAGAATTCTGCCGTTTACTTCCTTCTGCCACTGCCGCCATTGGCCAGAATCATCACCATCCTCATGAAGATGTTCAGTGTGTCCATGTAAATCCCCATACATCTGTAAGATTGAAAAGAATATGAGATCTAGACCTTGGTGCAAGTGCATAACATTAGTCTACAGAAACTTGCATTTAAAGCATAATTGAGTATTCCCTGAAATGACTTACGCGTTAATGGGGTCATATTTCTGTACACCATAGAGTGGGTGTGTCTCGGCCCTCTTGATGACCTTCTGTGTATCATAGAGGAGGAACATGCTAAACAGGACCAGGCCTCCGTAGATGGCCACCGAGTACAGTCCTGCTCCGAATGCTGAGGTGGGCGGCAGGAACATTGATCCTGAGAAAGACGGGATGATTGACTGTGAGACTGTTCTGTCCACAACTGCCACCAAATTGGTTTTCGTATACATTCGTTAAACTAAACATAAGGTCTTTTTTTCCCCAAAAAGTAGAGGTTTTCGGCATGCACAATTTGCAAGCTGTTTGTCTGGCAATTTTACATTTAAAATTATACTGATGTCAAGGTGTAGATGGCCAATTACTGTGTTCATATTATCATGCAATGCAAAGAAAATTCAACTGTGTCAAGAAATGCAAAGTGTTGTTACACTATCTGACAATCAGGGACCTGAGAAAAGCCTGAGAAACATTATATTATTTAACCACTTTGCCTCATTTATATTATAAATATGACATTAATCAGTAGAAGTCAAGCCTGTACAATATAAATAGAAAATGCTTGTATTACAGTAGGTACCACGATCATAATAAAATCAAACTATGTATCATTTGACAACAGTTAATTTCTGTGGTTCATACAATGGGATTCCTACAGAACACAGATATTCTCCTATTGTTTAACATCAACCAAAATCATTTTGGATGGATTTCTTAAGAAGTTTCTAATGTGGCATCACAGGCACATAATCATGGTAAAAACACCTACCTTGTGTTCAATACTTAGCTGCAGACTTTAATTAAGCGTTCATTGGAAAAATACGTATTCAACACGTGCACGTCATATCAATTAACTTAGTGAAATTTTGCTAAGATGTTCTTACAGCTATACTTTCAGTGTCATCAGGTGTAAACATAGAACCACAGAACCGCTGTAAGGCAAATGGAACACTTTAGTTTACATACTGCACAACAGACCAACACAACCCCTGCATTGTTCTTATACATGGTTTATGAAGTGAAACTGCATTATACTAACCAAGAGAGGAAGCGAAGACCACTCCAAAGCCGACAGCCAATGGCCCGCCCATACTGAGGAACTTCTCACTTGGGGCACACATGGCCACAGTAGACAGACCTCCCACAATGCCTGCTGTGTACCAGGCAGCCCTCATCACCAGAGGTCCTCCCAGGAGAGTGAGGGGAGCAATGACAGCACCCATCACACCTTATCGATAAATAAATTAAAAAAATTAATACCACATTAAAAACACAAAATCAAAGAGATCTGTGCCATACACCTTGATGTGTTGTACGAGTTTCTCTCTGGGTCTTTACATGAATGCCCTCTATGGTTCAAATGAGGCAACTATATAACAGAAATAACATGGCTTACTGGGACAACAACAAAATTATAATTTTCCAGTAGACATGGTCTTCCAAACCTGCATGCAGCATCCAAGCGAGGTGTTTGGGCACTGGGCTGTGCTCATATGAAACGGATCTGACCAGCATGCCGGCGCCAATCATAGCTGCAAAAGTTGCTCCAATAGCCTGGATAGAACAAACATCAGACAATCATATTAATAACCTGTAAATACACCTAAAATTATCAAATACATCCAAGTCAATATTGAAAAGTACAGTTATTACTAAACCAGCCCCATGGTGTAGTAGCGTACTTTGAAAATAAATGCTGCAATGCAATGAAGACCTTTAAAGTTATAGAGTTATAATATGAGTTATAAAGCTTACCAGCCAGGATCCTCTCATCATCAGACCCATTAGTGCTGGGGTCCTGCTCACTGCTATAGCTGACAACGCTGTCAGTCCAACACTGCCTGCGAAATACATGTAGGTGGAGTGGATCCTGTCCTTCACATACTGAGGCCAGATCCTGCACAGAGAGGGAAGAGCCGGGTGATTATGAAGCTCTTAGAAGGTAAAAAACAACAACAACAACAACAAAAACACTTTCTAGAGACCCGTGCAACATATCAAAACAACAGCTGCCAGTACAAAAAGCTGTCACTTACGCTGCTTTCTCAATGGCTCCGATTTCATTGGACATGCCGAGTCCATAGTAGCACAGAGCTCCAAGGCCAACTGCTGCACCTCCGGCCAGAATCATTCTTCCCATGCTGTCAACTGTGGGCAAAAGAAGAATTATTATAGAAAGACTATAAAATGTTTTCCATTGCACTAAGTAGTAAACCTAAACACTCAAAAAGTGTTACCGATAAACACAGTGACCGTAAAAAGGTAAAAGGTTTGATTTATGCTTCAAAAAGAAAATTTGGGCATTATGGAAATGTATAAATCCATCAAAGAAGGCTACCAAATGTGAACTCATTGTATTTTGGCACAACTGTGGTTTGTTTAAGAGAGTGGATAGCATAAAACTCTGGTATATGTAATAGTGGTTACTTTTAATGGCGGTATCTGTAGCTGGCTCAAAAGCTGCTTCTTTGATTTGGTCTCTGGCTGTCCTCACACGGCGGAAACCAAATCTGGCCTTAGAGGAAAAACCCTGATGAAAGAAAAAAGAAAAATATCTTTACACAAACTGTAATTGTAGATTCAGTGGCTAGGATTTCCCAGCATTATCAATCAAAACTGAAAACAATCAGTGTGAGCAACATGCATTTAGCCAACGTTAATCCACCTACGTACTGGCAAGATGTGGATACACCATTAAATTTAACTTCCTGAGAGAAACTTCAACAGAGAACAAAGGTGTTTTAATGTGATTCAAAAAATTAGGGCACTAATGAGACAAGGCGGCTACTGACAGTTTTACAAAATGGAGATGACGGATTCTCTGGCACTTGGTTTGTTTCTTTCAAATTGTAGACGTTTCCTTTATTCATCAACAAAAGATAGACAAAATCATGAATGCTAAACTGAAAATAGGTCTTGTCCAAGAAACAACTACATCTAGATATAACATTCAGGGATTTGAGGTTGTTGCATCATATGCAATATTTTTTGGGGGATTTTAATACCTGCTGTTGTGACCCAAGGTATAATAAGAGTTTCTTCTAACTTAGTCTAATCCTAATAGTAATAATAGTGCTTGTATGTGTGTGGTACTGGTGTGTTCATAATGAAGAGTGAATGCAGCAATCAAAAAGCCCAGAGATAAATGTCAGCCTGTTGGTTTTAACTTTACAGTACCTGCTGGGGCCTGAGCAGGGGAGGACAGGCCTTCAGGGTGGGTGCTCTCAGGGCTGGGGAGCCCTGTGACAGCATAGGCCGGAGTCCGGCGAGAGGAAGACTCCTCAGGCACGTCAGCCTCGCCACCAACATGGTCACAATATATTGACCTGTATCAGTCTGACAGATAAACAGGACGTCAGGTACAATAACTGACGTTTGACATATCTAAACACATAGTTTTACATTTTGTACAATGAGTCAGTTGGCGATCAAGTTATAGTACAGTCGCCTTAGTGAAAAAATACACTTTAACATCATGTCGAATTAGTTAACTAAGCTAGCTAACGTTAGCATACATGACATAGCTTAGTAGCTAACATTACGACTCATTTCGTTACAAAGTCTTTGTGCACTAACGGTATTATGGTGTTTAGCCTCACCAGCTCAATTAAATATAACTATTAACAATTATTTTCTCTGGTAATTCCAAGACAATTGGATTAGATAAGTAAATTAACTTTACATACCTAGACAGGAACGTTCGTAGTTCACCTAACCTTTCCAGAAATAGGTGCGCAAGTTTCTGACGCAGTTATTTTGTAATCTTCGTGAAATTTCTCTATTTGTGCGTCATCAAAACGCGACGCGTCTGATGGGAAGTGTAGTTTTACATCGGGCTGCATGGAATCGGTATTTGAGGAAGTGTTCAAATCCTAATCCAATCCAAATAGCAATACAAAAACGTTAAAAAAAAATACTCTATTAGGCCTATACAAGGAAAATTCTGCATTCCATTTTTTAACCAATATTTTATCAGCAAAGTGTAGGCTACTTAAAATAGACTATCAAATGTAAATGTAGGCTACTCATTATGCACACTGCTCCCTTTGAGAGCATTTCATTACACACTATATCTTTGTTTTAATCTATTATTGCCGGTGCGGTTATATCCTAAGGAGTGATTTAATGGGTCAAGGTAGAGCAAAGTTGAAATATTTTACATACATAAAAAATATATAGGCTATTGAATCATAATTCATTAACTGATGCTATCAGAGTAAAAAGTATATTTCTCCAATGAAGAGAAGTAAAAACAGGCCACAGTACTTGAGAAAACGACTTGCACTTTAATTTAATACAAATCACGTTATATACAGTATGTATTTTGTAATTATCACATTCTATCCACCCACAACAAAAGTTGAGACGCACGTTGTGCTTTTCGCCACTAGGTAGAGTACTTTCTTCTTTTTTTGTAGCGACTACATCAATAACTGGGCAAATGAAGACATAAAATAGGCGTAAATAACAGAAGCACATGACACCAATATCAGACCAGTGCCTTGTTAGCCCAACATTGATTCTCATGTGGTTCATGTGTAGAAAGTCTGGTTTTTTTCTAGGCTCTTTCATGAGGGTCTGTGAGGGGTTGGGGCAGTGCGCCTCCTGCCTGAAGCTCCGCTCCTTTGGACCAAACTTTTCAATGTCATCACTGAGTCGCAACTGTTGCACATTGTTCTCATTCAGTTCCCCGGGCAGCTGGACCTGTAGCCTCCTCAAACATGATTCCCTCTGATCCACAGGTTTTACTCACTAAAAGCAGCCAAGCTTCGTTTGGATTGCGTTGTCCTCTGTCACGCAAGTGAAGCAGTCTTGAGAAGTAATGGAATTAATTTCTATCCGGAGTCGCACTTTGAGGAAAGGCTGATCAACTTCGCGGATGCACCGAAGTGGGGACGCGTTCAAACGCCGCAGCTCATCATGATGGTGGGTATGAAGAGCGGACAGAGTGTTCCTTATAAATAAGAAAAACTTAGAAATTAATGATATCACATGGGAGGACTGTTAAGCTCTGACAGCCCCCTAGAAATCACAATTAAACTTTTGTAGCTCTCTTACAGCAAAGTGACTTTTCTTACAGGGTATTTATAATTAAGAAAGCATGACTTCAGTTCGGCCAGTTAGTCCTTTTGACCTTTAAAATACAGCGCATGCTCTCCAGAGATAATCACTTTCGGGTTGTAGAAGATTGGCCATTAAATTATAAATTATCAGCAAAGTCACTGCTCTGGATTTACGGCACTAGCCTCTCATAAATGCCTACTTTAAATATTTGATTTAGGGTACAATTTTTATTTTATCAACAGGCATGACTCTCGCCTGTTGTTCTCCACCCCTCCCTCCACACCCTGACTTCCTCTTTTGATAACATGTCAAGCTGGCAATGCATTTACAAATAGTAGTTTTAATTAATGCCTAAATACAACAATTACTATAATCATACGCCATGTTGATTATAGGTGAGATCCGTAGGCATATAGGAGTATTTATCATTTCTAACAAAGAGCTGATCATAAGTTTAATCCACCTCTCTAAGTGCACACATACCAGTAACCATGACAACAGGCAGTCTTTTTGATGTTACCAGGTAGCCTAATACTCTCACTGAAACATACCAGTAACTGATTACGAACTCTCCAAACAAGAGGATAATGATTGAACACAGCCACTGCAAGGTACACACACGATAATAGAAAAGAATGCACAACAACACACTGTATGATATTAATATACTGTATGACTGTACATTTTCTGTAAATTCATAAACAGTTTATAGATAAATCAATGAGGTGGGGGTGTCTGTGTGTGGCTAATCCAATGAATTAAATATCTGAAGTAATTTAGATAATTTTTAAAAATTTCACATGGTTAAATAACAATGCATCTCATTTTATATGTTTGATGTGTTTTTATGTAAAATTTTAATTTGCACTATAGAAACTATAGCTTCTAAGAGCACAATAGTACTGTAACCATGTGTCCACTGGTCTATAACATTTCTCGCAATATCTTCAAAACAAACAGAAATATTACAAAGATAGATGTTTTTGTAAATAAAGAGTATACTTGCAATAAAGTAGTCTAATATCTAAGTCAAAGTGCGTTTGGCTGGGTGGTGTTTAATTTGTCTTCACAACATCAAATAAAAGGCAGCAAATAAAACCATTTGTAGCAAGATGATGAATGGAGCAGTGACAGTTTTGCTATGAGCAGATGATCAAAATTGTCATATGCCTCAGTGGTTTTTGTGATTTTTTTGCATTGTGTTTTTTATTTTACCCAGCAGATGCAATAAATTGAGATAATTGCTGTACATCTAATTTACCCTATAAATGACAAAACCTCAGAACACTCATTTTCTTGATGAATTGCTGGTGGAGCTGTTTTTGTTAATTGTAAATCACATATGGCGAGACCTAAAACTGCTTAAATACATACTCAATCCCACAGAACTACGCTATTACTCCAAATTTATGTCAAATGAACTTTTCAACATGAACATTGTTGACTCATGTCTCATTCATTAGGTCAAATAATTTTTTTATGTTTCTCGTGATTTGTTTAAGTGCAACCAGAGTAGAAAATATACTGCAGAATAAATATGCCATACTATCTTTGGATTTACTCGTGTCTTCTGTTGGTTTATAGAAAAATTGTGACTGAACTTGTTAAACGACGACTGAGGGCTTAAAGACTTAGTAATTTCCTGTGATGCAGCTGACTAACTGACCACTTCTACATGACTTTTAACATCCAGGGGGTTAGTCAGTGACCCTGTGACATGTGAGTGACCTGGGAGTTGTTCTGCGATCTCAGCCCAAAGAAGGTTTAGAGTCACTCCTGTGTGTAAAGAGACCTTTGTGGTTGTGGCATGCGGCAGGGTGGTGCAAGACAGAGGTGACCCCCCCTCCCGGTGAAAACGTGTCTCAGTGCACAGGCTGTTCAGCTTTTCATTACACACCATTCCACGTCAACAGTGCTCTCTATTGGAGCTGTAAACTTCCCATTCCCTGTCAGAGAATTTCACAGGCAGTGTCCAGCCATTCCCTTCATTTAGACTGTACTCATTTGGCCTGGCTTCTGTGCTTAAAACTGGCATGGGACAGAAGACGAAACAGGATGTGAGAACCTCCAGACATGGTCATGTGTCAGGCTTTTTGCTTCCTTGCTGTAGTGAGTTAAAAGGTTGGTCTGTTGCTTGTGGCTCTGCTGATTAACAGCAGCAGTTTCACTAATGTGTCAGCCCCCGGAGCCTAGACCTGCAATCGTTTAACAGAGATTCATAAGAAACCTTGGATACACTCAGGATACTGTGTGTAGCACCTGACAGAGCCATTAAACAAATGTTTTCACAAACCCAGACGTCTGGATTCAGGATTATTTTTTAGTTTTTTAAACTGACTATACTGTACATCATAACTTCAGCATTTTTGTGGGCACACATTAAAATGACACTTCCTCAGGGTTGAGACTGTCTCATGTACTCATGCCATTGTTATTATTGACTCTTTCACTGGTAGACAAGGTGAAGCAGGATCACGCTGAAATCCGAAGATTATTCAGGGATCTGAGCCAAACGCCATCATCTAAAAAGTAAAGTAGTATCAATCTTTCAGGAATGTGTGAGACATTCCAAATATAGGCATCGTGAAATCCACCCTTAATTTGTCTATGCCACTGTCTGTCATCTACAGACCCACAGATGTACTGAATGGCTTGCAGGCTCAGAGCATTACAATTTATGGCTCCATGACAAGCAGGCTTTCCCCTTCAATTTCAGCACTGTGCAGTTATACCTCTCAGTGTTTGGACTCAGTCAGTGTTTTAGAAGCACAAAGGCATACTATGAGGAAGCAGCAAGCCATTAACCCACCACCAGATGGTCTACTGTACCAGTAACCCATGTCACTGGGGGCCTCTGTTGAAAAGATCTCGTCCCAGTATCGACATGGAGGAGCAGCTGGCAGTTTGGACCACAGGCTGCTCTGCTACATATCAGTGGGAGGGTGGGAGGTAGGATTATCACTCTTAATGCAGGCAGGCAGCTTTACAGTTGTGGAATCGCAGTTAAAATTCTAAAAAAAAAAATGCTTGATTACAGTTGTTTTTCTAATTATTCTTTGAATAACTTCTACAAAGATGGTTAACACTGGTTTTCTATGTGCACCAGGCTTTAGTCTTACATGGTGGGTGGGCATGGTCCTGAAATGCACTGGTGCACTTAAAGATAACAAGGACTTCCTTGTGGGAAGAACTGGCTTAGATTCCAGTACAACACACTCAGCTATTTTTAATTCTTACTTTCTCAAGATATGATATTTTAGTCTCTGAGTAAATGTCTCCATTACTGGTTTAGCAGAAAATAGTACAGTGGTGCACGCCTAACAAATACAGGAAGAGGTGCAGTTTTACATATGCAACAATAAGCTGTCAAATTCCCCATTTCCATGAGTACTTAAAACAGATACCTTGAAGAGTTTTGACAGAAATAATTGAGAATGAAGTAGTTACTCACAACCATGCTCAGATGTGCAAAATGTGTAACTGACAGCTTGATGTTCATTTCATTTACAGGATGAAACATCGCCTACAAAGGGGAATACAAATAACTGGAAGGCTCTTTAAGAAGGAGGCGACTGGAGACTTGCAAGATTGGCAGAACCTATTAAGAAGCAGCCTGTAAAAGCATATCTGGGCATAGCTACATCCAAGAATGAGGATCAAATACACAATATCCATCGTCTTTTTTGTGGCACTTGTTATCATTGAGAAGGAAAACAACATTATCTCAAGGTAAGTCAATATCAATGATGAATGGAGTGCTGCTTTTTCAGCAGCATGTTCCTTTTGCAGCCGAAAACCAATATTTTATAAAAACTCCTTGAACACAAAATTACTTCAAATGTTTAGTTAAATAAGGCTATGACTTCTTTCTCTTAACTTTGAAATACAATGTAACTCTGTGTTTCCTCTCACACTTTCAGGGTGTCAGATAAGCTCTCCTTAAAGCAGACCCCCCAGACCCCTCTACACCCCAGTGGTTTCTCCCACATACTGCTGAAGCACAATGTTTCCTTAACCTCACTCAGCAAGATGGACTCTGCCTTCACGTTGATGAAGCGGCGCCTGGAGAACTACAGTGAGCACCAGGAGGTGGTGAGGAGGGGCAGGAAACATATCCTCCTCTTAGCCACCACCAGGACCGGCTCCTCATTCGTGGGAGAATTTTTCAACCAGCAGGGGGACAACATGTTTTACCTGTTTGAGCCATTGTGGCATGTGGAGAAGATGCTGACGCTAGAGACCGGCGGCACCAACGCCACAGTGGCAGCCAAGGCGTACCGTGACGTGCTCCAGCAGCTCTTCCTGTGTGACTTCTCTCTGCTGGAAAGCTTCATCGAACCCCTCCCTGTGGACCACATCACCACCGCCCTCTTCCGCAGGGAGTCCAGCAGCTCTCTGTGTGAGGAGTCGGTCTGCAGCCCCTTCATCAAAGGGGTCTTTGAGCCTTATCACTGTAGGACCAGACGCTGTGGGCCCCTGAACCTGACCATGGCGTCCGAGTCCTGCCTCCAAAAGGAGCACAGGGTCATCAAGTCAGTGAGGGTGCGCCAGCTGGAAAACCTCCGTCCTCTGGCTGAAGACCCACAACTTGATGTGAAGTTCATTCAGCTGGTTCGGGATCCTCGGGCTGTACTTGCCTCGCGCATGGTGGCCTTTGAAGCCAAATACAAAAACTGGAAACAGTGGGCTTTGGATGGGGATGTGCCTATTGATGATGATGAAGTGAGAAAGCTGAAAGGGAACTGCGACAACATAAGGATGTCAGCAGAGATTGGCCTCAAACGGCCACCATGGCTGCGCAGGCGTTACATGCTGGTGAGGTACGAGGACATTGCTCGCTTCCCCATGAGGAAGGCCACGGAGATGTACCAGTTTACTGGAATCCCGTTCACTCCACAAGCAAAATCCTGGATCCTGAGGAACACCCAGGCCTCTAAGAAGACCAGCGGTGTTTACTCCACAAAGAAAAACTCCTCAGAACAAGTAGAGAAATGGAGGTTCAGTTTACCATTCAAAATAGCCCAGGTTGTACAGAAAGTGTGTGGGCCAACGCTGAAGCTTTTTGGGTACAAATCTGTAAGCAGTGAAGAAATGCTTACAGATAAGTCTATAAGTTTGATTGAGGACAAAGTGTTCAACTTTTTATAGCCTTTCAACGAATATAAACTCCAAACCCTGATGCAGGAAAAATCAACCTTTCAGAAAACTCTGGAATGACTAATAAGCCTATTTATTAGGGTTTTCATCCTGATACTGAGAGCTAGCCTATATATTTTCTGACAGTGTGCTATTTAAAGCTTACACATGAGTGTATAGCATGGTAAAAATAGAAAGCTATCTTTGTTTTTGCACTCCGCGCTGTTTTTTTCTGTTCAATACAAACTGTACCGTTGGCTTGTCCTGCAAACCCATCAAAATACAGTATTTTCACAGTTTGTGAACAATAATGAGCTGTTTTTAACACTTCCAGGAATCACCATTAGTTATTTTTACCTAGCAACTTCTGAGTTAGCAACATAAGCTGCTTTTACACCAAAGAAACTTGAAATGTTTATGCACAGACAACAAAATAAATTGATTTGTAAAGCAATGCTCATGGCATGGCAGGAAGAGGAAATGCCAATGTTTTGCCAGGTAATTTCTATGCATGAGACATACAAGTATGTCCCATGCTTATTATTTATTTCTTCGCTTTGCTGAAAGTCATAATGACTCTAGCTCTGAATGTGCTCCTTGTGATCTTTCCCCCCCCCCTGCAGGGGTACTCTTCTTGCACACGTACACTGTAGTTTGCTGTACATGCATGTTTGTAATTGGCCAAAAGTCTTTTGAAGTTGTCCTCAGGACTGTATGGACCCATTCTGTAAAAACAGATGTTTACACTGCCACTGTATGCAAACATTCCAACTGCAGCTGGTTTGCAGGATTGTGCGAGGTTGGTCGGCAGGTCTCTGTCTGTTGACACAAGTCTCTTGACTGGTGATAAAAAGAGGCCCTGATACACTGGCCCGCCAGACTGTTTGCTGATGTACCAGTCTGTTCCTTTTGCATTTTGTTTGTTACAATAAATCTTTTACATTAACTGAAAATTATGTATCCACAACTGTGGCAAAACTGCTATTAATGTGTCTGAAAGAGGTTTACATTTAAGCACAACTTTCCCATTCTGTCATCTTTTCCAAGTATCTTTTTAATGGTAAACAGGACAAGCAACAACGGCAAAAAAGGAGGCAAAGGTAGCAGATAGGTGGTGGTGTAAAATAAAAGGAACACTTCTCAATACAGTACACAGTAAAGTTCCCCTGCAATCAATACAACCTTCATCAAGCTCCTATGGGGATATCTCAATTCATTGAGTGTTAGTGGGAGTCTGCTTGTAACTACAGCATGTCTTTGCCAATGTAGTTGTTCCAAAAGCAGGAACGCTACATACGCAAAGAGGGCAAAGTGGACTCACTAACACTGAAAGACCATTCACAGATTATTTGCTTAAAAACACTACAAACTCTGGCCTCAAAAATGACCAAGGTTGAATCAACACCTCCCTGACACAGTCGGTCCACAGCCATGCTGGGGGCTCTGTGAGGCTATACTCAGGCACAGTGGTGCATGCTAACATGCTCACAATGACAATGCTAACATGATGTTTAGCAGGTATGATGTTTAGCATGTTCCCACCATGGTTATTTGGTCATAGAACAAAGTGTATTTGACAAACTGAAATTTTGACCTCCCGTTGGCACAAGATGAAAAAGTTATTATTTATCTTGAGGGGAACATCAAAGTGTGTACCATATTTCACGGAAGATATTCTCAATTCCTGTTATTTGTCAGCAGAAAGACTGGTTCACATTTATTTCTGTTCATATAAGAGTTTGTTGAGCTGTTTTGTGCAAAAATGAAAGGAATATTTGTAGTTCATTTCATCGTTTTAGTTGTAACACAACCATTCACTGATTTCCAAAACTCTTTACTTTTTGTTTAAGTGAGTAATTGCGTGTCTCTGTCTTTTTGTTGTTCTACCTAAACCAAATGTTTAAGCTTTATACACACTGACTAGTTTGCCTCTGAGGAGGCAAGAAGGAAGGTTACTGTGGAGGCTGCCTTGACTTCCAGTATGCTTACCCCTGTGGGCCCAGCTATTTAAGTCTGCAAACCTAGTAATTACCTCAACTTTACATATAATGTGGTCCAAGTCATTTTCGTCCACCTGACTCCACCCGACAGAAATGCAGGAAGGCTGTCGTTTCTACACTCTTTCTCTTTCTGCTTCAGTCATTCTTTTACACAAAAAGAGACTTTTTGGGTTAAAATATTTATTAATTAACTCATCTGAACTCTCACACATTGCATCAACAGATCACTATCTGGTTAGTTTGGGCTGGCTGTCCTATTTTAATAAAAAGTGTTACCAGGTCTGTAGCATTTGAGTTTAAACCGAAGGAGGAGATTCAGCATTCATAAACTCTTATACTGGAGTAGCTTTATGTGGGACGTGTGGAGGGTGGAGTAACTGCATGGTTGGAGCAAATATAGAATAACCACTTTCCACTGAATTAAAGCCTTCCCACCCCCCTCTGCAGTAAAATTATGGCATTTAGGTAACCCCACCCTCCTGCTCTGTTATGGTGCCCTGCCACATCAACCATGAGGGGTTTGAAAATATACGAAAGAGCCTGAGCAGAGGATCCAATGATACTGTGCTCTAAAACGTGATAAACAGACACAAAATTGACTTAATCCATATGTGTCTCAGATGCTACACATAAAACCTGTGCTGTTGCAGGCGATAATGATGGTTGAGGAGGAGACATAAATCTAAATACACAGTTAATTATCTCACACTGAGGAATGCAATTCATAAAACTCAGGTTGTTGCATGTGATAATGAGCGACTGTGCGAGGAGTGGGCACAGAATATCAATGCGCAGAACTCACTGTACGCAACTGATGGGTGATGAAGAGACAAATTATGCAGTTTTCATCTGTCATATAAAACTGGTGCATTGGAAATGTCACTATTATTGATTTTTCTCTCATCTTTGACCATTTTAAGAACTATACAGAAAATCCATATGGACAGTTTTCCAGTGTATCAGCAGAAGCTGCATAAAGCTCTCTGGCAAACTTTGCATAGGAAGCACTTCTTGGCCAACATCACGCTGCTTCAAATAAAATGCTGGCAATAAAACCTCTTTCTCACTGGCATTTATTGACACGGGATCAAATGTCATGTGTGCTGTCTCGCTGTTATTAAAGACAGACTTTTTTTTTTTTTTAAAGTTTGAGTTTAAACAGTAAATGGTAACCTGGGGATTTATGAGTGCTGTTATTTTTATTTCTTCACATATACAACCATAGACAGACATCAAAGATCTGATGTGGTTTAGTTTCCCTCCCACAGCTACACTGATGTGTCAACATAGCTAAAAACAGTGCAGAAATACACATTCTCATACACACATGGCCACAACAGCACAGACTTATCAACGATGTGTCACAGAAGACTCTTGAAATCACAAGTGCACTGAATACATTCATGCATTTTCATCATGATTTCAACGTTTTTTAATTTCTTTGTAACATGACACATAATGCAACCTGTTTTTTGAGTCCTCGGAACGGAAATAGATGCCCATTTAGATCCAGCATAGCATGTGAGAAGAGTCCCCAAACCGTGGGCAGAGGCTCAAGCTGTGTGACCATTGCAGCCACCAAAATGTATAAAGGCACAAAATAACAATGATTGTGATGACTGTGGCAGCTTAAGAAAATGCAGTAACTCATTTTTAAGCCTGACAATAAAGTCTAGATATTCTCTGTGAAACGTTTGCCAAAAGAAGTGCTGTTAAAAACAATTTGAAAACCCTACTCCTTTAGAAAAGTGTCCACTCTTCAAAATATAGAAGTTTTTGTTTGAATTTTGTTAATGCTTCAATCATCCCAAGAGATAGAGTACCAGAGGGCATGTGACGTTTTAGAAATTTTTAGTGTAATTTGACTTCCTTACTTGGTTTTCTCTTGGTTGCATTTGTTTTCACTGGAACACCCTTTATCATTTTGATTATGAGCTCAGTGTTTATGAACTGTACTGCCAACCCCTCTAACCAGTCCCACAAGAAAACATGAAGCATTACTCACACTCTAAATTTAGATATCCAATCTAGTTTGAAATAACATGGACGTTTCTTGATTTGAGCCATCTAGCGCGGCATTTAGTTTCAGTCAGTTTCCCTGCAGTACAAACAATGGGTTTGTGGGTGAGGGGAGAGTTTAAGTAAATACTTGGGGGGTTAGGTCAGCAGGTGGTGCAAAGACAACAAGACAACAATGCAGAGCCCAGATTCTCAATGAATAGGTATCATTCCTATATTTACTTACCTTTCTGTCTTTGTGGAAATACTCTCCTGATGCGTGTATTTCTAACCCAGACTCACATTCCTTCCTGAGACAATTCAAAGCCACAAAATTATTTTCTGCCATGCCAAAACAAACACAGAATATTTTACGATTTCCTAAATTCCTTTAGGCCTCTGCTGACAACCATAATTAAAAAGAAAAACAAAGAGAAAATTGTATTTTGCATCCTTTAAACTTTGCTTAAATGTCAGTATCACATACAAAACAGCATCATTTCTTGAAATTCCTGTGTGTTTACTACAGTACTGCATAGCCCAAATAAAACAGACATGCTGTAGGATTCTCGAGTACAAGATGTGCCACCATTTGCATTTTGAATTAAGTTCTGTGAAAGAAGTGTTTCCCCAGCCAGTTCTTGTAACACAAAGCTTCAGTCTTCCCTCACATCAATACCTCCTTTTGTGTCAGCTCCAAGCTATGGGGTGAAGAGGTCTTTAAAAAAATTTAAAGTACTGAATGGGTCGCTCCATTTGTCCTGCTCTGCTGGCTTTGCTCCAAATACACAGAAAGTGCCTTTCAACTGCTACTATTAGCCACAATAAAACAGGCATTACAGTTTAGGGCTAAAAGGAGCTGAAGGAGCATTTACCAATAAGATGCTGATACATTTACCAATTACACATCAATCTCCAGCCTTGTAATAACAGGCCTATTCCTTTTTGATGTAACAGATGCCATGGGAGCACTGACTATACGATGCTGCTGCATGGTTGCCACAGATGAAAGGATCCACGACAGATGCTGAAAAATGTTTGTACAGCCGACCAGAAAGACCACCGGAAGTTTCCATTTTTACATGAAGGAAATGATGGTGGAGAAACTGAACCGCAGCCATTCGAAAAATCAAAATTGCGGCCTTTCATTCCCACCTTTTCCCTCACTTTGGAGTTTGTCTTTTCTCAAAGGGGAACCTGCAGAGATAAATAACCATTTGTGTTACTCATAGCATATCATGCACCACTAACTGAGGAGACCATTTATTTTGAGTAAGTGGAACAATAATTACAGACTGGCAGCCTGTTGCGGGATTCAGGATTTAGAGTTGTCACGGCAAACATTATTATACTGTGATAATTTTAATGTGGGGCAGTAACAAAAATAGAGCTATGTGCTGAATTAATGATATGCCTTAGCAGAGCTAAAAATAATAATGAATGCACTCCTGTGTGCCGCAACAGGCCAGCATAAAACTCAACTGAAGAACAAAATGAGGATGGTCATTTGTCAAGTTTAATGTTACCAACATTCACTAAAAATCTGATTTAAATAGTTGTGATGAAGTGATGATGAAAAGAAATCAAACCACCCAAATATTCTGAAGTTTGGGCAGGTATTTCCGAGACAGCCAATCAAATTCAATCCAAACAATTGATCTATAAATTGGGCTATAAATCAATGAAACCCTTCCTGGTTTTCTTCTTCCGTCTTTTGACCTGTTACTATTTCTACCACCTCTTTATACTCTTTATAAAACTGCGAGAGGAGTCAACACAGCAGAAACCAAGTCTGCCCTTTCCACAGTGGCCACTCACTCTCTGATTGGGGCAGCAGGAACGGAACATTTTTTACCTTTGCACCTCGGCCATTTTTCGTATACAAAGCTGCTCTGTTTCTAATGCGCAAGGCTTTTTTAAGAATGGTGGGCGCAGATAAAGTATGGATAAAATTGAAGGAAAACATGTTATATAAAGAGGCCAAAGCGTCTAACAAGCTAACACTGACCTTCTCTTATTGCAAGATTCTTATCGAAAAAATGGGTTCAACTCCCAAAGGGCAACCATTGCAAAGGGAACCTAAAACATGTACTCACATTGTTCCCATCCCAAGAGTTGCTTCTGTCTTTGCCTTTGTGTACATCAAGCTGGTTTAAAGTAACAATACAATTTCTTAAAGGATTTGTTGCGTATAGGAAAAAAATATTGAAATACGAGAAAAAGATCCACCCTGAGAATCCTTGAGCGTAACCACAATTGCTGTTCTATATCTTTCTACTGCCATACTGCTCGATATAGACAGAGTTAAGTACCAGTTGTGATGTCTGCAACAACAGCTTTAAACAAAAAAACAAACAAAAAACCCCAAAAACAACAACTAAACCACAGTAACTGCACTGCTGTGTAGTTAGTGCATCCTGGCTTTGTATTGCTGCCCATGATGCAGTAAGTACACCCTAGAAATGTTAACTGGGGATCAGGACGGTCGTCCCCTAATCTCTGGGTTGGCAGTTCGATTCCCAGCTCCTCCTGTCCACATGTAGAAGTGTCCATGGGCAAAACATGGAACCATAAGTTGCTCCCGATGCACATTGCATGGCAGCTCTGTCACCATCAGTGTGTGAGTGGGGTTTGTGAATGAGAGACGCTTTGTCCGTTCAGGTAGAAAAACACTACATAAGTGCATAAGTGCTGAAAGGTTTGTACTCACTAGCTGTGTTTCAATCTAACTGTCAAGCAGAGGTTTTGTCCAATTGCCAGGAGAATTTGAAGCGAACTTTTGAAATATCGCAAAAAAAGAAGGAAAAACCAGAAACAAAACCAGTTGTTTGCACCATCAATAAACCTCAAGAAGAAACAAAACCAACTGCTTTGGCCATGTTACATGAAATGGAGAGTGGTCTTGGGGACTTTTTTTTACCCCACTCGTTATGAGTTATCCAGGAAGTGGAAACAGCTTCTTCTTCTTCTTCTTTAGTAACATTCAGCCTTAATTTTGACTTCACTTCAATATTAGCCTCAGTCTGTTGCTGGTTGAAGCTGTTACATTCAGTTCAGTACAAACCTAGCTTGTAGAAACACTAGTTACTAACACCTAAGCAGCTACTTATTCGCATTATGTACAAATTAAAGATTTCTCTGTGTGTGCAGAACACCTCTACTGCACTTTTTGCACTCTCTCATGATACTATAACCACAGCTACCCTTAGCTAAAGCTAAAGCCAAATTGACTTAATGATTTTTCGCTAGCTGATGTCTGTAAATGAAAAATATCAATTTGGTGAACTGACATCTTGGTAATTCAGTAAGTTTCTCCACATAACTCAATGTGGCAGTAGATCCAGAGATCCAGTCATAATGGATAAACCTAGCTAAACTCCTGCTAAGGTTAACTATGGGTGAGCAGATCTCAGTAGCTGCCATCTCAACTTCTGACTCAAGTTTAACTAATATGATTTGTGGTGGGGATGTCACCTTTAAATCACATCTTTAAATTTGATTGTAAATTAATTTATGATATCAATTTCAATATGATTGATTAACAGTAGACGGACAGACACCCAGCAAAACAGTTTCTCTAAGCATTTCGTGAAGATTATCCAACTGTAGAGTGCATTATACACTTCTTAGTTATTATGTGGGTTCCATGATGTCTTTGGTTAAAACAGTGTACCTAAAAAATGCATAAAATAAAAGCATTAAAACTTTTCCATCTGTTATACACTTTGCCAGCCAGCCTGAAAAACATTTTTTTTTATCAATGGCTCTCTGTCTTTCTAGGGCAGTATAATAAAAAGCTGTATTTTGTCGCTGTGCACCTGCATGTCCTGGTGAGGACAGACTCAGGCGTGCATACTTTTAAACAAAGAACAGAGAAGACTATTTTTACTGAGGCAGGGCACGTTGGACGGGTGCCACACAGGACAACCATCATTGGCCTCGGAGCAACATCCCCTGCAGCTTCATAAACATCTGTTTGGCAGTAGATTATGCAGAACAGGTGGTAAGGCTACGACCCTTCATTAATACCTGATGACAGATGAGCACCAGCTGATTGAAAGCACTTCTCCTCTTGTGGTTTTGTGCTACAGTAAATGTGTACCTTTTGTTTCAGGAGCTGCCATGTTCAGGTTTCACAAAAAAAGAGCACAATTTAATTTGTTTTTAAATGACACTACGCTCATTATGTTTTATCTTAAGTGGCTTACATTTTTTTCCCTATGCATGCACATTCATCTGGAGCAATTTGTGATTCAATTTCTTGCTCAAGGACACTTCGATAGTGGATAGAAGGATAGAAGGATCACACCACCAAATAAATGGTTAACTCACTCTTACCACCAGAGCTTCAGCCGCCTCTTTACCCTCTTTCAGCCACCTTGTTACGTTGTTAGTTTGTGCAGGAATGAGGCCCCTGCAAGGGGGGGAGACCACCTCTCTTTACTTTTCCAAGAGCAAGAGTTGAACTTTGAAGATGGTAGAACACCTAGTTTCTTGTGTTTAGCATTTGGGAATTTGGAACAGGTACAAAACTCTGACTTAAAGCAGCTTTTATCTGGGTTTTTACATGATCAAGATGAGTTTGAAATGCACTGCACAGAGTGGGATCACAACATTTTAGCTTTCTCTTTTTAAAAGAATTTTCTCTGACATTAATAAATGTAATTCATACAATAAATGAGTGAATTTGTGGTTATATGGCATAATATAAAATCCTAAAAAGAAGCGACAGTAAGTGCACACAGGCGAAGTGGGCCTCTCACGTGGCTTGTAAATGACCAGTTGCTCTCACAGATGCTGCTAATCAAATCTCTGGCAGACCGATGAGCAACCCTGCACCCGATAATCTGATGGCAGCAGCTTGAAGCAGAGGGAGCTGTGGCTGTGGCTCCGGGGGTCCCTCCTGCTGGGTCACATAGCCGATGTTTGGCTGAAAGAAAGATACCATAACATGTGACTTCAGTGATTGATGCGATTGGTAAGTAAATTATTTATTGACCCAAAAGCTTCATTGTTGTTATGGCCAATGTTGATGTCTAAACAAAGAAAAGTCATGTTTGAGTCCATTATTACATGCACATTACAATCTAAGGGGCAATTCACCCCAAAATAAAAAAAAACCATATTGTTTTGGTGTGAGTTGACGGGTTTTGGAGATATCGGCTGTATAAAGGTCTGTACTAGTGTCCGTGCTACATGAAAGGGCTCACAACAAAGTTGAGTTTTTTGTCGCTTTGAGCACCACAAGCGAAGTGCCATCTAGTTCCATTATACTCAAGAGATGTCTGCCAGACAGTTTTTGTTTATCAGTCTCATGAGCACAGGCATCAGCCGATGCCGATTATCTCAAAATGCCAGATAATCAGCCCGATTAAATGGTCTGTTACTAGTTATGGTTTCACATCAGTACAGGTGCTGATCCCACAGACCGCAAATGGTATGCTCTCTAGTTAACAGGTCATTTAAGTGTTAGATAGATTAGACATTCTTCTGAATTCATATCATTTTTCATAAAATCAGTAAACTGAGAGCAGCTGTGTCATTAAAGATGTGGGGATTCTGCTGTCCCATTAACTCTGATATACTTCTTCTTTTTTTTTTTGTTAAGGTTGCTTTGCAAAAAAATAGTCAAAGAGTATCTCAAAAAAACTGAACCATGCACACATTTTTCACATTTGTCTTCGTGAATTAATTGCCCAGATGTTGTTGGGATCCATAACAGATGACCAGATTTAAAACTGGTACTGGTTTCTGTATGTGAACACGTTACCAAATAAAACAGCTAATGAAAACTCGAAACTCAATTAATTCTGATGTATAAACATTTAGAATTCTTTCTTGTGTTTATTTTGGGAGTTTTGTAAAGGGTTGTCTTGGCTACATCTCTTTCAGAGGTACTTTGTTGGCATTAAGTTCTAGCAAGACAACTGAGAAATCACAAGAAAAGAGTGATGAGATATTGATCACTATTACAGTTAATTTGATTTAATCTAAAAATCTTTAAAATGGCATGAACAAAACAAAGTCAAAACCTAAATAATATGGACCAAGTGACTCCCTTTATAGAGTATTTACTTGGAGAAACCGAAGTGACTCTGTAAAGGCAGAATTGCACCTCATAAAAGAGATAATTCATATGTTTGTGTTTTGATTTGCACTTCAAACTGAACAGAGTAAACACCCGGTGTGAGCCTCACAGCACGACTGCGGCCCTTAAAACTGCCTGAAAACTCTAGATTTACGTGCAAACTTTAAATAAGTGCAATCTCCAACCTTCAATTTAGCTTTCAGGAGTAAAAACTAAGTGTCCCCTGGTTTTAAAAAGTCGGTGATTTGAGAGCAGAAATACAGAAAAAAAAGCTATGAAAGAGTGAACAAACCACCAGTGCTATATACAACACTGTCTGGTTGGCTTGGACAACATGCTAACAATTTACCAGAGAGACCACCGGAGAAAACCAGAGAAAATTTACAACCCTGACACCAAAAGGAAGTTGGGATGCTGCATAAAACAGAAATAAAACAGAATGGGGTGATTTTCTAATCCTTTATGACATATCCCCAATTGAAAACAGTACAAAAGACAACATATTTAATGTTTTACTTCATCAACTTCATTGATTTTTGTAAATATATTATTTACTTATTTTGAATTTAATGTCAGCAACACTTTTCAAATTAGGACAGGCTGGGAAAAAAACCCCGAAAGGCTCAGTCGTTCACAAACAAGGATGGGCCGAGGTTCACCACTTTGTGAAACGTATAATTGTATAAAGGATATTACTACATGGGCTCGGGAACACCTTGTGAACTGTTTGCATTCACAGTTACACAGCGTCACATCTGTCTAAAAATCAGGTACAGGACACGCGAAACACTTCTGAACGTGTTTTAACTTTTGTAAAAATCAGATATAACACATGGATGACTCTCCTCTGTTTGAAAAGTAAATGTCAGCGTTCCCCTCGCTCCCAGTGGAGATATTTGTCTAGTAACGTTTTGTCCCTGTAGAGGTCAGTGTCCTCCAACATTCAGCACTACTAACTTTCTCTTTTTTTTTTCCAGCAGCAGTTTAATGATTCAAGCCCAGCCGTCACTCTCACTACCATATATTGTTAAGTTCTTTGAGCCTCTCTGTGTGACATCATGTTGATCTTCCCTCTGGCAACTTTTATAGTCTTACAGCCTTGCTCATGCTCAGATATATTGTGCTGACAGATATATGGGATACTGAAGTGACTGTGCTGAGTTAGGGTGACTCTACACGCTTGTAAACACTTTTACTATTACAAAAAAAAAAAAAAAGGAGAGACATTTGATCTCACTGTTCCCCTCTTCAGTTTTAAGCACGATTGCGTGACGGGCCGGGAGCATTTCCTGGTAATTCTGGTGTCCCCTTGAATTTTCTGATGTGCTAAGTTTTCACAAAGGCAGCGGATACTCCAAGTCTTAATTGTGACTGAAGAAAAAATGGTCAAATGGCTTCCCTGTCCGAACCATCTGCATGGATTCTTCTATGATTGCTTCCTGATTTTCTATAGCAAGGAAGTGTGAGGAATTACCTCTTCAAAGGGATGTGTGCCCCCACCAGCACTAATCCCCTGTTAATGGCCAATAGAAGCAACAGACCCCAACAACCTCACATCCTGCAGAGGTCTCATGTACATAATTCCTTTGCCAGGTCAAAAAAAGAGTGAGTCCCAAATTTTGACGACACATTAGCGGGCATAACCGCAGAAACATAAGACTGATTTTGATAAAGCTCAGGATCAAATGTGGAGGGATAGTCACAACCTTTTGAAAGTTTGAATTAGCTTTTCAGACTCAGACAGAAATACCCTTTTCTTTACTGTACTGAAACGTCAACAAAGACAATTAAAAAAAAGAGTGCAGTAGTAATTAGTGATGTATTTCCTTATGGCAGGGCTGAGGCTGTTGGGTTGGTTAGTTCCAGAGATTCTGAGAAACAAGCACAGCTCTCCCTGGTGGCCTCGAGTGGAACCATCAGACCGAATTGGACTCACAACCCTCCAATTTAGAGAATTAAGGAGAGACGTAAGCCTGTCTTACTTACTGGTGCTTAGGACCAACTTTGTTTTTCACAAGACGGACTCCAAGGGGTTGACATAAAGGAAAATTGAGATTCTGAAATGTAGGCTTCGGAATCATTGATGTTAAATAAGAATTTTTGCATGGATCATTTAGGGGTTGCTGATTAAATAGCTCACATTTTCCCTGATGCACAGATTTTGTTGCAGAAAGGGAGGGCAATTAACGCTTTAGCGCTTCAAAGTGAAATATTTACTCTAATACAAGCACAATTAATTGGTGAAACATGGATGTTGTTGCTGCACACATGTAGAACAGATGCCACTGAGCCTCGGGGAAGCACCAACACTTCACTTTCCCGTCGCTGATCTCTCTGGCTGCTTTGCTATGATTTAGCATTTGTTCAAATTATTCAGACATCACAGTTTGTGCCATGTGACCTGTCAGTACTCGTTTGAGAGCAGGTGAGGCTGAAGACGTCCGACATGCTAAGACCACTGTAGGAGTTTGAAAACATCAGTGCACTACAACTAGCTTTGTGCAAAATTCAAGGCAACATGTTAATAATATGCTTGTTTGTGTTGATATTTGTGGTTTGAAAATAAAAATGACTGCGTGTTGAAATATTTCCACGATTACACAACACATAACTTAAAATCTACATGATTCGATGCTTTCCAATGTGTGATTTATTTATTGATATATATATAGATGAAGATTGTGCTGTTGATTTTATTCATACTACAGAGAGTAATTTCCCTCTGAGGTTGCAAACACTTTGATTGGTAATTTCTGGATTATTTGTTCTCCTCTTCCAATATTTATGCCCTCCTTGATAGATATCAAGGCAGTTTTCAGCTAATGGTCGAAGATATCCCATCAAGCTCAACAAGGAACCTGGCCATTGGTCCAACAGCAAAGTGTTGAATCTTTAATCGCCTGACCTTTGGGCTAATTCATAATTTAGTGAAGTGGGAGTGAAGCATTTAGCTTCTCCTGGCTATGGCCCGCTAAGTGAAATGGTGTGGAAAGTGTGAGGTCATTAACCTGCTACAGGTATGTTCTCTCCTAATATTGGGGATAATGTATTTCCACCCAAGTGTGACAAAAAAGAGGGAGAACTCGTTCACAGGTAGGTGCCAGCCATTCGTTTTTAGAAAACTTCATTTTAGAACATTAGGTTATGAAAAGTTAATATCGTTTTAATCAGGAGAGAAATCCTTTCGTATCTGGGTGAGATTTCCACTCTGCTGCTCGTGGGCCGATGGAGGAAGACTACAAGATAATTTCCCGTCATCCTTATGTGCATATCACTTTGTTCATTTATAGTACTGAATTCTTACCCTGACCATTATTTCTTTGCCATCGTCAGTTCAACATTCAGCTAAAGATATTCAAACTGTATTCAAGCTGCTCATGTGACAATTCTCTTCGATATTAATTTGGGATGTTTTCGGGGGCAGGGTGATAATTTCATGTTAGCGTTTCTTGGCTTTTGTTGGAACTGTATCGTGATGATATGAATATATTGTATTATTATTTTAGAGTTCTGTTGTCCAAATTCAATACACCAAGCAAATTGGAAAAACAACAGTGTTACTGAAGTTTTAAAAGTTCGAAGAGATTTCTCGGCTGTAGAGCAAAACAGTGGAACACAATAAACGCATTAACCAGTTTGATTTTTTTCAGACGGTACTCGTTTGAACAGTTTTTTAAAAATACATATCTCTTATATCTTATGTCGGTTATTTTTTCATTCTCTCTTTTATTCTTGATGAAACAGATCAATACCTGCACCGTGATTCTGTTTATGTCTCGGCCCCATGTGTATGAAAAATCTAAAACTAAAACTAAATGTTCAAATACAATAACACTGAAACATTATCCATATATTGGCACTACCAGTGTACAGTGTATATTCAACACACATTATTTGGCTTTTCAGTTGTATTTAGATTCTTTTATATTCCCTCATTTGTGTTTTTAATGTATGTGCGCTGGATGCTGTAACCCCACAATTTCCCTTTAGGATTAATTAATTACTCTATCAGGCTATTCATATCAATTATAGTTTTATATGTGACAGATAATGCACATATGTTTGCACTGTATCATATTTTATTTTGCATCAGTTCTTTGACTTAACTCCTGCATACATCTTAATGCACTTATTCTTTCCTGACACTCTGTTTGACTCGGGACAGACGAGGCCATAACTCCTGATGTTTATCGATCCTTCAGCCTCTGTTGAATTTATTTCTACAAGTCTATACAAATCTGTTTCTGTGCAGCCTATTGTGCCAGAGGGGTTAATGTATTATACAAAGTGTTCAGATCAGGGATTAGATTTTCCCCCAATTCCATCAGTCAATTCTCTGTGTTCTCCAGGGCATTCATCATTTTGACAGTTGCAGATAAGGCAATTATTTTCCTCGAGCAACTACAAAATGTAGACAAGTGCTTCTGTGACAGTGTGTCTGTTTGAGGGGGGAACACAAATATTATTCCACCAGTCACTGATGGCACATATTGCTTGCTACAAAGCGATATCCTCTGTAACACAATGGAAACAGATGTTATGAGCATTTCTGCGTCCTAATGCATTTCAGCGTTTCATCTTTTTATAGTGAACTGAAGCTCCATACCATACTGTGTTTCAATAAGATGTCTTTACAAATGGTTTCATGTTAAGGCCTTGCTTTCTGCAGCTGGAGTAAATCTTTACTCCGTAATATAGGCCATGATTGTTTTCATGGTATTACACACATGTGCTAATTGTCATTTAAATACCACTTTGATCTATTTTCCTGACTCTCTTCTGAAAATCAGCTTCAGAGCAGCCACAAGAACACAAAATATTATATTTTTATTGCATTATGTGCATTATTTTTCACTGTAAGATAATAAGAAATATATAGAAATATAAATGGAGAATCTGCACACTAACTGTGCAGCCCTAACAACCACAATGTAATAAAAATGATTTGCACTTTCACAGATAATTAAAGAAACACTGTTTTGAGCATAACATTCACGTCAAACAACAATGTATACCCTACTGCCCTAAGACCTGTTCCCTCAACATGATCGTACACATATACTGAAGCTCTATCACCTCAATGAGTCCTGCATGAAGCAGAGAGAGCTGCTGGCTGCAGGGCTGCCTGTGATCTCCTCTTTAAACCCCTGGGGGGCAGCAGAAGACCTTCATTTCTTCACCGGCGCAGCTGCTTACGGGCTGACTTACACCAACTGTCACCTACCGCTGAGGCTCAAGTCAGGACACGATTCAGTCTGCTGATAAATCCTTGCAAAAGTAACAATAACGCAAAGATTTCATTAAAAACTTATTTCTTTCCCATTCTGCCTCCATCTATCCTTCTCAGAAGTCAAACAAAGACTTCAATATTACTCACAGGTGTAGTTGTAAGTGATGGCAAACGATTGTTTAATGCAAATATTTAGAACCATGTGTTTATATCAAAATCTGATTATGAATCAGTTTTATGTATGTATGCAAACCTGATCTATAAACAGAAACATAGGGAGAAATCACTGTGAGACTGTCAAGAATATCAGTCTGTTGGGCATTCATTGCACAGACACATATTAATAAGTGGGATTGTTAGATGTCAAATGCTAAATATGAGCATCTTAATGGATAAAGACATTATTAAAATTAAGAGATATAAAAACAATCAAATATTACTAAATTGAATTTCTGTTTCGCTATGGCCACAACTGATTTGTATGGGAAGCAAAACAAAGTGGGACTGTGGTTGGATTCTGCCGCTCATATGCCATAAATCCTTTCAACTGAGTATTATGAGTGTAGATTTGTCAGATTGTGAGTGGAAGACGTTGCTGTCTGAACCTCAGTGTTAATAAAAGCGAGAGAGTGGAGGCAGAGCAGAAGATGACGTTAGGCTGAGCTCAGGTCTGTCATCGGATCAAAGTGGGAACTTTTGCTCCCATCGCTGTCAGCACGTTTTAATGATGGTTGAGCCGGGCCAAGCTGTTCCTCCCTAAAACTTTCCCATACCAAGTGTCTGATAGATTCACAGCTTAATCATTAACTTGCACTTAATTCGTCTGGAGCAACATTACGCTCAAATTACAAGGGGATTTTGGTAAAAGGTCGGTTTCTCAAAGCAGCCACTTCTTGACCTTTTGTTCGCTAAAAAACAAAGGAATACATATGGTAAATACTGAAGATAAATAACTGAACAGGAAGTATAATTGCATGAAATTTCTACTGAATGTGCATTTCAATAAGAGTTGAATTAATGAACCCATGTTAACTTTAAATCTGCTCATTTTTGCGTTACTCAAACCTCCACTAATTATTGTGACCAAAGAAACATATTTTACTGTGATGAAGTATCATCATTTAGTAGTACCAAAGGATGGATGTGTAGGAAATGTTTACGTAAAATAAGATTGTAAGTAAAGTAAACCACACCCTTGAATGTGAGTCATCTACAATAACTGGATAAAAGTATTACTCTCCATCTTTTTAAGATTATGGGCTAAATCACGTCCACTTCTATGTCTGATTAACAGTTTCATCTCGTACGCTGAACTAAATAGACGGTTTAAAAGACATTATTGCTCATTGGCATCAAAAACAGTAATTCATTCTTTAGAAAATCCTTTCAGGTTAGAGGTCTCCTTCAGCAGAACAACTCACTTTGTAATTTGAATAGATATAAAATGCAAAATAAATTTCATGCACTTTTTTTTTGGGGGGGGGGGGGGGGGTGGGGAGATAAAG